>BSBM01000753.1:55672500-56272500 GCA_027924585.1 Larix kaempferi
ATAATTCTATTATTATGAAACATATCACTACGGTCTTCAAATAGTGGTCTGACAAGCTTTGCAATTGGTATATTCCTTTAAAACTGAAATTCTTCTTTTGCTTATGTCTTGATCATTGTTTACTTACATGGGACAAACTAAAAAAAAGAGGATGGAATGGTCCACATTAATGTATTCTGTGCAAAAAATATGATGAAATTGTTTTTCATCTGTTTGTTGAACTTATCATTTTAGTAAACTCGTATGGCAGCACTTGCGTGATTCCTTGGAATTTTGTAGAAATGGGACTCTTTGGGTCTGGAAGCAAACTTTATCAGTTGGAGAAAGATGGTTCCTTCACATAAAAATCTTCTTATATTTGTCTATTGGGATTTATCAAAAACAAGGAATTGGGCGTTATTTGAAAATTATGTTCCAGACATCCAGATCTGTAGCTTAAATGCATTAAGATTATATAGGGATTTTCCTTCTAAAATAGTGTCAAAGAAGGCTAGACATGGTATTGCCCCTTCTTTGGTGTTCAATTCTGCTATTGGCTTCTTTGATGGAGCTTCTCAAGCAGGCTCCTGTGGTTGTGTATTTTTTTCTGAGAATAAATGAAGTTCATTGTTTGAAGATATGGATGGGAAGTGGAGTTGGTTAGAATACAAAAGCTGAATTGTTGGATTTTTGGGTTTTGCCCCAATTTGTTAGGATGAATGGAATTGATTCATTACAAGTACATGGACACTCTCAAGTTATTGTGAAATGGGCCAATGGGAAATATAATCTTCAAGTTTTATATCTTGTCTCTTGGTTCCAAAGAACAAAGCAGTTAATCTTAGATGTCTCCAGAATTTCAATTTCACATATGTACATGTCTTTTAATGTAGAGGTTGATCTTCTTTCCAAGAATGCAATGGACTCTCTAGAAGGAATTTTATTTTTTGAGGAATATTATGAAGACTCCCTAGTTCATAAGGGATCCGTTCCTTTCTTTTTATAAGGGGTTGTTAGTTTTGATGTTATATAGAGATGTGGTACTCGAACTAATGTATTCCAGTTTTTGTTGGCTTCTAGTTATGTTGGAGAGTTGTGTTGATTTTGGTTTATTTTGGCACTGTATGTTGGAAGTTCCGATAGACTGATTATTAGTTATTTCTTTGATTTCATATTTTTTGATTGAAAGATTCACTATAGAAGACAATGATTAAATTTGTATTGGAATTTTATTTCTTTGGTTCTCAGGAATAATAAGAAATAGTTTTTTTTTTTTTTAATTCTAACCTAGAAGAAGCTAAAATCCACCTAATCTAAAGTCTAACCTAATAAGTAAACACACTAAAGCAATTAGATTAAATTCTAAAATAATAAGTAAACACGCTAAAGCCATTTTTAATGTGAAACTTCAATAGGTTTATGTGATCAATTCTAGAAATTATTATGGAAACCTATTATACCAACTATCATATGTCTGTGGAAATATATCGTAGCATAATTTTCCACATAACTTGAATAGATATTCACGTCCTTTTATGTTATGTATGGAAGATATTCTAATTTATGCTCATTAGGAGCACTAGAGATGGTCAAAAGGGATTGGAGGATATTTTAATGATAAGAAACATTAACAAATTTATAAATTCCTAAAATGCAAATTATAAAATGTTTGGCAATATGTTTGTAAAAATATCCAAATTTCTAAGGATTTTATATAGTTTCCATAAAATTTTGGTGATTGTGAAAGTAAATAATTTTATGTCATAAAATTTGGATGAATCATTTTTAGAAAAAATTGGAAATTGTCAAATCTTTTTTTGTAAAGAAACTTGGAAAATTAACCTAATGGTGAAATTTAACCCCTAAAATGTTATGAGAAGGGGAGATTAATGAGGCTTTGATATCCACTTTTGAGATTGATGAGGTATCACTACAAGGAAAAGAGTCTGTAGTGGAGGTTTTTAGTGTTACAAGATTGTCCAACCTTTAGTACAATCTCTGTCAATGGTATAAGATGTTTTGGAGGAGGTATTTACATAAATTTATTTTAACTAAAAAAAACTCGACAGCATGAGACTTTAGCGGAGGTTTTTTCATCTGTGAGCTTGATTGATATAAGTGCATCAATGCTAACAAATGCATAACGCACCGGTGCATTTAAATACAAACAAGCACTAGTGTGTACCTAAATTTTAACGACATCGATGCTTTATAACACTATATGCACCAGCGCTTTATAATAAATATAACATCGGTGCTTATGAACTCTTATAACTCACCGATGTTATAAGGGAAGTAAAACACACTGGTGAAGTTGATGGGATGTTGACGTTCATTGCATTTTTTACATTCAGAGGTGCAGTTACAATAGATTAACGCACCGGTGCGCTTATATAGAAAGCACTGAGGCATAATAATAAAAAATGCACTGGGGCATGCAACGAGTAGTTTGTTGCACCAATGCGCGTTGGTTTTGAACGCATCGACGCTACATTTACTAAAATGCAGTGCTGCATTTAAAACGAGAAATCATTTTCTTTTTGGTGAATAGTGACCAGTGACCTCACACCGAAATATCAGAAATTGAAATATTTTTTATAATAGTATGCATATAATTTTAATTTTAATTATCGCGTTTGGATATGATGTTTGGATTAATTTATCATATCATCAATTTTTACATCTATTGTAATATTTAATCAACGATGTAAGATTTCATAACGGTGTTGGAAAATGTAATATAATAAGAAACTTTATTATAATATATGAATAAGAGGCCCTTTGTCATACAAAATAGGACAAGTACATAAAGGTACACAATAATCAAAATGTAAATCGGCAATCATTATGCACCCGACAGAATAGCCTTTAAGACGAGTCTGTCAATTTTTAGACCAGACATTCCTTTATCTCATAAGATATGTCCATTCGCCATGGTCATCCATTACATACCCAAGTGGTTACATTTCGACCAACAACAACTAATTTCCAGCGACTACTCTCCGGGAGTCCGTATATCACTTGATTTAATGTCTAATTTCCAGCGACTACTCTCCGGGAGTCCGTATATCACTTGATTTAATGTCTGCATTTTGATGGGACAAGACAGGTCCTCAGAAATAGGTTTCAGCCTTGCTTAAGCTGGGAATAGAGGGAAATGTAAATTTGAATTTTGAATGCATTCTACAGCCCACTCCATTATAAATTTGAATTTTGCATGCCTTCCACACTCCCCGCTCCCCGCTCCATTGTAAGTTTGATCACTCACATAATCGAGGCTTATTTGGATGGATTCGTATGAAAGACGCTCGTGTCTCAGCCTTTTCAATTGCGTTGTTTTGGGTATAGCAACATTGATTTGCATAATACTTGGATGGCTTATGAACATATAAAGATTCTGACTATGATAATATAGGTTAATTAGTGATACTTGGGATATAAGATCAAACTTTTGAACTAGCAATCCTATATTTATCTACTCCTTCCATATATGCCTCTTCAGGAAGCCTACTATCATCTACCTTTCACATCTGTTCCATGCCATAAGAGAAGAGAGCATTGGGTGGTGCAAGGGAATGAAAAAGCCATATTAGGATTACGTTTTGAATGTCTTTGATGATTTAAACCCATTTCAGAACTATATAAATGATTTTATGCTCTTTTATGAAAATTTCAAAGCCGAGAGTTCTCTCTGAAAATTGCTAGTAACTTACACTAATGGTAAGTGGGTCTTATTGTTTTTATTGTGTTGTAGACGTCCATTCGAGCCATCTTAGGTTTGTTAGACATCTATCCTTCCAATTTTTCCTAATATTTTTGGAGGAGGTGAAAGGCATGACACATATCTAGCGACTACAATAATTGTCCAAACATGTCAATTTCTTTAGTGTTGATTTGTGTTTATGAAAAGCAGTTGAATTTTTACTTATGATTTAATGTACTTAATGAGCAATGGATTTTTCCATTAAATGTTTGGGAGGGAGTCACTACACATTTTCAAAATTGCTAAATTTATCTCAATTTTGGTTCAAAATTATTATATTTATTTTCTTGAACATAGTTTTCAGCTTTTAGTTGTTGGCTATTACTATATTTTGTTTGTAGTATGATGACAAGTTTGGCAATGGACGTCGAATGTTATTTGGCTTTCAGAACAACATACATTCCATTTGGATTTATAGGCCAATGCGCATGCTGCATGCTATTTGGCTTTCAGAACAACATACATTATATTTGGTATAGGCCAATGCAAATGAAATTTGGGAAAATATTTGATATTATACTCTTTTTACAAGTGATATATCTAAGCATGGTTGTTTCATCTCATAAAATCATTTTTAAGCAAATGCATTTAGGCTAATTGATAATTTTCTAATTTTTCCTTACTAAAACTTTAATTTAATAATTTAAAAATATTTATTTAAAAAAAAATTAATAATTCCAACCATCTAATTCTCTAATATCATGTTGAGCTAAATATAAGTTGATAAAAAAACACAAAAAAACAGTTAATAATTTCAACTATCTAATTAGATTATTGGGTTATTATAATGGTATATGTTATTTATTGGGTTATTATAATTTTTTTTGTTAGTCAACTATTTTTAGATTATTTCATAATTTTGTTAAGTTAAAAGATTAAAAACTTTATATCAAAATTAAATTAATATTGTTTTAAGAAAAAAAAATTATGATAATTTTTTTAAACATTTACAATTTATTAAAAACTCACAACTTTTTTAAACATTTACAATTTATTAAAAACTCATAACTTTTTTAAACATTTACAATTTATTAAAACTTTTATTATCCAATATAGATGACTATTTCCTTCCAAAAAAGTCACCTCTAAAGTTATTGAACTAGGGTTGCTTTGCAAAATAAACCCACACCTTAACTGAGTAAGTTAGAAAAAATGAACATATATTCTTAAAATAATTGCACTTATTTATTATGATTTTCCAAACATTAAAAAATTAATGTAAAGATGTCTCTTTTAATAATATACGTGTATAGTGCAATAATTTTAAAGACAATTTACTTAGTTAATCAAAATTAGATTACGTTTTCAATGATTAATTTTAAAAATTGAAAAATATTATTTTTTAAATATGTTAAAAAATATCTATTTTTGATTAGTTAAAAGTGTGATATGATTTGATGTTATAATTTTCATGTTATCTTTGTTGAAATTGGATTTAAAAATAAAAACAAAATATTAATTACATTTTGTATGGTTGAAGTTTAATGTTGAAATTGGATTTAAAAATGAAAACAAAATATTAATTATAAATCCTTATGGTTGAAGTTTAATGAATTGTGATGGTTCACTCCAACTAATTTCTAATTTGTTGAAGAACAAAGTGGATGGGAATTTTGAATACAATGACAAGTCGAGAAGTAGGTTGATGAATATTCTTAGATATTGTGAGGATATAATCAATTCTTCATTTATTGTGAAAATGTTTATGTGAGTGGCATATTTTCTTTATAGAGATATGCTAAAATCTTTGGATTTCTAGATATAAAGCATATTTTCTTTATTTTTAACTTCTTAGACTAATTAGCTCATTAAAGTGATTTTATCTCTTTTAAAAGTTAAACAATGTTATGTTGTACATTGTTATATTACAAAATAGTTTTAAGTCAAACTAATTTTTTGTTACAAACAAAACCAAATACTAAGTGAAGTCATGTGGCAATTTAAATCAATCCATGCTTTCAATTAAATTGGAGTAAATAAGTAGAATTTCATAATTTTGGAGAGATCGAGAAGCAAATGTTCTAGTTCTATATGTCAAAATAGTCAAGGTTGTGACTTTGCTCGATTAGCTCAATGTCGAATTTCGATAGTATGGTACAATAGTTGGGATTAGAGGTTGAGCCACATCTGCAACTATAGTTAAACCATGTTGCACAATAACGCAGAGTTGTGAGCACGGGGGGTTCACTCAGTGAACTTATTACATAGCACGATCATTCACATGATATTAAAGAATATCCCTAATTTCACTAAATATTGGAAAATTCTTCCTAAAATTCTATTGTTGAACCCCCCTCCCAATATGCCTTTCCAATTAAGAAAACCCCTAGTTTCACCATATATTGTATATATCCATTTTTATCAAGCCATTTTAATTACCCCTTTATATCATATTATGAAGTTGTAACAAACAAGAGCCCTAACACATATTAGTATATGAAAACATGATGCTATATAAAATAACAATATAATGCTAATAATGATCCCATCGGGATTGTAGGGGCGATTGATCAATTTGTAGCATTGGATAGTGGAAGACCCAACGAAATAGTACTGGAAATGCAAAATGCATAAAAGGAAACCCAGTCAAGAGATCAACATAACAAATAATGTAAAAGGTTGATAGTCCAACAATTAGTGAAATGCTTAGAAAATATGAGAATTGCATATGTTTCACACCACAACATGCCAATTATCTACCAATTTTATATCATGTAAATATAAGTATAGCCATAGAGAGCTCATGTTTTTTATAAGCTTAATAAATTAAAATCCGTAAAAATGAAAAATTGAAACCCTTTTGTGGATGAACTCCCCTACCTTCCTATCAAAATAAACATCATTGCTGTTTGAACCCAAATGAGCATAGAAAAATTCCTCTTGCTTTCCAATAACACCATATGATCACGTGCATAGCTCGGATTTGGGTCATTCACAAGATTCAATATATGAATTTCATCCACTTCCTCTACATTCATTCTTGCATTCGAGGGAATTAACAACATTTAGTTACCTCTTCTTGGGTTGTATCTATTTTTTTTTATCTTTACAAGAGAGAGGGAAAAATATCCATTGTTAGGTTCAAGCATGCAATACTTATAAAGATACACAAATGGTGAAACTTATATGATACAATTTCATGGTAACGATAACACATAGAGTATGTAAATAAGAACTTAGATTTTCACCTATGTTCATGTCAGTTCAAATACAACATTAAGACAGATTCCTTACATATAAGAATTGAAATTACAATTATGAATGTGCCAAATATAACTCAATCTAACAATTATTCCTAACTCGGAATGTGAAAATGTTAAAGATTTTTAAAAAAAGTTTGAAAGAAATAATTAGTCAAGAAAGATTGATCTAACTTTTCTTGGTTCCAGAGAGACAAGAAAGATTGATCTCACTTTTTCTTGTTGTCATGGAGCAGGTTTGATTGAATCTCAATACCCACCTAAACCTCAACCTAAAAAATGAAGAATTAGATCTTATACTTGAATGCCTACAAAAAATGCAATACAATTGTTTAACTTCGGAAGTCCCAATTATCTACATCTCTTGACTTAGATGAAAAACAATATAACGTCAATTCAAACCAAGCCTAAATAAGCGATTAAATGAGGATTGCTCAAGGCCGGTAATCCAAAGTGACTTCCATCGATATTATCATTGGTACAATATTACCATATTTATGCAAAACTTAGGATCATAAGCAATATCAAATAAACATGAAGGGTCCTTAAGTTTAGGTGGGTATGAATTAAGCCCCATGATTTGTAGGTTATTCCTTAGCACACCTAAATAAATAACCCCCATTATTTATATTACTATGTCAAATTAAAAAAAACCCTTGACCCCTTAATAAGGGGCAATATATTTTTGAGGTTTTTAAGAGTATTCAAACCCACAATATGAATGGACACGATATGATATTGCCTCGCTAGTGAACCCCCCTGTGGTTGTGAGTGACCAAACAATGTACCTCCAAGATTTTCATCAATGAGTACACCTATCCGCATATCCTCTATAATGGGGGTGGGGGATTAAATGAGGTGGCATGTAACATTATGCTTCATTACATTTGCAAAGTTGTGTTCGGTAGCCTACCTGGGTAGGGACATCATTTTCATGAGAAGGAAACGCATATATAATTTTGTTGAGGGAGGTTAGCCATTCTCGATGAATGCTTACAAAGGGGGGTAAAAATATTCTCATTGGTATTGTCCCCCCAATTATAAAGAAGGAATTCCAAGAGGGATGGTGAAATGTGGTTCATGTTTCTGATGCTGAGGGATAAGGAGGAAGGAAAATAGGGAGAGAAGGAGGTTCGTCTTGAAGGTTGCACTTGATTACAAAAAGTAGGTAGTTGGGATTCCTCTGCAGGGGCAAGGAAATGCTCATATCATGTTGTTAACTAAGATAATAACCAACAAAACAAAAAGGGTAAGAAATACACTGGGCTTTCCCAAGTGGTATTAAATGATGGATCCTCCTTCTTTTTAGGAAGACCACACTTATGCCCTTTGGCTAGTTGGAACTAATAAACAAATCCGAAGAAATAGAAGTCTCGTTTCAGTAACTAGAGAGACTCTTATTGGATCAGATGAACTCCTTTGGCCATACTTCGTACAATCAGAGTCTATGAGATTCATACATCATAATGACTCGTAACATTTTGGTCACTAGCTAGGGATAGAGTGGTGCATAACTGGGCACAAGTTAGTTGACAAATTATGGCTTGAACGTCTTGAATTTGGGAATTTCGGTAACTAACAGGGCCAGGGATAGAGTGGTGCATAACCAGGAAACCCTCACTCACTCCATAGACACATACTTTTCTCATGTGTGAGAGATAACAAGAAAAAAGAATATGGCCAAGGAGAATAGGCCCACTCATCCCCCACTCCATAGACAAACTTCAGTACATGTGAAGGTTGGGTTGTCGATAAATTGTGTCAAAGTTGAACCAAGAACGCTAGCTCTAGAATTCACCTTATTTAAGTATCTCCTTCCTACAATCTTGCCATCTCTATATATGTGAAAAGATCCTTTATCTAATCCCTATCTAACCAAGATAAGAGGGTGATGAGTTAGTGAGATCATAAGCACATACATATCCTTCCTTTGATTTATTTTCATTTGAAATGATCCTAACCAACCCTACGAAGGAAGAAGGTAGTACTCCATGGTTTTGAAAGTCTACTGGAGGTGGCTAAATACTTCTTTCTTTCTAAGGAGCAGCAAGGATATAAATTTCAATGTTTCTATGGTGTGGGGGTGTTGTCACTAGGGCCAATTATTCTCTCCTTAGCTAACCTTATTCGAAAACCCTTTCTTCGTGTTTATTCCCAACTACAATCACTCAACAAGCTAGCATCATATTTGATTTGAAGGTCATAAAATGTATGACAACAAGCAGAGCAAAGGCACAGGTCCTAAAAGACAGTCCCACCCTTCTGATTTTATGATAAGGGAAGGAAAGAAAGGTCTTATTGATTCTATATAACTTTTTGTCACTTCTGAAGCGTTGCACCTTCCCGATCGTGAATTATCCAACTAGGAAGGGGTAATTATCCCAGTTAATTGTCTCAATTGCTCACACAAAACCATGTGAGTGAAAAAAATGACAAAGACCTTTATTCTATATGGATGTTCTCGAGTCAAATTGCCCGCATTATGATATGTTTGGGTGGGGTATGATTGGACTTATTTTGACCTATTTGGTGAGTTATTTCTCAAGTTGATTCCTTCTTTCTATTTCCTTTGCCCCTCTTTGCAAGTGTTCATTATTTTTTAGTCATTGTCTTGTTTGGTCCCACCAAGATAAAGAGACTAGGGTTTCAAAGGCTTAAAGGGGGCCCTACACGGTTCTTCTTAGGGAAAAGGGGCTCTCTAATTACACTTTTTAAGTGGATATTTGTGCACACAGAAGCTGACGGGTCAATCAACATCAAAACTTATGCGTTGGATATAGATATAGATATTTCCCTATACATAGAACTAGTTTCCTAAAGCACAATGGTTCCACAATGCTTGTGGAGCCATGAACAATGCATAACATTTGGTGGTCTACATGTTGATCTATGACTATTGAATAATGCATATAGAACCATGAGCACTATATGTGAAATCATGAATAAATTTGGTGGAACCATGAGCATTTGGTGGTGGAACCATGAGTTGTTAAGGAACCATTAAAAAATTGGTGGAATCGTGAACATAAGTTAGTGGAACCATGAACAATGTTGGTGGAACTGTGCACAAAGTTGGTGGATCCATAAACATATGTTGGTGGAATCGTGAAGATTTTGTTCAACTACTAACATAAGTTGCTAGAACCATAAACATTTGGTGATGTAACTAGGAGCAATGTTGGTGGAACCATGAGCAACATTTATGGAACTTTGAACAAGGCTAGTGGAACTATGTATATTTAGTGGTGGAGCCATGAGAAACATTTATGGAACTTTGAACAAGGCTAGTGGAGCTATGTATATTTAGTGGTGGAATATTGATCAAAGTAGACAGAATTGTGAGCATTTACAAAACCATGAACAATGTTAGTGTAACCATGAACATTTGGTGGTGGAACCATGAGAAATGTAGCAATGCATATGAAACCATGAACAACATTGTTTGTGGAACCATGAGTAATGCATAATATTTGGTGGTCTACATGTGGAATCCTAAATAATGAGTTTTGAATATAGAACTATGAGCACTATCTATGGAACCATAAACATTTAACGATGGAACCATGAGAAACATTTACAAAACCATGAGCAATGTTTACAAAACCATGAATAATTATTGGCGGAACCATGAAAATTTACTAGAATCGTGAATAATGTTTACAAAACCATGAACATTTAGTGGTTGAATCATCATCAGGTTTTATGGCACCTTGAACAAAGTTGGTGGAGCCATATATATTTGGTGGCGGAGCCTTGATCAAAGTAGGTGGAATTGAAAGCATTATATAGGTAACCATGCATTGTTAGGATATTGTAATACTCCATCCTTGTCCTAGCTAGCATTATTTATTTTCCCTAGTAGTTGATGATGTCATTTTCCCCCTAGTGGTGTGCAGATGTCATCCAGGATCCATATACCACCGTATGAGCCCTGCATGCATCATTTTAGGACCACTTGATTCAGTTCCTTATTTTATAGGAACCCACTCAGTTTTCCAGTGCAGTCCACCTGAGTTAGTTACTCTTATGGGGGGTTAGAGCTCCGGATGCCACTAATTGTGGCTTCATGCGCCCATTTTTTATTGACATGCATGAAAAAATCACTATTGTACCCTCCTTAGTCAATTAACTGATTGTGACTTCAGTTAGCTGAGTTTAGGTTCAGTTTAGTTGAGTTTGAATCTTCTGGAGCACTCCAGTGGTGATAATCCCTATGCTAGACCAACTGATGTTTGAATTTTCCTAGGTGATTCGAATTCTCTCCATTGTAATATCATTGTTGATTATATTGATTATTGGATAGTGTGGCATTATTCTGCTCCTATCTGAGTTCTGCTGCATAATTATTCTTCTGCTCTTTTTTACTGCAGTTTTTACTCTTATTCAACTTTTATGCTCATTATTTCTTTGTGAGGTATCCTCATCTCTTAGATCTACTGTGACATAGAATTGTGCATGCATAGTGTTGGTGGAATCATGAACAGTTGATGGTCAAATCATGAGATGAGTTTATAGAACCATGAGAAATGCACCTAGAACCATGAATAATGCATGATAACATTTGGATGTGTCTAGATGGATTAATGAATGGCATAAATGAATCTTTAAAGTTGGCATTGGAACCATAAACATTTGGTAGTCAAATTTTAAACATTTGGTGGTGGATGGAGGATCTTGCAACTACTGTATCAGTGGATGGAGGAGGTGGTGGAGGAGCATTGTCACCAGAAAATGACTCCAATGAAGACTTTGGAATACCCCTCAACTCGTCGAGTAGCATGAGGGCACTAATAACATCATATCTCAGGGAATGGTGGAGCTCATGGTTCCACCAACAATGCTTATGTTTGCATAAATAGATCTCATGGTTCCACCAACAATGCTCATGGTTCCGTTAACTTTATTCGAGATTCAACTACGAAATGTCCAAGATTCTACCACCAAATACGTTCATGGTTTCATCAACACTAAATTTGTTCAACGTTCCATACACATTACTCATGATTCCACCACCTCATGACCATGCATCCATTACTCAGCAAATGGCTCATGGTCCATAAATATGTGATACCCCAAAACATTATTATTTTATTTTATTTTTGATTTAATATTTGTGACAAATATTTTGTAAGAGTTATTTAAAACTCAAAAACACTGAGTGACACTTTGCACAACAAACTAATTTTATTTTTTAATGAAAGAAAAAGGGACTTGGAGAATCCAGCTAAATGAGAGGACACCACCATGGAACAAAGAACATGAGTAAGAAAGCAAGAGAGATTTTTACCAATCAAATCCAATCTAAAAGCTCAACTACCAGACAAGATCCTAAATCATAGGGATTGGTGGATTGATTGAAGATTTGATTGGGATGGCACAAGACTTAGGCAAAACTATATATATTAGTGCACTAAGATAGCATGGGACGTCATGTTGTGCATGGAGAAACGGTGTTGAGTGTTTTCTCTCTTTTCATAAGTCCATCATTGCTTGTTACAGACTCTGAGAGAGAGAGTGCCGCGTGGAAGTGTTGCTTGGCATTCTAGTGCATGGTGGTGATCCAGCTCAGGGGTGGAGTTGGGAGAACATTTGAGTTTCTCTCTCCTATGGTTGGGAGGAGCTAATTTCTCCACGTAGTTTTCCCAAAATTTGTTTCTTTACGGTTTTAGGTATGTATATGATGTAGTTAGATTGGATTTTTTTTTGTTATAAATCTGGCGATTTATTTTATTGTATGTACATCAATGTTATTATGATTTATACAGTGATCTATGTTAAAGAATGCCTCGATTTTATATAGCAAAATGCAATCTGGGTATATATTATATTTTAAATATGGAACAAGTATCTGTGGAAATGATGAATTGGTGTATATATAGAGTATATTCGTAATCAAGGAATGATATTTTCATTGGCACTCTGTTTTATTCTGTTGGTATTAAATCATGTACTGGATCGAACTTCTTATGATTGTATTATGTATATAAGTCAACCCTTTATTTTTATTTTTATGGGTTGAACTTTTTATTGAAGTTTTTATTTCATTATAGACTGGTTTATTTATGAAACTAAATTTAAACTTATGTGGGGTAGCGATCGGGTTGTTTTATTTTATTATTGGGGCTCTGTGGGATATGAAGGGTTCATAAATTGCGTATCACATCTATTTATAGAGATTTAGATTCTATGCATTCTTTATTTCAATGAGTTGGTTGACCTCTGCAGATCTCTACAATATTTCTTTTATATACAAAGTTAGTTAATTGGATCAACGTTGGGCTTGATAGAGTCTGGCGTTGATCGATCTCTGTATTCTTTCTTTTAATGATAGTTATTTAATTGGAATTACGTCTGGTTTGGTAGAGTTTGTGTTGACCGATCAGTGCATTCATTCCCTCTTACAGATTTAATTTAATTGAACCAGCGTCGAGCTCGATAGAGTCTCCGGTTGATCGATCTCTGCAGCTCCTCATTCTGTCAACAAGGTTAATTACTTGGGTTTGTGTTTGACAGAGTCTTTGAGTTGGTTGACCTATGCACCAAGTTGTGTAATTGTGATTTTTCCCTGTAGTAGGCCTTCTTTAAGATTTTGTTGTTAGTGTCTTCGTAAATATCTCAGTAAATGCCAGCTAGCCTGTAGTTAAAAACGGTGTGAACTTCATGTTGGGTGCTATGAATCTACTTTCGATTTCACTGATGTTATATTTATGCCTCCTTCGTGATGATATCTTTTGGTTTGTTAAACAACCAATCGGTTTTCTTGTGCGTAGTGTTAGTTCTTGTACTTCATGTTCTTCATATGACTCATGAATATTTTATGGATTAAAACTGCGAGAGTGTCGAATATGTGCATTTGTAACTGGTAACCATGAATTTTTTTCAAGGTTCTTTATGTGGTTCCACCACGTGGTTTCACCACCTCGTGACCATTACTCATGGTTCGACCAATAATGCTCATGGTTCCATAAATAGAGATCATGGTTCCACCAACATAGCTCATGGTTCCATAAATAGAGCTCATGGTTCCATTAACTTTGTTTGATATTCAACCATCAAATGTCCAAGATTCTGCCACGAGATATGTTCATGGTTAATTTTTTTCAAGGTTCGATATGCAATGCTCATGATTCCACCACCTTGTGACCATGTTTGCATTACTCACCAAATGGTTCATGGCCCATAAATAATGCTTATGATGCTCCATAAATAGTGCTCACTAGGTGAGTGATTGATGTTTATAGATGCGATTGAAATCATGGAAAATGTGAAGAAGGGTACCTTATACCCATTTTTCATGATTTCAAACACATGTAACTCCAATTACTCCATGACCATATCCACATGAATAAAACCCATAGGATGTGGCGGTCTTAACACTTTCACTTGATTCTTCTTCAAGGTATTTACTATTATCCACAAGTATAATTTTCTTGTCAAAATTATGTTTTACTAAATTTAATTATCTTATAAAATTCTGATGTTTGATTTAATTTGATTCTAATTTAATTCTAAGAATACCTCTTCGATACGAGCTTTTAAAAATTTAGATTAAAACAATTTTGGGTGCCCATATTCATGTGTGCACACAAATATGGACATCTGAATTTTGTTTTAATTTAAGTTTTTACAAGCTTGATCTAGCTACAAGCTTGATCGAGATTCTAGCTCGATCGAGATTCTATCTAACCTCACAAAATCGCTTGATCGAGGTATTTAAAAACGTGTGTAAATGCTCGATCAAGGGTTTTATAAACCTCGATCGAGCTCATAGCTCGATCGAGTGCTTTAAAAACATAATTTTAGCCCCTCTTTCTACAAATTTATTTTATTAACAACTTTGCCAGGCCTAAACCATGTCATGGGATGCACCTTAGGTGGGGGACTTCATACCAATGGATTCGTCAATAGATCGTCTATCCATTAGCATATAATTTACAAGTTTTTGAGTTCATATGATAATCTTTTTTTTTCTTTTCAAACTTACACTTAAAACCCATGTCCACAACTTTAAATCAACACAAAGAAAAATCAACAACATAAAAAGTACACAACCAAAATTTTCAAAAAATACATACGCCCCACATCAACGCATCTCAAGCACACAAAACTTTGAAGCTTAGATTGGAGTTTGAATAACTTGATCATCTTAAACTTGTGTATAGTCATGGAATTTGTGAAACCAGGTAGATGGCATGTGCATGTCCAAAACTAATAAGACTTAATCACTTATTAAGTCAACGTGCAACGTGTATGATGAATACATAATTAGCCATAATCTAAACAATCGTGTGGAAAAAGTGTTGAGGATTTATGTGGGTTGGGTTACATGTTTGATTTCAAAGAAGTTAAGAAATCAACATATAATTCTTTAAATATAGTGTATATAGTGAGTTTTGGTTATTATATCAAAGGTATGAAGTCAAGTAAGATCCTAAGCACATAGATTTATATTTCAAGTTCTTGCACAATGGGATGTATATTACAAGTTCTTGAATTCGAGTAAGATCGTAAGATTGCATGGATTGTTTGATGCCATGTACATGGTGTATCATGTAATATCAGTGCATTATGATGCATATCAATAGGGAAGTTAGTATTGCCTTGCAATAAGACAAAAATGTTTCATTTTACCTTGATCTCAACTACAAAAGGGCTATGAAACAAACTTTCTACATAATAATAATATTATGTCATATGGATGCTTAACTGAAAATTTGTATAGTATTTTCTTCTCTCATTTTTTCCGACCACGATCTTAGCAAACACATTGAAAACTTATTTGGTGTTATTGCAATTACATTTTTTGGAACATTTATCTTGTCAGCAATGGAACATGTCAAGATCTTCTTACTCCTCCTATAGCATTTCCCATCTCGTAACAACATGTAGAAATGGAAATGTCGAGGACATTGCCACCACATGGCTCTTGTTATATTTATCATGGACTAAACAAATGTACTACTCCTTCCTACAAAATATGTTCAAAGTCATTTTGATATTTTTATATAATGTTCGAAGTTTATCATATACTTATATTTTTCACCACTTATATTCTAAAAAACTTTGAAATTTTAATTGCATCTATTTACAATTTTTTAAATACTCTTTTGTTTGTATTTGTCATCTCGTAAATACTCTTTTGTTTGTATTTGTCATCTCGCTTTGAAACTTTAACTTGATCCATTTACAATTATTTAAAATTTCTTTTGTTTTATGGAATTTAGTGTGCACAAGTAATTTTGGGTTGGTATCAAATTCAAAGGATAAAATTGTATTTTATTTTGAAATTTTATTATTAATTTAACATTTTTATGTTGATAATTTGAAATATATAATATTTTTTATTTGAAAAAGAAAAAATATCAATCATAGCAGTGCTAACTAATTGAAAGCTATATATTCTCTTGCAACACTTAGTTATGGTTAGCTATAAATGAAACAACTAAGAAATTGAAAAGGCCGCAATTTTATCTTCCTCGAAATTACATTAAAATTTTAATGAAGTTAATGTCTAAAGGAAAAATTAAAGAATGCTAAAATAGTTTAACTATTGACCTTTCATACACTGCAATCAACACCTCTTACAAAAACCATAGTGGAAAGTCATATCTTTCTCTCTCATATTTTATACAAATTTATTTTTATTTTCGTCGTTTTTCAAAATTGTCAATTTCAATGTCTTTTGCACTTATGAGGATGTGTGAAGTGAGTCAATTTTTCTTATGGCTTACATTTATTTTTCGTTTCTTTAGATATTTGGGAAAAGTATTATCACAAATTTTCTAATTCAAATCAAGATACAAACAATGCCATAGAATCCTACCACGGGTACATAAAGAAGAGGTAGATATATGAGGAAAGGAATGCATGTAATTGCCCAGTTGACTGGTTAATCTATGTATTATTGACGAAAGTTGAACTATATTACATTCATAATCAACGATTGAAAAAAAATGAAGTTATAAGGTCTAGAAAATTTGGGAAACAATTAATTCTATCGAAGTCCAGAGCAACTCAAATACCAGATGAAGATTGTCTACATTACCAAAATAAAACAGATCATTTTCTCATTCGTAGCCAAAACAAGGATACCCATGATACATGTTATCATGTCATATATACAGGGTCATAATTTAATTTTTGTATTTGTGATTGGGCATTGAATGGAAATGTCTGTAAACATATCTTAAAATTTGAGATGTTGGTTTAAGTAAATATGGTTATGTTGATGTATATGTAACTTCGGAATGTATTTCATCTATGTATTTCATATATATTTATTGTACCCTTATAAGAGATGTGTTATTCCTCTATAAGGAAGTGTCGTCATGTGGATTGACAAGTGTCGCAAGTGTGTGTACTTGCCAATGGGTTATTAGACCACCATGTGTGGGGTCAGCCCTAAAATATATATTATATTGTGGATGTATCTAGATAGACAAGTCGGCCCCATAAGGTCACTGGGCAAACAGGTTAAATATAAATAGAGATCGGGAGATCTCTATTTGGATCATTCGAAAAGACACACTTCTCTCACTCAGAAAGTGGCGCACTAGTGAGGAGGAGGATCGTCTGCTCTAGGAGACTATCTCAAGTGTATTTTGGTTGTACTTTGGTTGAGCCATTGCTCTCTCTATCTCTGAGGAAGTTGTGGGGTTTTTCACCTTAGGGTTTTCCCCACGGAAACTCTGTGTCTCTTGTCTCTCATGCTTTTGATTCTTGTGATGCTTGTCATGCTTATTGTGATTTTTATGCATTGATATACTGTATATGTTATTCTCTCAGTAAAGATCCAAGAGTATTGTGAATTATTGCTCAAATTTTAATAGGTGAAGGCATTGATGTATTACCAAATGTTTCAAATCCAAATCTTGAGTCACCTAGATCATTAGTTGACTGAAATGACACTATTCCATTGAACCCTTTATCGTAATTCCAAAAACAAAAACATTCTAAATATATAAGGCTTCCTCCATGCGTTGATTTTTCTAATGATTTAGAGAATTTGTCAAACCCGGTTCATTTTTCCACTGCAGGGTTGGACCATTTAGTATCTAAGGACAATGAATTGGAAGTTATTATGCTATAAAATAAAAAATATGGGAGGGCTATATTAGATAACCCAAGTACAAGTTTGGAGAGAGCACGTGCACCTAACAGTGGCCTTAAGAACTTATTCAACACTTTGAGCCAAGAGTTCAAATCAGAGTTTATAAATATTGTATCTCCATCTAAGATCAATACAAAGAGGCAACATAGTTTTTTATCCCAGTTAGTAAAAAGAAAAGATACAGTGGTGAGTCACATTCAACCAAGGATATACAACAATTCCAAAAGGTTGGACTAGCTCGTGCAAAAAAGAAAACCATGGACAAGATAACAAAATTTTCCAACCAAGAACAAATAAATGTACATGAAACAATAGGTCCTGTTATCACATAAATAGTAGTCGGGCTACCATACATTATTCTTCTGATTCTAATACATTGTTCAGCCAGTTCCCTTGCATTGAGATGCTGAGATGAGCATCTACTATGGATCACTATCATATTATGGACAGCAGTTTTGTTCCCCTTTCCATGACTGAGTTTTAGGACACTCAGAGAGATGACCAATGTAGTTATTTATCCATTTGCACAGAGCAGTCGGTAGTGCCCAGAGTTACAGCAGCAGTTTCAAAGGACAGATGATGAGCATTCAGGTATATGACTCGGCAAGTATATTAGGGTGTTGTGGTTATATTGCTTTTATTTCCATTCTCATAGCATGTCTTAGCAACTAGTATCATGATTTGGCGATCATATAGATATGTGGACCTAGTTGTACTGTGTATATATATCATATTTGTCCCTACTCAGACTTAGAATTTCTTGGCCTATACTCATTGTTTTTACCCTCCCTAGGGAGAATAGAGGTGATCATTCCCACCATATTTTGGCTTTCTAGTGTTGGTTTCATTATTCACTATCTTCATCCATCCATGACTTACCCAGTTTGTTCACTACCCTGACTTACTACTTAACTAGTGGCATGGAGGACCTTTCCCCACTGTAGCCTCTGTATTGGATAAGCTTCCCTGTTTATTGTGTCTCGGCTCTGAGTTGGTGACAAAACTTACCTTTGGTGAGTTGGATTTCCTTGAGAAGTCCCCCTAGTCACTAAAGATGTTGTTGGTTAAACTTGAAACTCTTAGTGCTGCCATGAATACAAAGTATGGAAATAAAATGTTGTATCTTGTATGAAAAGCCCATTCATGCAATGTGTTTCTCAACACACATGAATGAAAGGCAAGCCAAATGAAAGTTTCTATGAAATATCAAATGTTATATCTATTGTGAAATGTAAATGCCTAGGTAAACAAGCTATGTATGACACACCTAGAAGTGCTCAAGTAAACAAGTGCCTTAAAAACACACCTGCAGCAAGAAGACTTATGAAATGTAAATCTATGCAATGTGTTTATAAACACACATAGATCAAAGGCTATGGACACTTTAGGCCCAAAAAGCAAATGGAACTTAAACTCTATATCAAAAAGATTGCTGGCCTCATTTGTATTATGGATTGTGCACATCTGTCAAGGTGAATAAACACTCTTTGAACAACTTACCCATTTGTGAGACACCGCCATTCCCTGTGTTGTTACTTTTCCACTATATTCTATGGTGTGTATTCCATTATCCATTTCCAAAGTGTCACAGTTTTAAGTCAGTAAGTCATCCTTTGACCTAGCCATGTTATTCTTAGCCTTCACCCTTCACTAGCAAATTGATCACAACTATGAAGTGAGTATGACCTTGAAAGTCTTGTCTGAGTAATAAATAATAATTAATGACTTATCATATTTGGATTTAGATCGCCATTAATGATTACTTTTTGTTATAATTTCTATTTGAATGGATTGTAAAGCATGTTTTAACCTTTGACACCTTGCAACAGCTTGATGACAGTTTGAGTTATATTTTGGTCATGTTGACTTGGTCAAACCCAGTTTGACCAAAAGTCAACCACAGGACATGAGGTGGAAAACCTTAGATGATACAGATAGATGATACATGGTCTGGTACAGGTCACCATGGTGGGCTTATGCAATGGTTTCAGGCTTATGATGATGATTTGTTCTTTTCAGCACTTTTACAGATTATTATTATTTGGTCTGTTGGATATGATGAGCATTTATTTTTGACCATGCAGAGGTCTATACGGTGTATGAGTACACAATTTAGATGGATTTGGACCTTCTGAGTCCAATGAGACAGTCTGTTTTCAGTTCCGGGCAGTTACGATGATTTTTAGCCTCAGTTGGCTATCCTAGTGCAGTTTTGGCTTGTCGGAGGCCCTATCAGAGCATAGCAAAGATATGATTGGTTCACCTAAAGCGCTATTGATGGAGGGGGTGGTCCAGACACTTTTTATTACCATATTACCCCCCTCCCAGATAGCCTGGTGATCTTACTTTTTGGATCCATGCACTCCAAGAGGCAGTTTGGGCATTTTCACACTTCCCGAGGCAGTCCAAAAATGGTAAAAATGGCTACAGAGGAATTCGATTTGGGCTACAGAGGAAAGGTTATGGCATGGGATGATTTGTGATGATGAGTGGGATGTCTTCCACACCTTCTCCAGTAGTTTCAGCTTCATCAGGACCCACATCCATCACTTATGGCATTTTTTTATGATTTCTGGAGCCTTCCAAGGCTCACGATTTTCCCAGAGAGGCACGCTTTGGTGCTTAGATTATTATTTTATTATTATTGTGCTATGGGGATTGACCAAGGATGTTATAAATTACCCCTTGGACCCACCATGAGCTAGATCTTATATTTATCATTATGATTTGGTGGGATCCCCTCTCCTAGGGTGAGTTTGTCCACATATTGTTAAATTTGATTGTTGATCCATGTATTGTATTGTTGAGCTCATCTCAACCATTGATTAGATCTTTTGATCTTTTAATCTTAGCCAGTCATTCAAAAAGTGGGTAGGATTATGGTCTCTCTCCATCCTATTTAAAGGAGAGAGCTTCTAATTGTAAAGGGGGACTTTTGGCTCTAGATTATTGGAATAGAGAATTATTATTGCATCTATCTGTTGTGTTGTGGTGAATACTTTTGGAGTTCATTCTTTGATTCTTCCTTTGCACTAGGTTTTTGGAGATCTTGCTTTTCTATCTTTTGTACCACATTTTTTTCATCTACAGGTGGAGGCCGAATTGGTTCAAGGAGAACATATTGGTAAGGGAGGACCCTCCCTACTTATTTCTTGGGTTTCTTCGTTGGTAATAGGGAGTATTACTGTCTTTGAACTTCTATTTCATGTTGCTATTGCATTTCGCTTTTATTTCCTCCATACTTGATCTTTCTGATTGAATCGATTTCCTTGGTTTGACAGGTAGAGGAGGTCGCACTTGTAGGCTAGGGCATCATTTTGGCAAGCAAAATCAACAATTTCTCATTTGATCTCTGCGGGAGTCTTCCTCAACAACAAGGCATCTACTTCCATCACTCAGGTATGATCTCAAGGTAATTTCTCATTCCATGATCTATCCATTTGTCTAAATGCTTCAAACCCTCATAATTTCAAAACCCTCATTTTACAAATTTTCAGATCTAGCAAGATCCACTTGGCTTTTGGGTATAAAATTTAAAACCCACCTCTATAGTATCCATGGCGATTCGGATCTATAGTTTGGTGTGGATTGGCCTTCATCCGACCCATTTTCCAAGGCAAAGAAGCTTCTCCAAGGGAGGTCGCACTTCCTAGGAGGGGTGAGTTTGCTAAGATATAGCACCTGGGTAGGTGAGATCCCACTTGATCCTTCATCTATTCATTTGATAACCTACCCCTAGTGTGTCGCTTCAGTGATTCTCACCTTGTGGGCCCCATTCCTCATTTTGAGAGTTGAGCCCCGCTTGGGTCACTTTGTGATACATTTCAATCTCAGATCTACTGAGATCTAGCCATTGAATGACCCTAATTTTCAAGATCCACCTAGCTTGACACCTCAACATCCCTGATCTATAATTTGGTGGGCATCCAACTCCATTTGGCCCATTTCCCAAGGCACTAATCTTCTCCAAGCCAATTCGACTTTCCTGGATTGTTGGGTTAGCTTGTGGTTTGATCCTTTTCTTGTTGGCTTGAGTATCTTGACATTGTCATATCCATCCATCAAGCTCATCTTTGGTACTAGTTAGCCCCAATTTGGACCTTAACTACCCTGCATTGGACATGGTTCCCAAGGCAGTGGATTTTCCCATGATTGACTAGTACCCTAATCCTAGATCTTAATTCAAACATCATAAGTCACTCACATATACATATTGGAACAAAGCTACACCGTTTAACCCCCTTGATCCAACCTATTACTCATCTTGTGAATTCATCCATAGATATAGGGTTCACCATACACCTTACGTACTTCATCTTTATTTGATTTGATCTGGTGTCTTGGTCTGATCTCTCCTATCGGGAGTAGATCTGGGTCTCCCCCTTTGTTGTCTTGGGCTAGATAACATAAAGTGAATATTCCCTCGATTGGTGTGACAACCATCCATTGGGAGACGAGGCTATCTTGGTTGCACCTCTTTGGTTTCCCATCCCCTCTGCCATCCATGTTGGATCCATCTCTAGGGGAAACTACAAGTTAGGTGATAACAAATCTAACCAAACATCATGCACCATGTAATACAGGTATTTCAATTTGATATTTTAATTTACTTTACATGAGATTGCAAGTTATATTATTGACCCCATTATGAAATGTTTATGGAATACATTATATTATTGACTTGAATGTAACAATAATAGTATTTTACTCATTGTTGTTACAGTTGAGAAGTCTACATCTCACATGAGACCTATTGATGTTCGACATTGTCAGCTTCAATTATTTTCTGATGATATTGTTCAGGATAACATAGGTATTTTAAATTAGAAATATTGTAAACACATGCAAGTTATAGAATTAGTTGTTGTTTATGTATTGTGTTCTAGAATCGAAACCTCACTAAAGGTTATTAAATGGTGTATACTATTACATCAAGGAAATTATCTAGTGATTTTATATGGTCTGTTGTCTTCGGATGGCAATTGGATTTCAAAAGTTAAGTGATTCAATTTTAGGTTGGGTGGTACCTTTCCTGTTGCAATTCATCCATCGCTTGAAAACGTGTGGCAATGCTAGAGCTTGGAATCTAGGGATGAAATAATCGGATTCAAATTACATTAGTAGTCACGAATATTTTAATCAATGGCTATGCATATAATGTAGGTTTCCCTACTGCTGCATGGCAGAGACCGTTATTTAGAAAACTAGAACTATGGTGCTTGCAAAAATCATAGACAATGTATGTGATTCAACAAGTATTGGTAAATGGTTCGAGTATCTATTCCATGCATCAAAACCTCCAAACGATTGGGTAGTTCCTTGGGCACAATGCAACAATACAATAACCTTGATGTCTGGTACCGCAAATGGCAATAATGTAAGAATTAAACAATGAAATTATACAAATTGCACCTTCTGAAGGACTTCAACCACTTGGAATTTTCAAGACAAGTTTTCTGAAGAACTAAACTTCCACACATTGTTCTTTGGGTCTAGTTGACTTGAACACATCACAACCCAATTTCCTTATCAGCAAATATCACAACGGGAATTGCAACATGCTTCAAGGGAAATTGCAAGACATAATTTAGAATTCTATTTGTGAATCGTCATTAACCACATTTACTTTAAAGTAATTACTTTGAATCATTTAACCAAACAAACAATGACTTGAAACTTTAAAAGCTTTAGCCTAAACATTTTGAGAATTGCTCATTTTCCTTATTCTCAATGTCACCACCATATAGCTTCTTGAACACTTTAGTTCAACTCCTAATACTAACTAGAGCTCATGGTTACACCAACAATGCTCATGGTTCCATAAATAGAGCTCATGGTTCCACCAATAATGTTCATGGATTTGTTAACTTTGTTGGATATTAAACCACCAAATGTGCAAGATTCGACCACCAAATATGTTCATGGTTTCATCAACTCTAACTTTGATTTATGCGTTATTCAGGATTCCACCACCCCGTGACCATGTATGCTCGTGACCAAATGGTTTGTGGTGCATAAATAATGCTTATGATATTCATCGTTCCACCAACGTTGTTCAATGTTCCTTAATTGCACATGGTGTTTTTGCATTGTACATGGTTCCACTCACATTGTTCACAGTTCCATCAAAATTGTCCATGGTTTCATTTACATTCTTCATGGTTCCACCCATAAAATGCTCATTTACCATGAATTTTGTTCAAGGTTCCTTGCATGGTTCCACCACCTTGTGACCATTACTCATGGTTCCACCACTAATGCTCATGGTTCCATAAATAGAGCTCATGGTTCTACCATCAATGCCCATGGTTCCATCAACAATGCTCATGGTTCCACCAAAAATGCTCATGGTTCCATAAACAAAGATCTTGGTTCCATAAACAGATATCTTGGTTCCACCAATAGTGCTCATGGTCCACTAATAGTTCTCATGGTTCCATAACAAGAGCTCATGGTTCCACCAACAATGCTCATGGTTCCACCAACAATGTTCATGGATCCATTAACTTTGTTGGAGATTCAACTACCAAATGTGCGAGATTCTGCCACCAAATATGTTCATGGTTTCATCAACATTAACTATGTTCAAGGTTCCATATGAATTATCAAGATTCCACCACCTTGTGACCATGTATGCATTACTATCAAACAGTACGTGGTCCATAAATAATGGATTATGAGTATTCATGTTTCTACCAATGTTGTTCAAGGTTCCTTAATTGCACATGGTTTTGTATGCATTGTACATGGTTCCACCCACAATGTTCACAGTTCCATCAAAATTGTCCATGGTTCCATATACATTCTTCATTGTTCCACCCCTTAAATGCTCATTTACCATGAATTTTGTTCAAGCTTCCTTGCATGGTTCCACCACCTCATGACCATTACTCATGGTTCCACCATTGATGATTGTGGTTTGATAAATGAAGCTTATGGTTCCACCAACAACGCTCATGATTCCACCAACAATGCTCATGGTCCCATAAATAGAGCTCATGATTCCATAACTAGAGTTCATGGCTCCACCAATAGTGCTCATGGTTCCACCAATAATGCTCATGATTCTGTAACTAGAGTTCATGGTTCCAACAACAATGCTCATGGCCATAAATAGAGTTCATGGTTCCACCAACAATGTTCATGGATCCATTAACTTTGTTGGAGATCCAACCACCAAATGTGCAAGATTCTGCCACCAAATATGTTCATGGTTTCATCAGCACTAATTTTCTTATTCAGGATTCCACCACCTCGTGACCATGTATGTGTTACTCGCCAAATAATTCATGGTCAATAAATAATTCTTATTATATTCACTTTTCCACCAACATTGTTCAAGGTACAAGGTTCTGATTTGAGCTAGTGGTAGAGGGAGATTCAATCCTTACCAAAATATGCAAAAAAATGCTTGATTTCTAATATGATTATTTATTAACATTTCCATCTCATGAAATATGAGCATAGAAAAACTTTGAATTTCTAATATATGGATTATTATTTTTATAGTAAAGCATATCATAACTCTACATTATGCAATATGTGAGCAACACATTATAAATTATTTGAAAATTTATATATTTTGTTTATTTATTGAATTAATTTATGTTTTTATATTTTATCTCTATCTATGTTTACTTACATAGGATTGTATTCAACATTTTATTGTATTGCGTTTAAAATTAATTTCCTAAAACATAAGTAATGGTAGGCATGCTATAAGTCATAGGGTTTTCTCATTTTCAATGATAAAATGTCTAATTGGGCTCTCTCCTAAGTAAACGTGCATGGTTTATGAAGGGTGTTCACTTGTGTCAACAATATCTAAAGCTCATAATTATTGTTGTAATGATGAATGAGATGTCCAACATTTCAAATATTTCCTTTGCAATTTCTATTTATTTATTATTGCATTTGTGAAATACATATCTCATTAAGATCTCAACATGTCACTTTCCAAAATTGATCCTAGGTGGAGAGAATAACATTCCTCCTCTCAGTCGCCACAACCAGACCCAATTGACATTTCTTCTATTATTTATAGTTTAGTGATTTAACATGGTGTTCCTTAAGTGTTTTGGATTAGTTTAATTATACCCACTTAAATTTGCATCGAAATTGCAACATGGGCTTGTCATGGTGAGCCTTGTGGAGGAACTTGGCCAACAAAACAACATGCCATAAGATGTTGCAATTGGGATAATTTTGGCCTATTATATTTCGGGATTCCAAGAGATTTGTGAAAGGATGTGACGGTTGTCAAAGTATGGGGAAACTAGGAAGGACTAATGAGATGCCACTTCAAACTCAGCTTATGATCAATCATTTTGAGAGATGGGCCTTGGACTTCATGGGGCCAATTAACACCCCATTTGGTTAGAAGGTCAATATCCTAGTATGCACAAACTACATCACAAAGTGGGTGGAAGCAGAGGAACTCACCAAGGATACATAACATGTAGTATTAGATTTGCTCTATGAGGAAATATCTAATCATTTTGGGGTACCTTGAGAGATAGTCACAAGTGGAACTCTGACTAAGAAATAAATTGGCATAGAAATAATTTGACATAGGGAACTATAACCATTGGGAACTTTGATCCAAGGAAAGATTGAGTTATAGGGGACTTTTATGGACTTATGAAAATAGAGAAAACACTCAACACAGTTTCTCCATGCACAACACGGTGTCCCATGCTATCTCAGTGCACTAATATATATAGTTTTTCCCATGTCTTGTGCCATCCCAATCAAATCTTCGATCAATCCATCAATCCCTATGATTTAGGATCTTATCTGATAGTTGAGATTTTAGATTGGATTTGATTGGTAAAAATATCTCTTTCTTGCTTACTCATGTTCTCTGTGCCATGGTGGTGTCCCCTCATTTAGCTGGATTCTTCAAGTGCCTTTTTCTTTCATTAAAAAATAAAATTAGTTTGTTGTGCAAAGTGTCACTCATTTTTTTGGAGTTTTAAATAACTCTTACAAAATAATTGTCACAATATTAAATCAAAAATAAAATAAAATAATAATGTTTTGGGGTATCACATATTTATGGACCATGAGCCATTTGTTGAGTAATGGATGCATGGTCACAATGTAATAGAATCATGAGTAATGTGTATGGAACGTTGAACAAAGTTAGTGTTGATGAAACCATGAACATATCTGGTGGTATAATCTTGGGAATTTTGTAGTTGAATCTCGAATAAAGTTAATGGAACCATGAGCATTGTTGGTGGAACCATGAGATCTATTTATGCAAACATAAGCATTGTTGGTGGAACCATGAGCTCCACCATTCCCCGAGATATGATGTTATTAGTGCCCTCATGCTACTCGACGAGTTGAGGGGTATTCCAAAGTCTTCATCGGAGTCATTTTCTGGTGACAATGCTCCTTGTAATGTCCCCATTTTGACCCCCTTTGCATTAAATCGTAAATGATGTAAATCTTCTTATTTAATCATGGTGAGGAGCTCAAGGCCAAGGCCCCACCATTGATTTAGCGTTTTATGTATCGGCAATTAAAAAAATAGATGCCTATGGTTCTTGTGCTAGATAGGCACAATGTAAATTAAGACATCATGTAAATATGAATTTTAATGAAAAACCCACAACTGGCTATGCAATGCAACAAAGATATGGGGGCATGATTCTACAAGGAATAGGGAGGGAAATTATTCAAACCCTTGAGCCAATGGTGTTAATCCATGTGGCAATGAGAAAACCCATAAACCACCAACTACCCATTTTGGGTTATGCACCCAATCATTTAATTCTTCCATAAATTGGTTGAGGCAGTTAATGCCTTGGGAATGAAGAGGTATGGCAGCCAATTTCGTGCATGGGCAAGCCATCAACCTGGAAAAACGTACTTTTGCTTCTGGGGCAAGAAAACACCCATGAAATGGTGCCCAAATCCATTATGAACCCATAGTCTTTCCTCTCTCACGCAGTTTGAACTACTGGGTCTTTCCTTCATCACGTTTTTCACCAATTTCCTGCATTTTCCATAGCTGGTAGCTCGTTTTTGTGTTGCACAGTAGTTGGGAGAAAGGGAGTCACGTTTTGGGGGTTTATAAAGGTCGTTTCAGCCCCTGGAATGCATATAAACGTTTTCTGAAAACGAATGGCTCTCCCAGGGTTTATTTCCCATCTACCAGTTCGTTTTGGTTGCCCACGTTTTTCAACACTTGTATTTTGTTGTTGGGTGCATCCCTGCATTGGTTTGAACTGTGAGCAAGAAATTAGGAGTGGAAGTGGACCTGAATTGGATTGATAAACCTAGTGAGGGGGATTACCTCTCAAGAAGATCAAAGGGTTGGTTGCTCTTCTATGCACACCTTGAAGAACACTAGAATGGAAGGTATGGCCTGAGGGATTGTGTATTAGTGAAGGGAATACCTCCTTGTGCCAGGTGTGTAGGTATTGTGGGGACCAAGCTAGATAGATCTTGCAGAGGGTGCCCATATCTCTATGGATGATCCCACTAGCTTAGCAATTCTTCCTTCCATTGCCTAAGAGCCTGATAAACCCAACTGTAGATTGGCTTGGCTGATTTGGTGTATCTTTGGGCTATGTGTGAGTCTGTTGTTCCCTGATTCCTTATAGAGATCATGTCCAACTCGAGGGTGGCAGTGTGTTTAGATATTGATGATCACAACTGGCCTATGGTTGGGTGGAACGTTGCAGTTGCATAGCCAATTGCTTGGGACTACTTTGTTATAAGATAAGTATTCTCTTGTGTTAACTTTGCAATTATTTATTTGATGAATATCTTGAATGTATGATGGATGTGTAATTGAAATTACTACCGTTGTGTTTTCTTATAATTATACATTTCCATATGTCTTTTTATATTATGTGAATGCTTATTTAAAAGTTCATGGGGCTAGATGCCCAGCTTTAGCATCACGTTCTCTCTATCATGTTGGTATGATGGGAGGGGACATTACACTCCTCCACCACCTCCTCCGTCCACTGATCCAATAGTTTCAAGATCCTCCATCCACCACCAAATGTTTAAAATTTGACTACCAAATGTTTATGGTTCCAATTACGACTTTAAAGATTCATTAATGCCATTCATTATTCCATCTACACACATCCAAATGTTATCATGCATTATTGATGGTTCCAAGTGCATTGCTCATGGTTCTATAAACTCATCTCATTATTTGACCATAAACTGTTCGTTATTCCACCAACACTATGCATGGTTACCTTTATAATCCTTTCAATTACACCTACTTTGATCAAGGTTCCACCACCAAATATATATGGCTCCACCAACTTTGTTCAAGGTGCCATAAACATTGATGATGATTCGACCACTAAATGTTCATGGTTCCGTCAACATTATTCACGATTCTAGTAAATTTTCATGGTTCCACCAATAATTATTCATGGTTTTGTAAGCATTGCTCATGGTTTTGTAAATGTTTCTCATGGTTCCACCATTAAATGTTTATGGTTCCATAGATAGTGCTCATAGTTCTATATGCAAGACTCATTATTCAAGATTCCACATGTAGACCACCAAATATTATGCATTACTCATGGTTCCACGAACAATGTTGTTCATGGTTTCATATGCATTGCTACATTTCTCATGGTTCCACCACCAAATGTCCATGGTTACAATAACATTGTTCATGGTTCTGTAAATGCTCACAATTCTACCTACTTTGGTCAAGATTCCACCACTAAATGTACATAGTTCCACTAGCCTTGTTCAAAGTTCCATAAATGTTTCTCATGGTTCCACCATTAAATATACATAGTTCCACTAGCCTCGTTCAAAGTTCCATAAATGTTGCTCATGGTTCCACCAAAATTGCTCCTAGTTCCATCACCAAATGTTTAAGGTTCTAGCAACTTATGTTAGTAGTTGAACAAAATCTTCATGATTCCACCAACATATGTTTATGATTCCACCAACATATGTTTATGGTTCCACCAACTTTGTGCACGGTTCCACCAACATTGTTCATGGTTCCACTAACTTATGTTCACGATTCCACCAATTTTTTAATGGTTCCTTAACAACTCATGGTTCCATTGGCATTGCTCGTGGTTCCACCACCAAATGCTCATGGTTCCACCAAATTTATTCATGATTTCACATATAGTGCTCCTGGTTCTATATGCATTACTCATTAGTCATAGTTCCACATGTAGACCACCAAATGTTATGCATTGTTCATGGCTCCACAAGCATTGTGGAACCATTGTGCTTTAGGAAACTAGTTCTATGTATAGGGAAATGTCTATATCTATATCTAACGCATAATTTTTTATGTTGATGGACCCGTCAGCTTCTGTGTGCACAAATATCCACTTAACAAGTGTAATTAGAGAGCCCCTTTTCCCTAAGAAGAACAGCGTGGGGCCCTCTTTAAGCCTTTGAAACCCCAGTCTCTTTATTTTGGTGGGACCAAACAAGACAATGACCAAAAAATAATGAACACCTACAAAGAGGGGCAAAGGAAATAGAAAGAAGGACTCAACTTGAGAAATAACTCACCAAATAGGTCAAAATAATTCCAATCATACCCCACCCAAACATATCATAATGCGGGAAATTTGAGTCGAGAAAATCCATATAGAATAAAGGTATTTGCCATTGTTTCACTCACATGGTTTTGTGTGAGCAATCGAGCCAATTAACTGGGATAATTACCCCTTCCTAATTGGATAATTCACGACTGGGAAGGTGCAATGCTTCGGAAGCAACGAAAATTCATATAGAATCAATAAGACCTTTCTTTTCTTCCCTTATCATAAAATCGAAAGGGTGGGACTACCTTTCAGGATTTGTACCTTTGCTTTGCTTTCTTGTCATACCTTTTATGACCTTCTAATCAAATATGATGCTAGCTTGTTGAGTGATTTTAGTTGGGAATAAACACAAAGAAAGGGTTTCTTAATAAGGTTAGCTAAGGAGAGAATAATTGGCCCTAGCACAACACTCCCACACCATAGAAACATTGAAATTTATATCATTGTTGATCCTCAGAAAGAAAGAAGTATTTAGCCACCTCCAGGAGAATTTCAAAACCATGGAGTACTACCTTCTTCCTTCGTAGGGTTGGTTAGGATCGTTTCAAATGCAAATAAATCAAAGGAAGGATGTGTATGTCCTTATGCTCTCACTAACTCATCACCCTCTTATCTTGGTTAGATAGGGATTAGATACAGGATCTTTTCACATATATAGAGATGGCAAGATTGTAGGAGGGAGATACGTAGATAAGGTGAATTCCAAAGCTAGTGTTATTGGTTCAACTTTGACGTAGTTTATCGACAACCCAACCTTCACATGGATTGAAGTTTGTCTATGGAGTGGGGGATGAGCGGGCCTATTCTCCTTGGCCATATTATGTTTCCTTTCTATCTTTCACACATGAGAAAAGTATGTGTCTATGGAGTGAGTGAGGGTTTCTTGGTTATGCACCACTCTATCCCTGCCCCTATTAGTTACCGAAATTCCCAAAGTCAAGACGTTCAAGCCATATTTTTTCAATTGATCTATGCTCAGATATGCACCACTCTATCCCTAACTAGTGACCGAAATGCTACGAGTCATTATAATCTAGGAATCTCATAGACTCTGATTGTACGGAGTATGGCCAAAGGCATTCATTTGATCCAATAATACTCTCTCTAGTTACCAAATTGAGACTTCTATTTCTTTGAATTTGTTTATTAGTTCCAACTAGCCAAAGGGCATAAGTGTGGTCTTCCTAAAAAGAAGGAGGATCCATCATTTAATCCCACTTGGGAAAGCTCAGTGTATTTATGTCACGTCCCCTCCCGTGGATCCAACACAAGGAAGGGAGCATGACTAGCATTCTGGGCTTTTACAAAAAACTCAACCCCATTCATCAATTCATAGCAAATAAAACATATGTGTGCAGATTCCATTCAAAATAAACATGCAAAGTGGAATTAAACTATCCACACACATTTCACATGCATTAAGCATATCAATAACAATCATTAAATTGAAAACATTGCAGAGTTTAAACACATAGAGAATACTTATCTTGATGGTGAAGTTGTCCCAAGCAACTAGCTATGCAGCTGCAACGTTCCACCCAGCCATAGACCAGTTGTGTTCATCAATCTCTCAACACAACTGCCACCCCTGAGTTGGGCATGATTTCTACAAGGAAAGGAAACACTCAAGCTCATGCACAGCCAAAGCAATGGATACCCATAACCCATACCCCAACATACTCTTTCCACACACAGCAAGCACAATTGTTGGCATGGGTAAACTTTTTCAACTATGGGATGCACAACACATGGTGTCCATGGATTTCCCAAATCATAGCACACCCAAAAACGAATTGTGGGAAGGGAAAATCGACCCCAAGGAGCAAAAACGAGTTCCCCAATAGGTATGTGGGAATTCCGAGGGAAAAAAACGACCTCCCAAGACCCCCAAAACAGATTCCTCTTCTTCCCCATTGTTTGATATCACAAAAACGCCCTTCTCCCAGCTGAGAATGAAGGAAAACACGGAAATTTCATGGAGAAAAACGCCCAGGTAGCTTCAAACTCATGAAAGAGTCAAACTAGTTCATGAATAATGGCTTGGGGGGGGGATTCATGGCTCTTTCCTTGCCCAAGAATCCAAAACACGTTTTCCAAAAATGGTGGCTTGCCCATACCCGAATTTTGGATAGTCATACCTCTCCAATCCCAAAGCATTAACTACCTCAACCAACTCTTGGGAGAAATATATGATTGGGTACAAAAGTCAACATGGGTAGTTGAAGGTTCATGGGTTCTCTCATTGACACTTGGCTTGACTTGATTGGTTCAAGGGTTTGAATATTTCCCTCCCAATTCCTTGTAAAAATCATGCCCCCATACTCTTGTTGTATTGCATAGCTAGTTGTGGGTGTTTTTATTAGAATGCATATTTACATTATATTTACGGTTTCTATTGTGTCTGGCTAGCACGCAAACCTTATGCATCAATTTTAACACTAAATCAATGGTGGGGCCTTGGCCTTGAGCTCCTCACCACGATCTTATAACAATATTACATCATTTACATGTTAAATGAAATGGGGTCAAAATCAGGATATTACAATTTCTTCCCCTTTTGTTTTGTTGGTTATTATCTTAGTTAACAACATGATACGAGCATTTCCTTGCCCCTGCAGAGGACTCCCAACTACCTACTTTTTTTTAATCAAGTGTGGCATTCAAGACGAGCCTCCTTCTCTCCCTATTTTCCTTCCTCCTTATCCCTCACCATCATAAACATGAACCACATTTCACCATCCTCTTGGAATCCCTTCTTTATAATTGGGGGACGATACCAATGGGAATGTTTACCCCCCTTTGTAAGCATTCACCGAGAATGGCTAACCTCTCTCAACTAAATTATATATGTTTTTCCTTCTTATGAAAATGATGTCCCTACCCAAGTAGGCTACCGAACACAACTTTGCAAATGTAATGAAGCAAAATGTTACATGCCACCTCATTTAATCCCCCGCCCCCATTATAGAGGACAGGTGGATAGGTGTACTCATTGATGAAAATCTTGGAGGTACATTGTTTGGTCAGTCACAACTCTACATTATTGTGCAACATGGTTTAACTATAGTTGCATATGTGGCTCAATCTCCAATCCCAATTGTTGTACTATACTATCGAAATTTGACATTGAGTTGATCGAGCAAAGTCACAACCTTGACCATTTTGACCTTCATATAGAACTAGAACATATGTTTCTCGGTCTCTCCAAAATTATGAAATTCTACTTATTTAATCCAATTTAATTGAAAGCATGGATTGATTTAAATCGTCACATGACTTCACTTAGTATTTGGTTTTGTTTGTAACAAAAATTTAGTTTAACTTAAAACTATTTTGTAATATCATAATATACAACACAACATTGTTTAACCTTTAAAAGAAATAAAATCACGTTAATGAGCTAATTAGTCCAAGAAGTTAAAAATAAAGAAAATATGCTTTATATTTAGAAATCCAAAGATTTTAGCTTATTCCTATAAAGAATATATACCTTAAAAATAAAAATCAAAGAATTTCAACCTAACCTTAATTCAATTGCTCTATTACATGAGTGTGTCAAAGCTCTTTTACAAACTTAAAAACATCCTATGCCAGTCACAGAAACATTTTAACAATAAATGAAGAATTGATTATATCCTCACAATATCTAACTTCTCGACTTCATTGTATTCAACAAATTAGTTAGAGTGAATCATCACAATTCATTGAACTTCAACCATAAGAATTTATAATTAATATTTTGTTTTCATTTTTAAATCCAATTTCAACATTAAACTTCAACCATAAAAAAATATAATTAATATTTTGTTTTTATTTTTAAATCCAATTTCAATAAAGATAACATGAAAATTATAACTTAAAATCATATCACACTTTTAACTAATCAAAAATAAATATTTTTTAACATATTTAAAAATTAATATTTTTCAATTTTTAAAATTAATCATTGAAAACATAATCTAATTTTGATTAACTAAGTGGCCTCATTTCGGTTGGCTCTCTGGTCTACGGTGGCCTCGCAGTTCTCGTCTACGGTGGCGTCTTCATTGGCTCCCACTCTCGCGCCCTATTTCCAGGGCACTAATAAACCAGTTCCCTTCAATAATTCTGAAAGTTCGTTGTAATTCCATTACCCCTGTTGCTGGAATGTAATGTGAACAAGTTATCGTTTGGGCGCAGGCAAAAAAGATTGTGAAGCATTAAATGCAAATATTTAAATATAGAATGATGAGATAAGATAGAATGATGGAGAAAGGGTATATATATTATCTGGCTTCTCAAACGCCTACACCTTTGCACTTTTTAAATAAACTGGCCATTACCTCAGTCCTCACAGCCATGGAAATGTACCCTTGTGAGTCCCAATAGTTAATGCATTTTTAAATAATGCAATTTCACTTAATATATATATATCGTCATTTATTGCATCAAAACTAGGTGGCATGCCAGAATTATAGTGTACACATAGGACATATTGGTGATGGCCACACGAATGCATCTTATTCCTCCACAATAGTACTAGGGTATGTATGGTTATAATAAAATATTTGAATGGCATCATACTCATAAGAATATATATATATATATATATATATATAATCAACACTTAAGTTTAATTAATCTTGGTTTAGGATAAATAGGGGGTTGAAGAATAAAATAAAAATAAAAAAATATATTTATGAGTTATTTATGTATTTAGTAGAACTTGCATAGGACATGTGTCCATCCTTGGAGAAGCTTGAAAAAGCTTAATAGGAGAAGGAGAAGGTGAAGAGGCATTATGTCATCCTTGTTTCTCTTCCTCACGAGTCCTGAGCGTTTGAGGGGATGGAGGTTGGAGGTTGAGGGTAGGATAGGATTAGGATGATGTTATATACCTGGCTTGGTATTGCTAAGTGAGAGGTCGGGGGCTCTCAGTCTAAGACTAAGGGGTTGGTTGGGAGGAGATCAGTTTCCCCACAGATAGTTCTGGAGGAGCGGCTAAGGCTTCATATGCACGATTGTAAGTTAATCTTCGGTCTATGTATGTATTTTGTTGTCCAACTATGTATTCTATTTGTCCATTCATTTTATATGTTGGTTTGCTAGAGAGTACTTGTATTTCAACATGGAAGAATTTGGGTCTCTGGTAATTTAACTTCTTTTGGTTGCAAATTTGTAAATACCATGAAGACAAATTAGTTTCTTTTATTATGTTCAGTTTTATCTATTATGGGTATTACACCTATGCTAAAGCTACAAGATATTAATCAAGACTTGTTAGTATGTATAGATGCCTCAAAAGAAGGTTTAGGAGGGAGTATTGAATTTTAATGCAAGAAGGTATGATAATTTCCTACACTCCAAGAAAGGCTACTTAAACCACATGAGATAAATTATGCAACATGTGATTTATAACTTGTTGCAACTATGTATGCATTAAGAATTTGGAGAAAATACTTATTGGGTGGAAATTTTGAATTGAAGATCAACCATCATGGACTTCAACATATATTTGTGCAAAGTATTCTAAATTTTAGATTGGGAAGTTGGCCAAAGACTCGAAATTATTGAGTTGATATGGTTTTGATATAACTTATATTAAAGGAACAATGAATTAAAAAGTTGATGCTTTAAGTTAAATACCATGCAGTTTATCATTTTTTCCATTAAAGACAAATCTAAGATAAAAGATATTGAAAAAATTACATAGAGACGACAAGTAGTATATGGAAGTCAAGATAGAATTGGAAAATGAAGAGATGCAAATTTCAAAGTATGAAGGATATGCATTGGATAATGATGAATTATTAAGATTTAATGGGAGAATATATATAACCACCAAATAATGAAATTCATAATTTAATTTTAAGTGAGGCTCATAAAGCGATTTATATGGATCATACAAGAGTGAAGAAAATGTATGTACATTTAAAACCATTGTTTTCCTAAAATGGGATAAAGAAAGATGTAGTTCATTATGTAGCTAGGTGCCTTAAATGTTAGTTGGTGAAGGTTGAGCATTGACACCCCTCAGGACTATTACAACTGTGTGTGATTCTTAAATTACCAATGGAAAGCGATATCAATGGATTTTATAGTAGGATCACCAATGACATCAAGGAGGCATGATTCCATCTTAGTAGTTGTGGATACGTTGACAAAAAGTTGTAATTGAATTCCAATGAAAAATAATTATCAAGCACCTAAAATAGCAGGAGCATTTACAAGTAAATTTTTAAGATTGTGTGGAATCCCTAAAAAATCATTTTTGATAGAAGATCGATATTTATGAAAATATTTTAGGTAATATTCCAAGAATTTTTGGAAACTCAACTCAATGTTAGTACATCATGTCATCCTCAAATGGACGGTTGGACATAAAGAGTTAGCCATGTTTTAGAGGGTATGTTGCACATATATGTAATGGATCATCAAAACTATTGGGAAGAATATTTTCCATTAGTAGAATTTGCCTATAATAACAATTATCAAAATCCGTTCAAGATGGAACCATTTAAATCTTTATATGGAAGACCATGTAGAACATCTCTTAGTTGGGATAAACTGGAAGATGGAATTCTAATTGGAAGAACAAACAAAGGTTACTCATGGAATATTAAAAAAAAACACAAGATAGTCAAACACTTATGTGGATGCTCATAGAACAAATTGAAGTTATGAAGTGGGAGATAAAGTATTTTTCAATGTTAGACTACAAAAGAGCTCTATTAAATTTGGAAATGGATCCAAATTGTCACGGTGATTTATAGGACCATTTCTAAATATTGAAAAATTGGGATTGATTTCTTATCAACTTACACTACCCTCATGATGGGAGAAGTATTCCAAGAAGAGGGGGTGGTGTTTAAAGACATTGTTTACAACAGTTAATCACATCGCATTATCATCAGAACATCACAATGCCTTATTCAACTTCCATAGAAACATAAGTCGATGTCAATATAACCCATACAGTCATTATTTTGTAGTCTCCAAATCTAACAAACTTCCTTGAAGTGAGGATGATCTGGTCCACAAATAAGGGTCGTCGGTTCTAACTATTTCCAGGAAATTTGCAATGCCTATTTATTAGTCGATTTCTTTAGTCGAACAAACCATTACCTTGTCAACCATTTAGTCAGTCGATCAATTGACCACTCAATCGAGCCTTCAATTGATTTCTCTATTAGTTGATTATTGTCTTTTGGCTGACTGTATCCAGAATATTTAAAGGTGTGATGAACCTGCATATCCTTTGGTTCCAACAACCCCCCCCCATCAACACAACACTCTAGAGATTCAAGAGGTAGAATTATGTTCTCTGAACCCCCCCCCCCATAATTGCAACTACCTGAAGCCCAAGCATAGCCTGAAGTTTCACAAACTTAGATTTTGGTAGAGGCTTCATAAATATATTAGCAATATGATCATATTTCCTACAATAAATAAGTGTTACAATATTGTCATGTATCAATTGTCTCAAGTAGTGGACATGAAGTTCAACATGCTTCATTTTTTTTGTGTGCAACAGGGTTATCAAGAACCTATATTTCACTCTGATTGTCACAATGGATAACAGTCGAGGCCTCAACAAGAAAACCAATTAGCTCGTCTAAAATTTGATGGATCCAAACTAACTATGTATCTGCATTGAAAGCTCCACGATATTATGCTTCTATAGTCAAAAGGGATGCTACCTTTTGTTTCTTACATGACCATACCAAGGGTCCAGAACTAAGTCGAAATGCATGGCCAAAAGGGGACTTTCAATCGTCAATGTCACCTACCCAATTAGAATCAGTAAACCATACCATTGGTTTTGAATGATGTCAAATTTTATACCATAATTATAAGTTCCATTAATATATCTAACAATTCTCTTTGCAGCTTTCCAGTGGCTTTCTCTAGGATCCTACATGAACCGAAAAATTACATTAACAACAAAAGAGAGATCAGGCCGACTGTGAGTTGGGTAAATCAAGCTACCAACCAACTATCGATAAGGGTGGCATTGACTCGAGGAGAGTCACGTTCCTTAGACAATTTAACGCCCGATTGATAAGGTGTAGCATAAAACTTACAGTCATCCATTTTGAATCATTTCAAAATATCCAAAAAATATTTTGGTTGAGAAACAAAGATACCATCATTCATTTGCAAAATTTGAATGCCCAAAAAGAAATGCAAAAGAATAAGGTCAGTCATTTCAAAGGTATCCGCAAGTGCTATGAATATTTATTTAATATTATTATTTATAAATTAATAGATTATTAGGTTACTGGTGAAAGGGTGTAACCCTTCACTATGCTTCCTCAAGCCCTATAAAAGGCGATCTTATTGTAATTTATCAATCATCATCTAATATATTATTCCTATTTATCATTCAATATGAGAGTCGGATTCGACTATTAACATCCAACCGGATACGGTTGCTGCATTTGGTATTAGAGCTCGGATTTGGCTCCTTCGACCTGAGCTTGGTTTCGGATCTCCGCTCAAGTCCAACCGGATATGGTTGCTGAGCATGGTTTCGGCTCACATTATTTCAACTCCACTCTACACGCACGGCTTCGGCTCATCCTCCTCCTCCTCCCTCCACTCACTCCTCCCCCGTCCTCACATCTCCCCATTCACTGCATCCTCTCTCTTCTCATCCCACTCGCAACCGCAACACCCCCTCCCAATCACGTCAACACTTATCCTTCTTTCCCGCAGCTCTCCCTCAACACTTTCCCTCTCCTCTTCCTACTCTCCTGCCCCCTGTGTGCTCCACCCCCATCCACCTTCCCCACACCATTCCAGTTCAACTCCCAATTCCTCGCGTCTCCCGCAGCCCGCGTCCTCTCCGCTCCATCCGCTCCCGCCATCTCTTGGCTTCATCTCCTTCATGCCCTGCACACCCTCCTCTTACTATGCCTTCCCGCTCTTCCTCTTCCCTCCTGCCACCTCCTTCTCTCTTGCTGCATCCTCGTTCCTCTCCCTTGGCTCCCTCATGCTCCGTGTTGCGTGCTCTCACGTCTCCCTTCCAGCATTTACATTCCCGCACAACTCCACTCCATACCCCTCATGCCTCCCTACATTTCAATTCACACCTCCGCTTCCCCAAACTTCCAGCACCCTCGCGCTACCTCCTCCCATCGTTCACCTCTTCCAACGCCTCCATATCCTTCCATTCGCCCTCATCCATTCCCATCGTTCGCCTCAACGCCTCCATCTCCTTCCATTCGCTCGCATCCATTCCCATCACCCCTCCATATATTCCACATCATTCTTCATCCACATACTCCCTTCTCATGATAGGGCTTGAAACCCTAATCCCCTCCACAGGATTTCAAAAAAATATTATAATAATTTTTATTAATAATTATAACTATTATTATATTAAAAAAAAAACTATTGAAAACTATATATGTGTATAATAATATTATTATTTTTAAAATAATAATAATTATTATCATCTATTATTGATTCTCTCTTGAAAACTTTTACAATTATCCATGAAGTCAATGTGGGAAGAATTGGATGAGATCTCCAATCAATTTCATAGGAAAATGGACGAAATGTTTGATCGGATGGAACAATCAGTTGTAAAAGCTGCTCAAAAAGCTATTGACGACACCTTCAATAAAATAAGCCAACAAAGCAACCCGAAGGCCTCTGAAGACAAGGACTCCGAAACTAAATCTAAATATGATTTTCAAAGCCCAGAAGAAAAACCAGTTAAAGAACATAAAAATGATAAAGAGGAAGATACAAAAAACTATTATGTCAACCAAGAAGAGAGTATGGATCTTGATCAAAATTGCAGCAAGAAGCAAGCCAATTATGCAATTAAGTATCTAATGGAAGCTGTATGCACAAAGGAAGAAAATACAAAGGAACTTTTGATAAAGACTAAAGAAAAGGGCAGTAATGAAGATCAATACGTCAACAAGAATGTCACAAACATAAGCACACGAAGAGAAGATGCCATCATAAGGACCTCTATAAAGAACATCAATAAGAAGAACTATAAGGTTAATCGAAATAAGAACATGAAAATAGTTATCATGGGAAAGTTGTTCGAGTTTGTTCAATCAAGAACAAAAATAGTTAAAAGTAACAACCAAGCAAGCGGTAAAAACATAAACGAAACTTCACCAAATATAAATTTAATACAGATTCTGAAGCAAAAGAAACAAAAGGAAGCAATGGTCATAATCAAAATCTCACCTCTCAAGTCATAAGTGCGACATAGAGCTAGAATAAAAGACGACATTAGGAAAATACTCAAGCTTTGAGGACAAAGCTTTCCTAAGGGGAAGGCAATGCTGTGAATATTTATTTATTATTATTATTTATAAATTAATAGATTATTAGGTTACTAGTGAAAGGGAATAACCCTTCACTATGCTTCCTCAAGCCTTATAAAAGGCGATCTTATTGTAATTTATCAATCATCATCTAATATATTATTCCTATTTATCATTCAATATGAGAGTCGGATTCGACTATTAACATTCAACCGGATACGGTTGTTGCAGCAAGTTGTTTCTTCAAGCTTAAAATCAAGTCAACATTATTTTTGGTTATGACTAAATCATCAACATACAATTCCATAATTAAAGTATCACTGTGAACATGTAATACATAAATACTCTGATCAAATTCACAATGTTTGAAGCCAATATTGAGAATGAAATGATCGGTCTTCTCATAGAAAGCACAAGGGCTGGTTTCAAACCATACAAATATTTCTTCAGTCGACAAACAAGATTTGAATATGTCACAAAAATAGGAGGTTGCTCCATATATATTTCTTTAGAAAAGTCTTTGTGAATAAAGGAACTTTTTGCATCCATTTGATGGAATTCCCATCCAAATTGAGCAACATGAAAAATAATCAATCGAATCAAGTTCATCTATGTAATAGGGGAAAAGGTTTCAATGTAGTCAATGCCTTCTTGGTGAGAGAATCCATTAGCTACCAATCGAGCATTTTCCCATTCATGCACTCCATGAGAATCAACATAAGTGTCAGGATCATAGATTTCGAGAACATGTTACATGATTTCAACACTGCTATGATGTTTCTGACTGCGGGTATGCCGACCAATACTAACATCTCCAGCATTAGGTCTGACATCTTCAATGGTTTTAGCATCCCACCAAGGTAGACAAGTCGGCAGTGAATCAAGTCAATTATTGTTAGACGTATGAGAAAGTGTGTCAACGTTTTTTAGTTGATATAAACCGACTACCATTCGACTTGGGAACAAAGGTCGACTGTGTATTCGAAACTTTAAAGGAAGGTACAATCAATCCAGATTCTTCAGAAATATCAAATGGATCACTATGCAATAGACCAAAGGAAGAGTTCAATAACTTAGTACCTAAAATATTCTCATAAAAGATCACATTTCTACTCAAAATTATCTGTTGTTTGATTGGGTCAAATAGCCGATAGGATTTTGATTCATCAAAATAGCCCATCATGATGAAAGCATGACTTTTTGAATCCAATTTCTTCTTGTAATTATCACTAATATGTGCCTAAGAAATACATCCAAAGGTTCTAAGTCGTCGGACAGAGGTTTTTCTTCCTTTCCACTTCTTGACTAGAGTCATGTTGATGACATCTATAGTTGGAACAAGGTTTAGTAGATAGTTTGATCAGTAAGCAACTTCTGCCCAAAATTTAGTTGGAAGGTCGACTTTGGCCTATAGTAGGCACCGAGCCATTTCTACCAAATTCCTATTCTTCCTCTATGCCAATCCATTCCACTTAGGGGTGTGAGGGACAGATCTCTGCCAAGAAATACCATTTTGCAAGAGATATGCTTCAAACTATCGACTCATATTCTCCACCATTGTCTGATCTCAAGCATTTGATAGCTCAACCACATTTATGTTCATTCAATACCCTAAATTATTTGAATCTTTCAAATACATGACCCTTATTTTTCCAGAAATAGACCCATGTAAATCTAGAGATATCATTAGTGAAGGTTAAAATATACTCTGCACCTGCTAGTGAGGGCGTGTTCATGAAACAGAGGCCATTGTGAACAAGTTCCATTCAGTACTGTGCTCACCATGCTTTCCCGGAATCAAAGGGTGCATGATGATGCTTTCCAAGCATGCATCCTGTACAATCTCAATCAGGTGTAATAGTCTTTGTTACCATCATCTTTAAACTTCGAAATTTCATATGTCCAAGTTGTTCATGCCAAATTTGACTTATGTCATCAATTTAAGCAATGAGTGTAGTTGATCTAGTCAATCTAATATCATTCCGAGGAGAGTCACAAAACTTGTATAGTCCATATTTGGGATCTAAATAGATTAAATAAATAAGTGCCCTCAATGACTCAAATCCTTTTCAATAAAGCAATATGACGAAAAATCAATAGTCTTACCAGTATGTGTAAGTTGAGCAACCGACGGCAAGTCTGCACTCAATCTAGGCACATGGTAGACATTGGATATTCTACCATGTTGGCATTCAACATATCCACTTCCATCAACCATGAGAGCATAATTATCATCTACATAAATCTTATGTTCTAGAGATCCACTTAAGGAAGAGAATAGAGACGCATCCTTATCCATATCATGAGTACAACCAGAATCAACTATCCACTCAATTTGAGTGGTGTGAGCATGCAGTTCCTGGGAGGTGTTGAAAAAAAAGGCGAAGTTTTATGTAGGTTGATTGATCGAGGGACCATTCAACACACCTTATTCAAGATGCTTGACATTTTCTTCCAAAATTTTTTGTTTTCTTCCAATAGGTTTTCTCCACATGTCCCACCTTTCCAAAGTAGTGACAAGTTTTCTTCTTTCAATTCTTCTTGGTCTATGTTGACTCATCGATATTTCCTTTAGTAGGTTGGTTGATACACTCCTTTTGTTTATCCGGTCAACCTCATTCTTTATAATTTTGCTTGACCTTGCCTTTGAGAAAGTGAGCCTAGTGTCTGCTAACAAGCTTCCCTTCATGAAGCAAATTTTGTTGATCCTTAATCAATAAATCATAGAAAGTATCAAAGGTGAAGTCCTCACCATATTATTTGTGTGATATCCAATTGGAACGAAATGAGGAGAAGAATACATCATAAGGTGTCCTCAAATTCATCAAGACCAATTCAATGAGTTGTCCATCATTCTTTGCAAAAATATTGCCACATTCGCCCAATTTCAACTATAACTCTTTAATGTGATCCAAATAGTCCTCAATTCTTTCAAAGCAATGTGGTTCCAAAGAGATCAACTCTTTCTCTATCTGCATTACTCTACTTTCATTAACCCTTTCAAACAACGACTCCAGATTAATATAAACAGCATGAGGGTAGTCGATCCCACTTGTATGAAAGTGAATCTCCCTTGAAATGTAGGTCATAATGACCCCAACAGTCTCATCCATCTTTCTTTAAATGAAAATTTTAGCCTATTACTCAGTCGGATCTGGAATAGCGACCTTAGTATATTTCCATAGTCCCTTGATATTCAACAATGTTTCCATAACTGGCACCCAGATTACATAGTTACGGAAATTCAGAATAAAAGGTTCTATCTTGGAATCCATCCTTCTCATATCAAATAGATCTAATCCAAGTTCAAAAGGCATCTATCGATAACCTAGATTCAATCAACCCTAGATCCGACTCAACATGATTCGCAGGCAATATGATAGATCAAAACTAATAGCTCTGATACCATGTTGGGAAAACACCTTTGAACAACTAGACATAAAAGAAAATTGCAGAAAGGATAAGTATTTTAAGAAGAGGGGTGGTGTCTAAAGACATAATTTACAACACTTAAGCACAATGCATTATGATCTAAACATCATAATGCATTACTCAACTTCCATAGAAACATAAGTCGATGTTAATACAACCCATAGGGTCGTTCTTATATAGTATCTAGATCTAGAAAACTTGAAGTGAGGATGATCTAGTCCACAAATAAGGTTCGCCAGTTCTAACTGTTTCCAGGAAATCCGCAACGTCCCATTTATTAGTTGGTTTCTTTAGTCGAGCCAACCACTCCCTCGTCAACCATTCAGTCGACCGATCAGTTAACCACCAAGTTGAACCTCCAATTGATTGCTCTGCTATTCGAATCTTTTATTTTGACTAATTGTCTCCAGAAGATCTAGAGGTGTGATGAATCTGCATATCCTTTGGTTCCAACCGGAAGATGTAGACAAGATGTGTTAATAGTTCCCTTATTTATGTTAGAAATTTGGGATGATTTTTATTGAAGAGGGGGGGTGTATGTAATGCCCTCTTTCGTTGAACATGAACAAACATCGGCACTTATTATTTGAGGGCATATTAGTTTTAAAGGTGACTAGGTTAAATAACTATATAACAACTATTATACTCGATGAGTACTTAATGATTTTGATTGATGCATTTTGCATGATTTCTATTTGATGTTGAATAAATCGTGAGAATAAATAAATCACAATGTTAATGATTATAGTTAAAAATGTTAAATTTTATCATGATAGGTATAGTTCCACTAATGGTTTAATAAGTGTGACATGAAATGTCACATATGAATAAGGATGTTAAATTATGTTAGATTATGTGGGTTCTATATTGATTCCATATATATTATGAATTTATTTATAATGAGCATTGATTCCATGGTCGTATTGTTAAAATTTTGATACTTCAAGGATAATTATGCTATATCTTCAAACAATTTATATATTATCACAATAACCATATGCAATAGGATCAATAAAAGATATACAAACATGGCATAAAAAAGAGTACACAAAGATTTACCCTGGGAAAACCTTCTCACGGGAAAAACCCAGCAAAACCTCTTCAATATAGATTCGTCACAAGTACAATGTAAATCTCAGAGCAAAGGATCTTTTACATAAAGATCTCGAGAATAAGATAAGATAGAAAACACAAGAATAAGTGTATTGGAGAAAACTCACTATGGCTTGGGAATACCACAACAGACAGATGACTACCAGAAATCTACTCAATTCTCAAAGCAATGCTATTATAAATGGCAATGTTAAAATAATGGAGAAATGTAACCAACCTCGATCCAACGTTTGATGTAGATCCTCGTTGGAGCTTTCAATCCACGCACATCCAAGCACTTGTAATCTGCAAAATAGTCTTGACAACCAATATCTAACAAGTACATGTGATATATAAATGACATTAACATTATCAATAACAATGGTCCATAATATCATAAGTAAATGTAACCCAATGTATAATAAACAACATTCACACCATGAATGGACGAGAATATGAGTATTTCTATTAATGAACAAGAAGAAGTACAAAGTGATACGACCTCTTGCTGGCAACCAATCTGAACCAAGATCTAGATCAATCCACTTGTGCCTCCACCACTTCAATCCTCCATGAATGGCAAACTCAAACTAGAGAGGAGTTTGGAAGGTGAACATAAATGGTTCACAACTACAAGGATCAATGAGTGTAGACTCAAGATAGGGAAAAAATCCACTAGAGTGCCTTTACTATTCTCTTCTTCCTCCCGTCCATAAGCCATATGTGCTCAATATATAGTCCTCTCAAAGGTAGGTGAAAGGACTCATCGAGACGTTACTTGGGCAGATGGAGAGCCAAAGGTCACCCAATGACTGCTTTTTGGGAGTAAAAAGTAATTAATAGTGGTTTTTACCATTTTACTTGATACTCGTGGGATATAGTGCTACAACTCGCGGGTACGCATGCTATAGTGATGCAACATGCGGGTAGGAACAAAAATAGGGCAAACTGGTATCACTGAAGGATAAAAATGGATCTGAGTCACTGAAATGGATCCTACAGGCCAAAGAATGCTGATGCTCACAGGGTGGAATATTTCTGTGTAACAGATGCCCCCTAATGTGTGAGGTCAGAGACTGAAAGTGCTACGATGGCCGAAATACATTATAAAACTCAGAAGTGGAATGATGGAGACACAAGTGGAAAGAACGGTTCACTAGTCATAATACAATAATATCTCTGAATACATGTCGGTATAGTACCACAATCTGATACAATGGCCATGAATAGGCAGTACATAAGTAAATACATGTCATAAGTGATCATAGCCATGATCCCTCTACAGTAAGATATGGTCTTCTGCTGAAAAGAAGACAACTGGTGCAAAACTGGAGGTACAAACTGCTGAAATCTGAAAGGTGATATCTCAAATGTAAAGTCAAAGTCATATGTAGCATACTGAATGCCACAATCGCTTGGGGTCTTCTACACAAGTCTTCGATGGTGCAAGTCCCATCAAGTGAATAAAGGAGTTGGGGTCGAACCTGATGAGACATCGTCTGATTACCGGTCAATGATGTATACCGTTAACAGACGCGAGATGACCCACCAATAATGAAAATGGGCATCAAGGCATAGAGCACAATCATCAGAGTGTGAATAAATGGGTTGAAGTCGAACACTAGGATGAATCCATAGATCAGGGGACATTGATGTATTCCCAAAACTGTCGATGGCGAGAGAACCTGCCACTAATGACTGCAAGCCTCAAGGTACTCAACCGAACTCTAAGCCTCAAGTCCCGAAATAAATGAGTTGAAGTCGATGGAACGAAACTCGCTGGAAGGAGGGCATTAGGGCATCCCCCATCAACCAGCACGAGGTACCAGCAATGCTGAAAGATTTGGAAGATCTCAAGTGAAACAGACTGACACAATAAGGATGGCCGACATGCAATAGTCAAAAGATCTGAGGAGTGGCCCACACTGGTTTCAGGACTTCCTTTGAACAAGAGCATGAGTAGATGGATAGGCTCAGGAAGCATAGACTTGACATAAATTGTGCAATGCAGGAGGCATTACAAAGGGCTCCATAATGACTGTAAGCTTAACCAATCGATGGAGAAAACTGAGAAACAAGTACAACTCCTAAGGCCCAACTATAGTCCCGACTCATAATGTACGGAGTGGAATGAATGCTTTGTTCAAAGGCGACACAACAGCTGCCAACAAGAAATAATGACCATAATCCCGTCCGGATTTTTGGAATATTTGATTTTTTTTGTCTTTTTCATATTTGGGAAAAGCTTGAAAAAGAATAAAATTGCTTATAATACAACAAGTGAGGGAACGAGTGTCAAATAGCTAGTAGACTAGTCCCAAGCAGTGGAACATACCTATGCTCAATGCAAGGAAGTGCGTGCAGGATGTGGACACTCAGGGGTGAGTTCCCCTAGGGTCAAAGGGTCATCAAATTGTGAAGGGAAAATATATAAGATCTGCAGGGCTCGTCAGGGAAAAGTGCTCAGGAACCAAGCTAACAATTGAGTAAGCGGGAGCGGGCACAAGGCTCAACTGGCAAGCAGGATGATGCAATGCAATCACAACATGATATAACTGAGAAGTCCTTTTTCGTAAAGTTAGTCTCCTCACCCGAAAAAGTGTAAAACAATGCGAGAAGAACTCTTCTAGTCATGTATGACTAGAGTATACCTTTTTCGTAATTAATCCACAAAGGTCCGGAAAAGGGGTAAACTTCTACCTAAGTGAATGTCGCTTCAAATCCTTTAATGAGTCTGAAATGACAAGCACACTCGGCAATCTTGTTTGATTTGAAAAATGTCTAACAAGGGCTTAAAAAAGACTTTATAAAAATCTTTTCCGTAAAGGTTTAACGAGCCCGAAAAAGTAAACACGTGACCTCCTTACTGTTTTTAACGAGCTCAAAGGAGATATGGAAGAATGCTCGTAATGGGGGCAGACGAGTGTCAGGGACATGTGAGACTAGTTCCAAGCGCATGGAACAAAGCTATGCATAATGCAAGGAACATGAGCAAGATAAGGACATTCAGGGGGTGTCTGCGAATTCGGATGGCACAAGGTTCAAATGCATCATAACAATGGGGAGGCCTAAACCTAAATGCAAGGTTCCGAATATTCCTACCATGAGTGAAGCAAATGTCGAAAAGGACCAGTAAACAAGTATAAGTCCAGCTAAAAATCCTGTCTCCAAGAAACAAAAGTATCAAGTCTAAAACGTACGTAAAGAAAAATCTAATACAAGTCACTGCGGTAGAAACATCTTCAAATTCACTATTGTTAACCTCAGACATAACGCAGGTAGAGCTAACCACTGAAGGTGCCATAGTACCAATATCTGAGGGATCAAAATGATCATCTTCAAAATGAAGAGCAAAGCTGAAGGATGTGAAGGAATCTGCAGTGGAAAATTCATCATCACAGGAGTTGGAAATTCTAGAAGTAGAATTGAACTCATCAGGATCACCGATTTGCGGACCTATAGGAGAGTCTAAAGACTCATCACTAGGGAGATCAGACTTTAATGTCAAACCGGGGCTAGACAAAACTATGCCTGGATCAAAATGTATGGCAGACTGTATTCTAGACTCATCTTGTTCAATAAGATCAAGGGTAGGAGGGGAACAAGATCTATGATAAAGACCCCCCCACGGCTTCTCATCACCACTCACGGCCTCAATAAAAACATCATCTGAAGGTAGAATACCATCGAAGCAATCATGAGAACAAGACGAGTTGGCTGCCCAAACTGGTAGCATAATGGGATCTTCTTCGACTGTCTGGGAAGAAGAGAGATCCGGATCTGCAGTGGTTTGTTGGATATGATCGTAAGCAAGCTTCACTACAGATAAAGGCATAGACATCCCGACGTGCGCAATGTCTCCAGACGTGGAACTCGTGGATGGTAAATTCCACGGATCATTTGAATAGGAGGTCTAGAATAACATATTATTCGAAGGAGGAGGCGCATTATCGGTAATGGTTCCAATAAAATTCACAGGTGCAGAAATATTATAAGTTCCCATCAATGAGGGGTACATTCCAACACCTATGTTCCTAGTTGTCGACTGAGAATCAGAAACTTGCGGGACTACAGATCCCATGGATGTTGTGGAAGGAGTGCCAACATAATCCAACTGATCGATCGTCACAATCTTGCCTTCATGGGGAAAGAAAATAACTCGAAACATAGTAGACACGACAACCTTCATAGCATACATCCAGTTCCGACCCAGTAAAAGGTTGTAGTCGATGGGTGCATCAACCACTTCGACTTCAATAGGCACGGACTTACCTCCCAAGGAGACAACAAGGGAAGGGATAATTTCGTGCAGCGTAAAAGACCTACCATCGAATGCAGTGAGTGTAGTTCTAGACACAAGTAGAGGAGGAGAGCCAAGAGCTTTCCAACAAGCTAACGACATTACTGACGCGGAAGCACCTTCATCAACCATAGTACGTTTGACGAAGCTTTTAAGGAAAACCACCTGGATTTGAAAAGCCACGTGGTAAGGTAAGCGAGGATAGACATCAGTAGTGTCAAACTTGATAACACTAGGACTTCCCCCATCCTGAACTCCTAACGCACTCAAAAGGGCATGCTTCTGAGAAGGAAAGGCTTGCAAAACCTCAAGAGTCGTCATAGCACACGGAGTTTGGCCCAAATCTTTTACGATGGAGTAGTTCTGGGCGGCTCTAGCATTAGGATTATGCGTGGAGCGCTTAAGAACGCCTTTCGGTATCCACGGCATAATGGAAGGCTTCTCGATATGCAAGGAATTATCAGGAGGAAGGGGAGGCTCATTCCCCAAATTCGGTTGTGGTGCACCATAATCGCGTTGACGAGTAGCAACACAAACCTCCAACTGAACCATATTCACACATCCATAACCACTAGTATTGGAAGAAGACATTGTCATTTCATTAGTACCATAAGCAGTGGTGGGAGCATGCGAAGCCATATTTTGATGATGAGGAAGGGGATCCTTCAGCACAGCTAGGCTCTGTGCCAAATGCTTCGATGCTTCTTCAATACGAGGACATAAGTGAGTAAGATGATCCTCCCCACAAAGATTGCAAGGGAATTTTACCTTACGCCTAGGTTTACGATCCTCGCCAGCATTAACGCCTTCTCAAGGAGGGTTGGCATTCTCTTTACGAGGAGTATTACGATTGATATTGTTGTTACTTCCATTGTTTCCACCCCTACGATTATTTCTCCCATTTTTCTTACCACCAGGTTGCTGGTTACCCGACGGTTTCGTTGATTGCACATTATGTACATCAGACGATAGAGTGGAAGTGGACAAGGTGGGAACCTGTCCAAGTGCAAACTGGTTTAGCAACAAATTTTGCATTTTATTAGCTACCAAGTCTACAGGGTGAGTGCATGCAGACCCCACGATGCCATCGGCATGTGGTCCAGGAACTGACGTGGGCTCATGTTTTGTTCTCGGTGCGTCAGGAATAATGTCATACAAAATGCCAGACTGAGAATAAAGTAGATCTAACTGCTGGACTTTCAAGATAGATTGTTCCTCAATCACAATGCCGGACATCAAAACATCCTTAGCAATGTATGGAAGTAAAGACTTAAGGAACCATTCCAACAGGAACTCTGGAGGAATGTTGGCTTTCACTAATCTCTTCCGTCGACGCCACTCTTGAACGTGGTCAGAAATATGTGTGGCCTTATTCTGACGGAAGGTGGACAACAACTCAATACCAGTATCATAACAAACCGGTAACTGGAAATGGTCTAAGAAAACCAAAGAAATCTCGTTGAATCCCCTATAGGTGTTCCCAGGAAAATCCACATACCACTTCACGGCTGCCCCTGTGAGGGTGCGTTGAAATAGTCGTAATCGAATGGAATCATGATTCAAAGAGTTGGAGGAGCACCAAAGGTGAAACGTTGTGACATGATCTCCCGGGTCCTCACCACCTTTCCCCTCAAACTTTGGAATGTCCGAAGGGAGCTTGGTAGGGACCGGGCCCAGTAGGGTCGTGACACACTTGATCATTCGTGAGCTTTGAAAGATCCAGGAGATTCAAGCGTGCAAGGAACGGGAGCTACAACTGGAAAGCTTGGTTATAAGCTCCCATAAAAGGTCGGTTAAATGGAACTGTGTTGTAAGATGGACCAAAATCTTGACCATGAGGATTAAACTACTGATAATGAGGACCTGATGGCCCGTAAGCTTGCCCATGGCCATAAGATGGATAACCTCCCCCTGCCTGACCCATTTGAGAGTAAGCATGTATATGCGCGTTTTGAGCACCATATTGGGGTGGTGGGTGATACTGGTGGCCAGCACCGATTGTGTTGTAGTAAGGGTTGCCACCATGAGTATGGGGCATGTATGTACTATTCATAATGGGAACCGTGTTGTATTGACCGTAATGGTATGGTATGTTCCCACCCCCAATATTAGGATTAGCTTGAGCATTCGTGTGGTGGCCATAAGCATGAGAAGTATTCCCAGCTCCAATATGGGCGTGACTAATAGCAGGGTTGGTGGTGTGATGTCCATGTGGATAGGAAATATTCCCACCCCCTACATTAGCGTTACTAGCGGCGGCAGTGGACGCAAAAGTATGCGATATGTGTCCACCCCCGTGATTGGGAGGAATGGTATCATGTGCAAAAGTAGTCCTGGGTTGACGAGTAGCAACATGTGTATTAGGTGGTGGATGGCGAGTCGTGTTTCGAACAGCATTCCGACTAGGTTGGATATTCCTAGGAGGTGGCCGCGTTCCAACATTAGCATGGTTAGGAATCTGACCAGTCCCCATACTATGTGAGTGGGTGGACAATGTAGTGCCCCCAGTGGGTATAGTATGGCTAACACTTTGACTAGTGCCAGCATGAGTACCAACCGTAGTGGAAGGTTCGACAGTATTGTGACTAGGCATACCAAAAGAGAGCGCGGTGGGGTTAACCATAGGGCCGGAATCATCATGAATCTCAGGCCTCCTGTATCTAAAATCGCGTGGAAACAAAGGAACGAAAGGCTCGTCCCGTTCTACATCCTCAGGTAGGTCAGGCATCCCGTAAAGATAATTATCCAAATTCGAAGGATCAAATGGATCTCGGTCAAGTGGATTAGGCCAAATAGAACTAGGTTGAGTCTCAAGTGGATCACCTCCCCAATCCTCACAAGGAGTCTGGGTATCAGAAGTATGTTCAACTCTACCCGAAGGAGTAGAAAGGTCTTGCCCAATATCAAAATGTGCAGCCATGTAATCTTCAACGTAAGTCTCATATGAATCTAAAGACTCAGAGGGATCCCTTCGGCGTCCCCTAGCAATACGGCGTGTAACCTCAAGTAGCTTTAAACCAGCCAAACGACGGGACCAACGGAGAGTAGGGCTCCACGCCACGTTCTCTGCGGAGAGAGACACAGCGTCTCCTAAAGGCCAACTATTGATCAAAAAACAGTAAATCAAATCAAAAAACAGTAAATCAAAAGCACACACCTAGAGAAACTACAGCCAAGAGAAAACACACAGAGTGGCTAAATGAGCTCCCGACACTAGAGCCGGTATGTCTCGCCTAGGAGAGGCTTGAGACTCCCAAACTATAGCCGGAGGTAACAAAATCAGTTATAGAGACACCCAGGCTTCACTATGTCGACAGGGTCAAGTCCACTACACGAACACAACATTGTTGTCCAATCCCTATCTGACTCAGGACAGAAACAGCATAACCACTGCAAGTACCCTATGCGGTACCTAGGTAACGCAACCATGTTCACCGCAATATAACCAATGCTCAGGGGGACAGTCGCAGGTGGGACCCATCGTATGGGCAGGGTAGCTAATCCCAAAGCACAAGAGGACAAACCTTCGGTACCCCCAGATACGAACAAATCCTGGATATATCTCCCACATTCAGCCGGTATCAGAGGGATATCTCCTCAACCAACCTCCCGTGACCTCGTGCTTAACTAGGGATTGAGTAGAGCTTTCCTGAGAACACTGATCTATACCATGGATTCCTCCACTCCCTGGTCAGACACCTAATGTTTCGTTCAGTAGTCTTGCATTGTTAACTCACAATGATCTATTCCAAGACTCTAAACCTATGCTAGTTGGTGTACCCTATAAAATAAAATCAGTCTAATCAATTTTATGATTAAGCGTTAATTTTAGTGGTTGTGATTACTCAAGGGATATGGTCGTGAAACTAGTGATGTGTAGACTCAATAGTATGCAACATCGTCCAATCCTAGACTCATCTATCCAATAAAACAATGTCACTAATATGCAAAATCAACCAACAATTCCGAAATAAATATGCAAACTTTCATCTTTTCAATGCACAAGCAGAACCTAAAATGAAGGCAACAAGCACTCAATGCAAAATGCAGTACATGGAAATAAAATATTTTTATATTTTCTCTTATAAACAGAAAGGAAAATGCAAAAAACTAAATGAATATTTTTGTATTTTTTCAATATATATGGAATGAAAAAATGCAAGCTAAATCCTACTATTCAGTCACTGAAGTGCCGAGAAGATCACTAAGACAACCCAGCAGATCCTAAACAGCAAGACTCATCCAAAGGAAAAAACCAAGAGGTTAAAACCAAAGATTGGTAAAAAACCAAGAGGTTAAAACCAAAGATTGGTAAAAAACCAAGAAGGCTCAACCAAGAGAAACGAAGAGATCCGGTCACAACCAAGGCATGAAACAGTCAAGAAAGAGGCCAACAAAGACTCAGGAACCAACGAAACTCACCCAGCGACAACCAATAACCATAAACCAACAAAAGCCGGAGTTCCACGCTACTGTCGAAGGAAATCCTGCGGGTACCCGCGAGCAGTAGAGTAAACAGAGGCGGGTATACACAAGCAGAGCTAAGCTAGCCCGCGGGTGAGGAAAAGCAAATGGTCAAATAAAGAGTCCAGAGGCTCAGAAAAAGCAAGTTTTCTACAGTGTATCTTAACGGCCAATCAATGACACAGAGCTTTGATAAACAGCAACTCTAAATATGGACTAATGCTCAAAAAATTTCCCAAACATGGATGTTTTCCCCAGTGGAGTCGTCATTTCTTTATTAGAGAAAACTCACTATGGCTTGGGAATACCATAACAGACAGATGACTACCATAAATCTACTCAATTCTCAAAGCAATGCTATTATAAATGACAATGTTAAAATAATGGAGAAATGTAACCAACCTCGATCCAACGTTTGATGTAGATCCCCGTTGGAGCTTTCAATCCACGCACATTCAAGCACTTGTAATCTGCAAATTAGTCTTGACAACCAATATCTAACAAGTACATGTGATATATAAATGACATTAACATTATCAATAACAATGGTCCATAATATCATAAGCAAATGTAACCCAATGTATAATAAACAATATTCACACCATGAATGGACGAGAATATGAGTATTTCTATTAATGAACAAGAAGGAGTACAAAGTGATACGACCTCTTGTCGGCAACCAATCTGAACCAAGATCTATATCAATCCACTTGTGCCTCCACCACTTTAATCCTCCATGAATGGCAAACTCAAACTAGAGAGGAGTTTGGAAGGTGAACATAAATGGTTCACAACTACAAGGATCAATGAGTGCAGACTCAAGATAGGGAAAAAATCCACTAGAGTGCCTTTACTATTCTCTTCTTCCTTCCGTCCATAAGCCATATGTGCTCAATATATAGTCCTCTCAAAGGTAGGTGAAAGGACTCATCGAGACGTTACTTGGACAGATGGAGAGCCAAAGGTCACCCAATGATTGCGTTTTGGGAGTAAAAAGTAATTAATAGTGGTTTTTACCATTTTACTTGATACACGCAGGCTATAGTGCTGCAACTCGCGGGTACGCATGCTATAGTGATGCAACATGTGGGTAGGAACAAAAATAGGGAAAACTGGTATCACTGAAGGATAAAAATGGATCTGAGTCACTGAAATGGATCCTACAGGCCAAAGAATGCTGATGCTCACAGGGTGGAATATTTCTGTGTAACAATAAGATGTATTCAATGCATCTACTCTTTCCCCCAAGAGAACGTGTTCATCTCTCTCTGCTATGTGAACTTGCTTGAGTGAGTGATGTGCCAAATGAGCTAGGTGCCACTCTATTTATACTAGTCACAAACTAACCTTTTTACCTAACTGGGCCAACTTGTCTTTTCTAATTGGGTTGACTTGACTAGGCCAGTTTTTCCCATTGTTTGGGGCAGTTTACCCACTGATTTCTGTGGGGCCAACTTGTCTATTTTACTTGATTTATTTTAGGTTTTTTATATGATCAAATACGATATGACTATTTCCTGAAGGAAGTACAATAATAATATCTTTCGAAGTTACATTCTTCAACACTCCCTCTTGACAAGGAAGGTATTCTTCTAGCATGGCCATCATCGTCATCATTGTCTTCATCGTCATCGTCATCATCATCATTATCACTATCACTGCTTATGCAAATCTGTACTTTGACCATTGGCTTGTGACATCTCTCTCAAATCTATACATCACTAGAAATTATGTACAAGCAATCCATCAAGTGGGTCCAGCCCAGGAGCACACATTACGTTGCCAAAGCAACCACCTATGTTACCACACTATGTGTCCAAATCATCTCATGAGTGTATCCTAGGAGGCCAAATTACGTCACTGAAGTGACTACCCGCTAGCACGTATACTCTCATCGTGTGGAGACCAGCCCAGGACCACGAATTATGTCACCCGGTGACCACCTGCGTCTTTGCACATCTCAAAAACATGAAACTCGTGAGTATATCCTAGGACCACAAATTATGTCATCGAAGTGACTACCCACTATCATTTCACATCATGTGAAGAACAACCTAGGACCATGAATTACATCACCCGGTGATCACCTACGTCTTCGCACATGTCATGTATTCCCAACATAGCACCAGCAGTCAGGAGACTCAATTACGTCACCAATGTGACTACCTAATGCATCCTCGTAAGTGTAGTCCAGGAGACCACATTACATCACCGAAGTGGCCACCCACTACCACATCACCTCAACTGGAGACCCTCCCAGGAGCACAAATTACGTCACTATGTGACTACCTACATCTCGTACATGCTATGTTGGTCATCCCTCCCTCTTTCGAGGATCATTGATTTGGACACCTCCAAGCTTGTCCCTTCACTCTCAAGAGAGGCTTGGTCAACACATCGGCTATTTTCTCGTCTGTCACCACATAATGGAGCCTCATTTCTCCTATCAATACCATATCCCTGATATAGTGGTACCTGATATCGATGTGCTTCGACTTGTCATGAAACACTAGGTTCTCAAACAAATTCACACAACTCTAGTTGTCGCAGAAAATACAAGTCGCATCTAACTCAATATCAAACAATCCTGCAAGTAACTTTCGAAGCCATAATGCTTCACAACTAGATGAAGAAGATGGCATGTACTCTGGTTTGGATGTACCGAGTTCCACACTTGTCTGCTTCCTACTAAACCATGATATCATGCATGATCCCAAACTGAAGCAGTATCTTGAAGTTATCTTCTTGTCGGTGACACTACCGGCCCAATCTGCATCAGCATAACCATGTAGGTTAATCCTCTGATATGTTGCATATATTATCCCATAATAAATCGTACCCTTCAGGTACCTCAACACATGCTTTGTCGCAATCAAGTGAATATGTCTCGACTCTACCATGTACTTACTCAATGTGCTCACTGCAAAGCATATATATGGCCTAGTGTTCATCAAGTACATCAACAAACCAATCATATGTTTGTATACTATGGCATCCATTGTCTCTGAGGAAGTATCACACAACAAATTCATATTCGATTCCATTGGTGTGGCCATGGCCTTGCAATCCATCATCTCGAATCTCTTCAGGATCTCTACAATGTATTTTTCTTGGCTAAGGAAAATCTCATTTGGATTCTGCCACACCTCAATACCTAAGAAGTAGTGCATCATACCCAGGTCTTTCATCTCAAATTCTACGACAAGTTTCTTCTTCATTTCTGCAATGAGATTCTCGTCATCTATCAAGAACAGGTCATCTACATACAAAAGTAGTATCACTGGTTTTCCATACTTAATCTTGAAGTAAAATTTTGAATATGTTTTACTCTTGGTAAGGCCCAAGCTCATCAGAAAGATAGAAATCCTGTCATACCATGTCCTGGGTGCCTGCTTTAATATATACAAGGTCTTCTTCAACTTGCACACATGTGTCTGCATGTCATGTGTCTTAAATCCTAGTGGTTTATCCACATACACCTCATCTTCTACTACACCATTCAGGAAAGTTGTCTTCACGTCCATCTGGTGTGCCTTCCACTTCATCACTGCAGCTATCTCAAGTATAGATCTAATTGAACTGTATCTTACTACAGGAGCACACGTCTCATCATAATCGACTCCCTCTTTCTGAGAGAAACAATGAAAATTTCCTTGTACTTTTGTAGTATGCTTGAATTTGTAAATCTTCTTCTTGAAGGTCACTGCTGAACAGTCGTCACTTGTTCTTTGGAACAAGTCTTATCATCATTCTCTTGTAGTTCATAGCACATGATTTTTCCTACAAGTCAAATTTAGTCATATGATTAGTAACATTCCATGTAATGACAACTTCATGATTCACACAATTTTGTAACAATGCATTTTAATCAATGCCTCAGCACAACCCTCAACCATATCTCGTATACACATGGTAACTATCTAGATGCCTTCCATCTCTACCAGAACATATTATTAAGATCGTTCACTGCTCTCAACATGTTAGCAAAGATTTTTCATCATGTACTAGGTCCATCAAGGGCTCATGGGATGTTGTGCAGCACTATAGGCCACTTACCCATAACATGCACTGCATGAGCCTACTGCTAGTCAATCTTAGTCATATAAAATGAATGAAATAAACGGTATCACAGATCTACATGTAACTGTTATGAGAAATATTCTTCAAAATACTCGGGAATTCAAATGACATTAAACACTTATCTTCCATGTGTTCTGTAGGTTCCTTCTTAGTTTTTGCCTCTTTGCAAAAGTCACAAGAGTTTCTGGAAGTGTACTCTGCTCCATCATCTAATTTTGAAGACCTTGATCTTCTTCTTCGTCCAGTTAGGAACTTTCTAAATTCTTCATCCTTGGTCCTCATTTACTGGATTCAATATCTCCTTTTACTTGGAAACAGATTCTTCATGTCCTTTACATACACCATCATGTTTTGTTTGGATCTCGGGTTGACCAACCACCATTTTTCTTACGATTGGTAAAGCCTTGTAGTGTGTATATATGCAAGCCTTCTGTGCCATAGTTCACTTGGTTCCATAGTTTCATGAACCAATGCTTGATATGGTTGGATTTTTAATTTGTACAGGCCTCCCTCTTTCTCTCCAATTACTAATGTATCATCAAAGGTTCAAGACATATTCTTCATCACTTGAGTAATCTTCCCTCGCTCTCTTCTTAACTAGTTCATCATCTTCTACAGCATGAGCATGATACCTCTTCTTCTTTCCTTTCTTGTTATGATATTTTATTTTGGGGAAATATCTTGCAAGATGTCCTTTTTCATCACAAGTGTAACATATGTAATTTGAGTAGTCCTTATGGGGTCTTTGATTCTTCTGAAATATTCTAGGCTTCTTGTGAGAGTGTTCTTCTTTCTTTCTCTTTTCCTTCTTTGTATGAGCAACTAAGGCTTGATTGTCATCTTTACCCATCTTTTCTTCTCTAGCTTAAATTCTAGCTTCCTCTTGTGTACAATTATCCCATAGTCTATTGAATTTGGTGAGCCTCCTTCTAGAACAAATTCCTTGAATGAATGATTCACATGATCTTGGGAGACCATTCAATGTAGTCACCACCAATTTTGCTTCTTCAACCTTGTCTCCAATATCTTCTCGTTGTTCTTTGATTTGGGAGACCCTTGTGAAATAGGATTGGATACTTTCTGAGTTTTGAATATTCACACCCTTGAGTTGAGTTCTCAAGATCATCTTCCTATTAATGTTATTTCCTTCATATAATCTCTTCAATGCATCAAACATATCCTTGGGATTCTTCAATGATGAAACATGGGAGATCAAGTGATCCTTGATGGATTCAACAATGATCCTTTTGGACCTAACCAAATTATTCTTGTGCCTATCCTTATCTTCATATCCCTCTAGCTCTGCAACTTCCTCCTTAACATAATTGTCCAAATCATTCTCTTCTAGAATGAGCAGTACTCTATACTTCCATGCTCAGAAGTTATCAGCTCCTTCAAGCTTATCCTCAAGCTTGGTATTGTTTTCATCTTGATAAAATGAGAACCTCAAATGGAAATAAAGATAATAGTGCTTACCAATAGATATGCTCCAACCAAGTGCTTTCTTTAATGCCTTCTGAAATCTGCTTACTGGTTGACCTAGGGTATGTTAGAGAAACCTTGATTTTCCAAATTTGGAATCTTGCAAATATGAATTGAGGGAAATATGAACCTCCCTAAGGCGAGTTGAGAAAACCTTTCCTTTGTCCAAATCTGTGGACAGAACTGCCAAAAATTGGAAACCCTAATTTCTGCAGATGCTGCAATTTCTACAGAATTAGGTCAAAAATTCAAAATTCTCATATCTGGAATCTGCCTCCACAAGAATATGAGCCCTCCTAGGGAAAATTAATTGACCTCCTTTTCAATCTTATCTATGGAGGGAAGTGCTCGGAACAATATTAAACCCTAGTTTTCACTTCCAGCAGTTTCTATTGCACGAAGTCTTCTTTCAGGCTAGCTTTGAAACCATGTTAAAATTTTGATACTTCAAGGATGGTTATGTTATATCTTCAAACAATTTATATATTATCACAATAACCATATGCAATAGGATCACTGAAAGATAGACAAGAACAACATAAACAAGAGTACACAAAGATTTACCCTAGGAAAACCCTCTCACAGGAAAAACCCAGCAAAAGTTCTTCAATATAGATTCGTCACAAGTACAATTCCAATATAAGAGCAAAGGCTCTTTCACACAAATATCCCGAGAATAAGATAACATAGAAAACCTAATAATAAGATGTCTTCAATGCAGCTACTCTTTCTCCCGAGTGAACTTACTCTTCTCTCTCTACTCATGTGAACTTGCTTGAGTGAGTGATGTGCCAAATGAGCTAGGCGCAACTCTATTTATACTAGTTACAAACTGACCTTTTTACATAACTAGGATGACTTGTCTTTTCTAACTGGGTCAACTTGACTAGGGCAGTTTTGCCCATTGTTTGGGGCAGTTTACCCACTTATTTATGTGGGGACAACTTGTCTATTTTACTTTATTTCTTTTAGGGTTTTTACATGATCAAATACAATATGACTATTTCCCGAAGATAGTACAATAAGAATATATTCTGAAGTTACATTCTTCAACACATATCATATACATTTAACCCCATATATTCCCCCCCTTGGGCGATATCACAAGTGGTGTCATCCATGCAAAATTTAGAAATTGATTACAATTAACAAATTAAGTAATAAAAGGGGGAAAGACCAAGGTAAATGTTAGAAAAACAGGATCGCAGAGAAATAACAATAAACAGAAATGCAAATATAATCACATAGACACATTACAAGAGAGACACCAATATATCATGGTTCATCGAAGATGGGCTACATCCACACTGAAATTGCCAATCCTTATTATTATACCATCCAGCAAATGAAGGGATAAAACCTACAGCACATCCGTTGCACTTCCTCTTCATTGTCTCACAGTCTCTCTTCACGATCTCAGATATATTTACAATGCATAATCCCTAATACATCCTACCCTAGACGTATTACAATGTCTTTCTTTTATAGGGGAAATACAATGGAAAAATACCATGGGTCCGCAAAACTGTTGGCCAACAAAGCTGTGGTACACAGCTGAGACAATATCATCTATGAGACTGGAAGATCTGGCTCCACAACCAACAGTAAAAGGTATTGATATTGTTGATTTTGGGGCTATTTTCTTGTTTTACGTTGGTTTTATGGTTGTTTGTGAGTTCACTTGTTTAAAAGGGGGCTAAGGAGGAGATTGTTGTACTAAAGTTGATAGGGAAGAGAGTAAGGTATTACCTAGTATGGCATAGAGTTAATTGTTGAGGGCTTGGGGACCTCATCTTCTGATGGTGGTTTGGTTGGGTAGAGAGTTGTCCCCCCAGCTGTTGTTGCTGATATTGGAGCTAGTGATTGATAAAGGCCAAGGTCCGCTTGCACAATTGGTTAAGTTTTTCATGAATCAAGTAAGTAGAGGTTCTTCTCCTTAGGTTATCGTTGTTAAATTTTACTAGATGTATGAGTTGTATTTGTATTGTTAGTTGATTATTTATGAGGTTTATGAGTATGATTTCCAATAGACACATGATAAATTAGTTTCTTTTTATGTAAATTACTCAAATTGTATACTATTTAATTAGGCTTACAACATGTTTAGAAAAAGGATCCCTTACATCCTCCAACCATAGTTACACAACATCAAACCACATTTAATCACTATTAAAATCCATGAAAAGGCACAAAGAAATAAGCACAATGCATTAAATTAACAATTAGAATATTGTATGTTCTAAGTGTTTAACATTTATACTCTTATATATAGCATTCGATGCTAACCGTTTGCTTGTATTGTATAAGTGCCAAACATGAAACTACCCAAATAAATCAAACATGAACCATCATCCTCTAGTGTTATGCCAAATATAAGTGCCAACACCATGTGATTGAGCTAAGTACAACCACTAAACATAATTGTCACCATTTCAATATCATCCATTAATATAATAAGAGAAACTTAAGCCAATAAGCATTTCTATGATGATGACATCAAAAACCATGGATGAAAGCAAATAAATTCTTGCATGTGTATAAAATTATAGAATTTCATGTAATGAAAACATATGAAACATCAATAAATTCATCGCCTAATGATGCAAGAAACCTTATTACTCCAAACTAGGTAGTGGTCCCATATTATTTTTATTCAAGGTATGATGTGAAGCGACATAGGATTAATGAAGGGTGCAGTCACATATGGATTCAATACTTTGGCTTAATTTCCCTTGGGTTTTAAATTCTCAAAATTTTGCAATTAGGGAAGAATTTGCAATAGTTTGCAATTTTAGTATCATTGGACAATTAGAGGGTCAATAGTATGTTATTCATGAGGACTCTAGAGGATCAAGAACCCTAACCCTAACTGGAGGTTGGGTAGTGCAAAAACCCTAACAACTATAAGGGGATGTTAAACACCAAGTCCCAAGGGAAGAAAAGGGGTTGGTTCCACTTGTAGTGATTCTCATTCCGACAAAGTGCAACAAGAATATTAAGAGAGACAACAAAGCAAGCAAAGAGGAACATCATTACATCATATTCATCAATAAACCACCATGACCATTCACTCCATACTAGGTTATTTTCTATGTATTAGCATTGCAGTGTATTCAAACATGAGAATCATATATTTCCATAGTGGAGCAATACCAATGCATTGGCCAGATAGAACATTCTGGAATCAAAGGTACAACATTCTTCTATATTTTAGGAATTGAAGCTTCCAAGTGCTCCAAGAGAACCCATTTTTAGTAATCTTGTGTAACCATTTGGTTTAATAAAAAGAAGAGAATACTTTCTTACTAGAGTATTTCCCTCACATATTTCCACAATGTATATATTGTGTTGGATTGTGTATTTTTGTTATTGGCAATTCTTTTCACATTGCTTTATGAATTAGGTGAATGGATTAAAACTCTCATTATTAAAATAAATCATACACATTCATATATTGGCGATGTGACATTGTAAGCGTTGGGAACAAAGCAAAAGTCTCAACATAGCATAAAGTAGTCAAAGACTCTGTTGTGACAAATTGTCAATTGGAATATCCAAGGCATCTACTAACCAAACATGAACTATGCAACACTACTAGTGTGCCACTACTCTTATATCGTCTTTCCTTGACAAAGAAAGAAAGATGAAATGGTCCTCACATACATAGCCTACAAGTGTATGATCATTTTGGATATGAAGATATGTTTCTATGCATATAAGTTGATGGGAACAAACCCAAAGTTAGACAAGGGAACTCAAGCTACAATATAATTGCACTTTGATAACCCTATAGTAGATATGAGGCAATCCTCAATGTGCATACTGTGGAAGTAGGGATGAAGTGTTTGACTACAAGGACCTTTGGATCTAACCATGTCATTTTCAAGTAAGATTTATAGACCTTGGCTCAAATATCTCTATTAGCATCCATCAAGTAATGGAGTTAGTGAACAACAATTGTGAAATTCATAGCTCATATAGAAGGTGCTCTTATGCACATTCAAGGAATAAAATCATAAATGTTTCCATAAAAAACAATGGGATATGCTTAGTAATCTTGAATGCGAAGAAAATATGACTAGGGTAAACGATATGAAGGTCGATGGAAGTGATTCCAAGGTCATCAATAGAGGACTTTAAGAGGGTATGCTTCTTAATATCCAAATGTAAATATCAAATGAGAGAACAATATCCAATATAACAATTATTTACTACACCTTAGTTAGCATGTTGCATAGAGAATTGGAGAGCTAGGTAAGGATATATATTATTCTCTATGTGAGACTCTCTCATGCATCTAACCATGTGCAACATCGTCACATGGAATGATGGAAGCAAGAAACAAACTCAACTAAAATAATAAACCATGGAACTATTTTCTTGGTATAAATATGTTTTGAAAGCATAGTAATGAGTAATAGCCTCTCAATGTGGTTTTGAAATTTTCCTTAGGTATGGACTCCAAACCTCGCAACCACAAAGGAGAGTTGTCACCAAGGTCATAAAAGATACAAATCTTAGTCCAAATTTCTTCAAATGGAAGCCCAAAACATTATCCCTTAAAGGATGCAGGACATAATACCACTCAAGGTAAGTGTGCAATGTCAACATTTCTACCAATTGTTCTTTAAACCTATATGATTATTCTTAGACGTGTGAAAAGAGATCATCTATCTTTGCAAGGTTGACCTAAATACCATAGTTGTCACTAAATGAGATAAAAGTGTAGCAATTTTTTAGTCTAGTAATTGTGATAGAAAGGACAATGTCGTATAGGAAAAATGACATGGAAATTGCATAAAGAACACAATTGCATGTATCAATGATGGATTTTGAAATGATATCATTCAGTTCCTTAATATAAAGTATAAAAAATTTGGGTGAGAGAGGACACCCTTGCTTCATTGTAATGGTGTGGATGTCAATTTGGGTTTCCCATCATGGAAGAGACTTTTCTAATAATCATCTCATTGTTGAACATAGTGTAAGATTGAATTTTGACCACCAGTTACAATGAATCGTAATATTTATTATTATTGTAGGTTTGGCTAAGGTATACCTTTCCACGTAGGCTCATAACCCCTCTTGGGAAAATCTCCCTACCTCGTGTTACACTTTCTTATGCTTGGGTTTAATTTTCTCTATAGTGGACTTTTTACTTTGGTTCACTTTCTCTCTATGGTTGCTCTCCTCTTGGTTGATTTCTCTTCAAGTGTTGAGCTACTCTATTGCTAGTTTTTGTTTCACTTTATCAAAATTAGGGTTTTTTATGGTTTCAGTTTATTCTTTATCTATCTCTTTGTGAAGAACCTGCAATAATTAATTAATGCAAATACACGAGATATCAAAAATAATAGAACTCAGAATCACTTTTATATTGATCACCGGCCACTTCGAGGGGGCAAGCTCAATACAATTAACTTCACAGTGCCTTTAATGACCTCAACACACACTTATATACTAAGTCTATGCCCAATACTATGAGTCAAAACCATGGGACATATAATACTACAGGACGACTTACAAAGCATATGCGTCCAATACTATGGGTCAATACCATGGGCTAATATAAACTATGGATCAACAAATACTACGGGACGACTTACAAAGCATATGCGTCCAACAACAATATACTAAAAAAGTAAAGAGAAGGGTTGACACGGGTTCCTAAGATCCCCTCTCCCTTAGAAAAATCTTTGGTTGGGGAAATTGATGCAGAATCTGAATGAGTGGTTCCTCGGTAGCATCCTCAGGTTGCATTTCAGGCCACTGACGCCTTTAGAGTTTCAGGGAGGATTGCTTGGAAGGCTGTAGACGAAGAAGAACCATATCAGTTGCGTGAAAAGTACGCTCAGAATGGTGTTGATCGGCTTGTTGTTGCAGTCGAATTCTGGCCATGTGAAGATTGTCCTGCAGAATGAGAAGAATCTGATCGCAGTTTCGAAGAACCAAGTCAATTGCCTGAACTGGGGAGCTGCTAAGGGTGTATGGAAGAAGAACTGGCAGTGTCTGTCCATATACTGCTTCATATGGTGTCCTTGTAGATGTGGTATTGTACCACCAGAGCACTTCTAAGAAATCGATAGAAATAGTTGGCCAAATCTGTGTAGGGATGGGCAAGGGTTTGAGCAGTCCCGAAAGGAGTGTCGTTTCACCCTTGTTGACCTGGAAAGTATCACAGTAAACCACCATCTTTTGAATTGTCATTTTCAGTCCCTGCCAAAAGAAGTTACATTGTTCCCGGTCATACATTTTGAAGAACCCAGAGTGCCCTGCTGATGAAGTATCATGGAGTTCATAGAAGAGATAGTCCTGTTGAACATATTGCAACCAATTTGGAACAAGCAAAGAAATAGCTGTAAGAGAAACTGGGTCATCAATTGTGCGACAAGGAGCATCTGCCACCATATTTTCCTTACCCTTATTGTAAGTGATCGCATAGGGATAACCCATTTCAGGTGTGTTGGGGAGGAGACCCATTGTTCCAAGAAATTTTTCAGACCCTGGAGATTAGTCTTGATGCAGAAATAATTTCCTAATAGGTATGGCTGCCACTTCTGTACTGCATGCAAAATAGCCATCATTTCCTGCTGAGAGGTAGATGCTGCTAAATTCTTACCGGAAAGGTCTCTTGAAGGAAGCAAGCTCATTGGTTCAGCAAAGACACCTGCATATCTATCCAAGGAAGTAGTGGAGACTGTTGATGGATGCATCTGAATGGAATGGAGCTGAGCGATGACACCATGTGAATTCTTCTTAAGGATTTTTTCCAGGCGATGTGAACTGATGATGCAGAGAGACCCTGGTTGTAATCCCATAAATTTGTGTTGTGCCCCATTGACTGAAAATTGCATCCAAAGTTCAGCAAAATCCCATAAGATGGGGCCAAGTGTGCGTAACCATTGAATGCCCAAAACCACATCACATCCACCTAAGGACAAGGCAAACATGTTAGAGCGCAGGTTATAATCTTCCATAGAGATACACACATTGTGACACTTCCCCTTGCAAGGTAAGGTGCCCCCATTGGCAACCATGACTTCAAAGTGGGAGCAAGGATGGACAAAACAATCATCCTATTTGGCAATCCGAGGGTCAATGAAGTTATGAGTGCTACCAGAATCAATGAGTATGGTAAGAGGGAGCTTCTTGAAGTATCCCCTGACTCACATTATTTGTGGGTTGGTGACGTCGGTTACAACATGGAGAGAGACCTCGAGTGGGTCGTCCTAAGATGGGGTGTCAACAGGCGGGTGCTGAATGTCAACCTGATCATCTACTGTATCTAGAGCTTCTTCACCAAGCTCAAAGGCAGGCGGAGAATCCACATCCAAGAGATAGATATTTTGTTGAACACATCTATGTCCCCGAGTGAATTTCTCATCACAATTATAACAAAGCCCTTTTTCTCAGCGTGCCTACATCTCTGTTTCAGACAAATGCTTGATAGGATTTGGTCGAGGAGCAGGCGTGATGGGAAGTCGTTGGGAACCCATATTTCTGAAGGGAACAAAGGTGGGTTTGGCGCATTGTTGAGCTGCGATCTTGTCCTCGGACAGCTTAGCCAACCCGAGGACTTCCATCATTGTGTTGGGACAGAACATTTTGACCTCTGAGCAGATTTCATCCTTGAGACCACTGATAAAACAACTTTTGTAGAATTCATCAGACAATCCTTCTATGTGATTGGCTAGTTTCTCAAATTTCGTTTGATACTCTCTCACTGTGCCAGTTTGGTGAAGTTTAGTGAGTGCTCCTGTGAATTCGTCAAAAGCACTAGGACCAAATCGTGGCAAAAAGAGTTGGCAAAAATCTGTCCAGTTTGGCTTGGGATGAGCTTTGATGTACCAACGGTACCATTGAAGGGATTCATGTTCCAAATGAAAGGATGCAAGTGGAACTTTTTGGACATCAAAATTATTATGCATACTGAAATATTGTTCTGCTCGGTATATCCATCCAGTTGGATCAGTACCATTGAAGCGAGAAAAATCAAGCTTCGGCCCACGAAAATTGATGGAGGAAGAGAACCCAGTGGTTGCAAAAGATTCTGGTTGTCGGTTATTGTTCATGGTTGAATGCTGAAGATGGAGGCTGAGAAATTTTTCATCTAGATCTGGGAGTTTGGTTTGGATGGCTGCAAGTGCTTCCTCCATGGTTTTTGCTCTTGCGCGGGTGACAACCACAACCAGGAGTTTTTTTTTTGGGGGGGGGGGAATGGATAGAAAAACACAAACAAAAGCTTATTTAGTAAAGGAAAATCTGGATTTGGGAAAAACTCGGATTGGTAATTGGGGTTTGACTAGGATTTGGACACTTTCTGATGGACAGGGAGGCAAAAAATGGGGATTTCAGAAGCGGGGTGAAAGAATGAGAAAATTTGGTAGAAAGAGACAAAGAAGCAGAATTAGGAAAGGAACACGGTGGCAAAATTTGAAAGCATTTGGGTGAAAATTGAAGGAGTTATGGCAAACCCTAAAAATAGACAAATGTGGGATTTCTGGTCTTGGGAAGTGGAATTTGGGATAGGGTCTTCAGGAATGAAATATGCAGAATGGGATTGCAGGGATGTCAGTGAAGTTTCAAGGAAAACAGAGTTGAAACAAGGGAGATATGGTCGAAAAACAGATTTTTTTTTTTCAGAAATGGATCGACAACGGCGCAGAAGGGATCCGCAACAGATGGATCTACAATGGCGCGAAAGGGATCTGAAACGGCTGGATCTGGAATGACTTTCAGAATAGATCTGAAACGGCTGGATTTGGAGCGGAAGTGATCGGCAACAGTTCTCACTCGGCCACCAATGCTATCTGATGGCTTGTGTATTGGGGCAGTACCCCTCACTCCACGGCTCAGGTATAACTGATAACCGCTTTGCCACAAACGACAGCTATTGGTTTACCTCACGGGTGGGAACTAGTCAATCAAGTAGGGGTCATTACCCTTTTCACTGGCAGGTCCTCTCAATGGGTCAGCTACTTTGGGGTTCCTATGGTACTCCTCACAATGAGTTTTAGGGCATATGCCCAAGTACTTCCCACAGTTAAGCGGATAGGGATTATTCCCAGATCCGAACTTGCAACAGATGTGAAAAAAAATTTGGCAGAAATTCCACCCAACGAGCCCAAGAAAGTGCTCTGATACCAGATGTGAAGAACCTGCAATAATTAATTAATGCAAATACACGAGATATCAAAAATAATAGAACTCATAATCACTTTTATATTGATCACGGGCCACTTCAAGGGGGCAACCTCCTTTGAGCAAGCTCAATACAATTAACTTCACGATGCCTTTAATGACCTCAACACACACTTATATACTAAGTCTATGTCCAATACTATGAGTCAAAACCATGGGACATATAATACTACGGGACAACTTACAAAGCATATGCGTCCAATACTATGGGTCAATACCATGGGCTAATATAAACTATGGATCAACAAATACTACAGGACGACTTACAAAGCATATGCATCCAACAACAATATACTAACAAAGTAAAGAGAAGGGTTGACACGGGTTCCTAACACTCTTTTGAATCTCAACATAGAATCAAAGAATGTGTCAATCACACTTACTCAATTCAATGGCTAATCTCAAAGATTTTACTAGTGCCATCATTGAAGGCATCTTTGCAACTGTGAACTAGGATTTTTCTATCATATCTTTTTCTAAAGTTTAAACCCTCCTTCAAGGATAGCATGTTTTTTTCTAGGGCTTATTAGGGTTATTCTTAGGGTTTAAACCCCCATCAAGACTAGTGCATCTTTTCTAGGGTATCAGAGGGTTTAAACCCTCAATTAAAGTCAATGCACTTTTTTGGGGGTTTCCCAAGATTTTTTTTAGGGTTTAAACCCTCCTTCAAGGAAAATATCTCTTCCTTCCTTTGTTCTATAACAAGATATGGAAAACTATATTTTTTTTCCAAAATAATATGGTACCTCTCTTCGTTTGGACCTATCAAGGTAACCTTGGGACTGTACAAAGGCTTCTCTTTGTTGTTATTGAACTTAATGGGATCATCTTACAATGCACATCTAATTATGCAATCATCATATGAGCCCTTCCTCTCCAATTATCAATAGAAACACAATGGAGAGAAAATGAGCATTGGTGATATTATTGAAGATTCTATTCACAATCTATCGGGATCCTTTCCAGTGATTTTGACAACTAATTTACATATAAAAGATTCAAGTTTTAGTAGATTTATCTCTTTCACATTATGATGGTTTACTTATAGATGATTCAAGTATTAGTGGATTTATCTCTTTCACATTATGATCCTACACATGTTCCCTCATAAAATCCTCCTGTAGTGATTGGTAAAACAAACATTGATCACAACGGCCTCATTAATGACTCGTCAAAGCGCTACCATGTGAAAGTATCTTCTATTCCTCTACCAAAGGCTATCTTCTCCAATTTGTGGAGTCACACTATTGGAGATATGGTGTTCAAGGGGATTATATGCAATTCCTTCTTTATGTGGTCGTCATTTAATGTTAATGGAGCATGTGATTATTCTCATGCAATTCCCTCTATGCCCCCCTTTTTGTTGAAATGATGGCAATCTTCACTCATGGTGATATAAGGCTAAGCACCCTCATTATTGTATCACTATAGCATGGATTAAGAGCTAACCTAGTAAACTCTATTTTATATCTTTCTAGGAAGATAAGGCCAAACCTAGTCATTAATGTGGGCCATAACCCCCTCACAGGGGAAGGTGCATCACCTCATGACTTGTGTATAAATTCACAACTCATGCCTCGTTTGTACACATATGTTATGTTGGTTGTGGAGCCAGATCTTCTTGTCTCATAGATGATATTGTCTCAGTTGTGCATCCCAGAGGACTGTACACTCGTTCCCCAACCTTAGGATTCGGGAAAAATTTTGGGGTTGTTTCACCAACAGTTTATGGGCCCATGGTTTTGGATAACCCGTGGTATTTTCCCATTGTATTTCCCCTTTATAAGAAAGACATTGTAATACGGCTAGGGTTGATGTATTAGGTATTATGCATTGTAAAGATCTCTGAGATCGTAAAGAGATACTGTGAGAAAGTGAAGAGGAAGTGCGGCGGATGTGCTGCAGGTTGTATCCCTTCAATTGCTAGATGGTATAATAATAAGGACTGGCAATTTCAGTGTGGACAGCCCATCTTGGGTGAACCACGATATATTGGTGTCTGTCTTGTAATGTGTTTGTGTAATTTGTATTGGCATCTTGTTTATTGTTATTGCTCTGTGATCCTGTTTTTCTAACACGTTCATTAATTTTTCAAGTGATAAATCCTAAGGGAACTTTTCTAATTTCATTCTACTTGTGGATATCTCTCTTGTTGCAACTCTCTTGTAGTATTTCTATTTTGGTTAAGTGGTGATCTGTCTCTCTTAGCCACACCTATTAGTATGATCTACTCTGGTTAAGTGTTTTTATAAATCTAAAGTTTTTAACTTAGTTGGATTATAGTTTCTTGAAGTTCTTATTGTAGATCTATGATCTTCTTCTGATTTTCAACATGGTATCAAAGCCATTGAGACTCGTCCTTCCCTATCCAACAATGTTTCAAGTTTCAAACTAAGGTTTTTAGCACCTTTCTTTTGGGACCATGACAAATATTTAGGGTCTTTTTCCCTCTATATGATCAACAATCTCATTTTTTCAAGTGTATTCTAGGTTCTTCCAACAAATTTGAGAGATATTTTTGCATAGTAGTGCTCTTCTAATGTAGTTCACCCTATATTTCCCTATGTTTCAACCAATATTCATTGTTTTCTTTTTTTAACAACATTGGTATTGTGTGTAGTTTTCTCTTATTTTTCTAGAGATTTTTTAAGAGGTTTTTGTTGGTGGTATTATCATTGCAGCATTAAGGATTCAAAATTATTCTTTTATAGAAGATTCAAGAGGCTGCTAGATAGAGGCAATACCCTAAAGGATTGTGGGTCTAAGGTTTGTTGAATTTCTTCTTTAAAGTTTAGACCTTCCAATGGGAGGAACCTCTCATATTTGATATGTAGGATTGCTTGGTGACATAATTTTTTGGGTTATATAGTTGAACAATGAGAGTAATGATTATGGAAATTTCCCCATGTGCTATAGAGCTATGATTTTTGGATCATCTATGGTGTAGAGTTTCAGACCCTCTCTCAGCCCCTTTAGCAAGTTCTCTTGAAGTCTTCATGAAGGCTTCCTTTTGTTGGAATGCATGCACTGTTTCTTTGCTACACATATGATGGTGTACTATGCAGATCAACCTATATTGGTTTCAGATGATGATGTTCTAGTCATTGAATCTACCTTATTTGGATTTTTCATCTTTCAAGTGTTGGTGATTTCTCTCAAATGTTGTAGTTTCTCATGCAAGACCTAGTCCCAAACCACTAGGTGAACATTCACAATGAAACTAACAAGCCTATGGCCACTTGTATCTAAAGGGATAGTCCTCTCAACTCTTTTGTTGCAATTTTGTAATACCCATTTTGACCCTTATGATATATTGGCTTTTAATGTAAATATTGTATACATGCGATGTATGTTTCCCTAGCGTGGAGCTCAAGGCCAAGGCCCCGCTAGTATATGCTCGGATTTTATTTAAAATAGACAAGTATTTGATATTTTTCCATCCATGTGCTATTAAGCCATGGAACATTGTAAAATGATGTAAATATTTAATATTGCATTAAAAATACCAAAACTGGCTATTGAAGCAACTATTGAGAAGGGGCATGTGTATTCCACTAGGGAGTGGTGAGGGGGTTGTGGGGTTGAACCATAAGCTGCAAAATGTCATTTTGAGAACCCATTTGACTTTCCTTGCTGACATTTAATTCAGCTGTAAGAAAGTTGTTGAGAAATCAATCCATGGCTTCAATGGAGCATGGGCAGTCCAAAAATTTGTATGGCAGGTATGGGATCTGTTTTTCTTGTACCACAAGTCACCCTAACTCATGAGAATTGGTTCTTACTCATTCCCATTCCATTGGGGAACATCCCAACATCAGTTTTTATCCATTACGAATGCCCGGCAGTGAGAAAAACCAGAAATCGCAACTTTGCAAGAAGCCACCTTTTGAAGTGCCATAAACGCCCAAAATTTGGTATTGACAGTGAAATCCAATGGGGGATCCATAGATATGAACCTTGGGGAAAAATTGAGAGTATTAGATACCCCGAAATCCATTGGAAAACCCAGTTTTTATAGCCCATAAATCCAGTGACGGGATTGAGTTATTTGATGACAAAATTGTGAGAAATCCAAGTGTGAATGATTGAACAGAGGTTGGGCTTGCTTGATAAACCCAGTGAAGGCTGGAATCTCAAGGAATTATCCATTGGACCTTTCTATGCCCACCCTGAATAGCATTGGAGGGAAGGGACGCCTGAGGGACTGTATAGCAGAGAAGGGGACCTTCCTTGTGTTGGGTGAGGTAGGTATTGTGGGTTCCATGACTGTTGAGTTCATTTGAGATGCATGTAGCTCTATGGTTGAGCTCACTGGCTTAGCATCCTCCTCATTTGCTTATTGCATGCTTGATAAACCCAACTGTGTGTTGGCTTAGCATGACTGTTTGAGTGAAACCATGGCTGTGAGTGAGCCTGTTTAGTTCATGTTGATGTATATGTAACTTCAGAATATATTTCATATATGTATATTGTACTCCTATAGAGATGGCATTATTCCTCTATACGGAAGTGTTTGTATTCCTATAGAGATTTTATTATTCCTCTATACGGAAGTGTTGTCATTTATATTGTAAGTGTCGTAACTTATACTTGATGGGTTATTAGACCACCTTGTTGGGGTCGACCCTGTATAAGTCATGTGGGTAGAAGGGTTATTAGACCACCCTATTGGGGGTCGGACATGTGGGTCAAAGGGTTATTAGACCACCCTATTGGGTGTCGGCCCAGTCAGCATTATGTTATGTGTTTAAGTTAAGGCCGACCTAGTAAAGGTTATTAGGCAAGTCAAGTCAAGTATAAATAGAGTGCAGGAGGCACTCTATTTCATCATTCTATTCTCTCTCACACTCTCGGGAGAGTGGCACACTTGTGGAGGAGGAGAAGCTGTTGCTAGGAGATGTTTATCTCTTATGTTTGGGTTGTATCATTGCTCTATCTATCTCTGAGGAAGTTATTGAGGTTTTTCACCTTTATGGTTTTCCCCAAGTAAACTCTGTGTCTCTTGTGTGCTTGCATTATTGTGTTCATGATTGATATGCTGTAGATATGTTGTACATGTTGTTCTCTCAGTTAAGATACTAGATCATATTGAAGTAAATTCTGAAAAATTAACATGGTATTAGAGCTAGCCTGAAAGAAGGCATGGTATGGCATGTATGACACTTGTTGCACTTGCGATGCTAGGGCTTGATATAGAAAACACCTATCATCGTAGCACTTCCCCTATAAATAAATTTTCGCAAGGTTTCAGGGTCTGAAAATCATACATGGAAAAGCTAAGATCCCCATGTACCTTGTATCCAAAGGACAACCTCTAATTAGTTGTACTTTGTGATTTATGATTTGTACAATATAGGGTTTATTCCTTTTCCAGATCTCAGTCATAAACAGGTGACCTTGGAAAAAAGGTCATAACTTGGGCTAGGAAGCTCCAAATGAAATTTCTTAAAACGTGACAGGTAGTGCACGGACAGTAATTTATTAGGTAACTGTTTCAGAGGCCAAAACTGAACCAGTGACACGTGGCATGCCGTACAAGTTCTCTCTCCTGTTTTATCCCATAAACAGGTCACGTTGCGACACTGGGCATAACTCTCTCTCAGAGAATCCATTTGAGGTCAGACCTATGGGGTTGGAAAGATGACAGGTCGAGCTATCACGGGAAAAATTTTCAGACCTTGTGGATCGAAAAGTTCAGAGTTACACCAAAAACAATCAAGTACATATTTCTGTCAAAACAGAATTATTTTTGAGCACCTTCATTCATGGCTTCCAGAATTTAGGGTTTCAGAGAAAGTTGGAATTTTTGTAATCAAAGACTACGGATGAATGCTACTCATCAAAATCAAAATTTAGAGACCAATATCAGAATTTTTGGTTGGGCAGAAGGCCGGGCTTGATCAGACCCTAGTTCAGGACTTTGATCGGAAAAGTGGAAAATTAGGGCTTCTGCAAAAATGGAAATTTTTGAAATGTGTGACCACGGCTGGAAGCTCCTCAGAAAAATAGAAGCTTAGAGCTTTGGATCAAACCTTTTGATTGGGAAAAAGGGTGGGATTTATCAAACCCTAGTTCGGGGTCATGTCTAGTGAATCCAGAAGTTTCAAAGACAAATTTGAGGGGTGAAACTTTACAGTTTTCAAATTCTGAGTATACCAGCTTGATCGGCTCATCAAGGCGCATATTTCTATCCTTTCGGAAGTTTGAAATTCAAAGTTTAAATTTTTAGGGTTTCTCTGACAAACCGTAATCCAGCTTTAGATCCAGTTCCTACAAATCAAGTGGATTGGGTTAATCCTAGAAGAGAATGGATTGGTCACCTGCATAAGTGAAGAAGTTCATGTTTCAGAGGGAGATGAGGCTAAGGCCTTACATAAGAACATTACAAGCAATCTCGACGGGTATGACTTATCCAGGTATGTTTCAAGATTTGTTCATGATTAAGTTTATGGTATGTTTGTCTTCATGTTATTACGGTTAGTACAATCTTGATTAAATTTAGACTTGTCGTATCACCTTGATAAAATTATGAATGCATGATAGAAGATATCCATTGATTAGGGTGTTGACACTTATGATTGTACTAATGCATTATGGTGTTGTATGAGGTTTACGTTGTCCGCTAACATGAAAGGTACACCAAGAAAGACAAACCATGTTCTAGTTCAAGAACATAAAATCATGATGACATGAAGACAAAGATTCATCCATTGTCATGGATCACTTAAAAGATCTACTTACGAGGTATGTATAACTGGGTTCTATAATGATTAACCTATGAGATATGCAGGTTACTAGCACAAGTCATTAAAGAGAACAAGAAGACATCATGTGGGTATGTTAGACATAACTAACTAACATACCAATCCAGGTATGTTTTTCCTATATCAAGTTAGAATCATACCTTGTGTTAGGATCCCTTATATAAGTATACATGGTATGATTGGTTATGTTTATTCATAAAGTTAGAAATGTAAGTAATCAAGGGTTTATGCATTTTATGTCTCTTATCTTGATTGATGATTTAACTAACCTATGATCAAATAAGAATATGCAGGAATAAAAGAAGACTTCCCTGGAACCTTGAATACTAATGTTTATTATCTGTGTTTGAAATGATCGTGACTATACATGTTTAAGATTATTGTGTTTTGATAGTATTAAGATTATACTAATGAGTGTGTGATTATGTATAAGACCTCGAGGATAACACAATGATGATACTAATAAGCATGCATAGTGATGGATATAAGTTCAAGGACAGGTAATCCAGGAAGCAAAGATCAAGAGGGAGCACACTCTAGTTGTTCCTGCAAGGAAGCAAAGATCAAGAGGGAGCACACTCCAGTTGTTCCTGCAAGGAAGCAAAGATCAAGAAGGAGCACACTTCAGTAGTTTCTACAAGGATGCATATATTCAGAGGGAGTTGACCACTTCTCACAATCCACATCATAATGGAGTTGCAGAAAAGAAGCAAAGACTGAGAGGGAGTCAACCCAACAAACAAACAAAGATAAGTATTTGAATTATCATTCCTTGCATATTTTATTGTTTAAATAATACTGTTCAATAATGTATATACTTATGTTCCTAGAATTAGGTTGTGTATTATGCATATTAGAATAGTTGCATTGATGAACAGTATACTACTAATATACATGGGTAAGTGTCCTATGGCACTGTACAACATTCCATTGCTACTTATCGAGAATGAAACCTCTTTGCTGACATGTTGGGAGTTGTGCACACTCTTAACAATGTTTTGGTAGAGATTGGAAGGCATATAGAAAGTTACGGGATATGGATAAATGTTGTATTAAAGCATTGGCTAAGATAATTGTATGACTGTATGGCATATTTCTTTATGTGAAAGAATTTGTTCTAAAAACTATGAGATGTTTTCTAATCATGCAATTTAACTTGTTGTGTAGGGAAGATCGTATACCATCACCTACAAAAGAAGGACTACAACATTTGTTCAGCAACAAAGTTATATATTGAAAACATTGAAGATATTGAAGTTCCCAGGATCTGGGAAGAATTCCATGATCGAGGAGTACCAGTCGATCATGAAGATGTTTGGGATGCAGTCCCAAGACCTGAAGGGGAGTCTGTAGTGACTTCCAAGAGGATCTACAAGATCAAGCATGCTGCAGGTGGTAGCATAGAGACTTTTGCTCTTGTAGCCAGATACATTTCCATTAGATCAGTACTTGCTCTGGCTGCAGTGAGGAAAGGGAAGATACACCAGATGGATTTCAAGACAGCTTTCTTGAATGGTGTAGTTGAAGAAGAAGTGTATGTGGATCAGCCACTTGGTTCTGAGACACATGACAGGGAGTCATATATGTGTAGAACTTAGGATAGACAGCTTTCTATCCAGTTTGGGCTTTACCAAGAGTAAAGCGGATTCCAACCTTTACTACAAAGGTTGAGGAAGGAAATCCAGTGATACTACTTTTGTATATGGATTACCTATTTATGACAGGTGAAGATAGATTGATTGCCAACACGCAGCGGAAGCTTGCTTCCAAGTTCAAGATGAATAACTTGTGGATGATGCACTATTTTCTAGGTATGGAGGTGTGGCAGAGTGCAGATGGAATCTTCCTTGAACAAGGGAAGTATGCAGTAGAGATCCTGAAGAGGTTCGAGATGATGGACTGCAAGGCCATGGCCACACCTATGGCATCAAACCTGAAGCTTCTATGTGATGCTTCATCTGAGCCGGTTGATATTACTATGTATCGTCAGATGATTGGGTCCTTGATGTACCTGACGAACACGAGACCAGATATTTGCTTTGCGGTGAACAGATTGAGCCAGTTCCTGACGGATCCGAGGAGTGTTCACCTGGTTGCTGTAAAGCATATTCTGAGGTACCTAAAGGGTACAGTTGATTATGGGCTCAAGTATGATGTGAATCAAAAGTTTAACCTACAGGGTTATGTTGATTCAGATTGGGCAGGCAGTTTTGCAGATAGGAAGAGCACTTATGGTTGATGCTTCAGTATGGGATCAGGTGTGATCTCTTGGTTTAGCAGGAAGCAGTCCTATGTAGCACTGAGTACAACCGAAGCAGAGTATGTTGCAGCTTGTTCGGCTAGTTGTGAGGCAGTATGGCTTCGGAAGCTACTGTCTGAGTTATTTGATCTACCGCTGGAGGCTACTGGTATATTTTGTGACAACCATAGTTGTGTGAAGCTGTCTGAGAACCCGGTGTTCCACGACAGGTCGAAACACATAGAGATCAAATATCACTATATCAAGGATATGGTGCAAAGAGGAGCAGTGAAGCTCCTGTATGTTGCGACGGATGAGCAGATTGTAGATGTATTGACGAAGCCACTAGCCAGAGTGAAGTTCGAGTACTTCAGAGAGAGGCTTGGTGTTATTCAGATCGACGACACTTCGAGGAAGAAGTGATGGACACATTTGTTGAAGCCATTCCAATCATGTTGGAAGGAGGATCCTTCACATGGCTGTGGATGTAAGTGTTGGATGATGAGCATCAGGACGATGTTCCAATTACTGCTCTGTATACGCATCATGTTGGATGCTGGATATGATCAGTTGGATCATTTATATGTATATGTATGTATGCATCATGTTGGATGCTAGATATGATCAGTTGGATCATTTATATGTATTTGTATATGCATCATGTTGGATGCTTGGACCATGTATCTGTATATGTATTAGGTGGATACTGTGTATGATCAGGTAGATCATGTATGTTGATATATATCAGGTGGATACATTGTGTGGATCATGTATCTATGTATGTATCAGGTGGATACATTGTATGATCAGGTGGATCATGTATGGTGATATGTATTAGATAGATACTTGGTATGCATCAGGTGGATGCATTGTATGATCAGGATGATCATGATGACGAGCTTCAAGATGTTGCTCCAAATGATATGTATCAGGACGGTACAGTGATGATGATCAGTATGATCATGAGCATCAGGATGATGCTTCGTGCGATGATGATCAATTAGATCATGAGTATCAAGTTGATACTTGGAGGTCAGAGATGATATGTGGCAGGTTGTGCAAATAGCATGTAATCAGTCCTCAGAAATCCGATAGGTTGAGCTGTGTGCTCGTAATCAGTCCTAGGATGAGGTATTGCTATGTAGTATGTAATCAGTCCTCAGAGATCCGATAGGTTGAGCTGTGTACTCGTAATCAATCCTAGGATGAGGTATTACTACGGAGACATGTAGTCAGTCTTGGAGATCCGATAGGTTGAGTTGTGTGCTCGTCATAAGTCCTGGGATGCTCTTTAGAGATCTTGCCGGTCGCGCTGCAACACATAAATGTTCCTGGGATGTTCTTTAAAGGTATTGTCTATTCACATGTAATCAGTCCTGGAGATCCGAGAGGTTGAGCTGTGTGCTCGTAATAAGTCCTGGGATGCTCTTTAGAGATCTTTCCGGTCGTGCTGCGGCACATAAATGTTCCTGGGATGCTCTTTAAAAGTATTGTGAAGGGGATGCATGTAATCAGTCCTGGGAGATCTTGCCGCTCGTGCTTAGGCACATAAATGTTCCTGGGATGCTCCTATCAGGTATTGCATCAGCACATAAAATTAGTCCTAAGAGACCACCTCTATCAAACCGTTCACACAGATGATGAAGAGTTGCAGGTGGTGAGCCTACATCCAGTATGAAAAAGGACTGGCTCTGTAGAACTTCCTATGACGAGTAGATTCAGAGATTGATTGAGATAGCAGCAGCAGTGACAATGACAATGACTCGATGACAATTATCCAGAGATGATGATCCAGAGAAGAAGACTTGTGCTAGAAGACCTGTGTCGAGAAATACCTTCCTAGTTAAGAGGGAGTATTGATGTATATGTAACTTCGGAATGTATTTCATATATGTATATTGTACTCCTATATAGATGGTATTATTCCTCTATACGGAAGTGTTTGTATTCCTATAGAGATGTTATTATTCCTCTATACGAAAGTGTCGTCATTTATATTGTAAGTGTCGTAACTTATACTTGATGGGTTATTAGACCACCTTGTTGGGGTCGGCCCTGTATTAGTCATGTGGTCGAAGGGTTAGTAGACCACCCTGTTGGGGGTCGGCCATGTGGGTCAAAGGGTTATTAGACCACCCTATTGGGTGTCGGCCCAGTTATCATTATGTTATGTGTTTAAGTTAAGGCCGACCTAGTAAAGGTTATTAGGCAAGTCAAGTCAAGTATAAATAGAGTGCGGGAGGCACTCTATTTCATCATTCTATTCTCTCTCACACTCTCGGGAGAGTGGCGCACTTGTGGAGGAGGAGAAGCTGCTACTAGGAGATGTTTATCTCTTATGCTTGGGTTGTATCATTGCTTTATCTATCTCTGAGGAAGTTATTGGGGTTTTTCACCTTTATGGTTTTCCCCAAGTAAACTCTATGTCTCTTGTGTGCTTGCATTATTGTGTTCATGATTGATATGTTGTAGATATGTTGTACATGTTGTTCTCTCAGTTAAGATCCTAGATCAGATTGAAGTAAATTCTGAAAAATTAACAGTTCCTCCTTAGTGGATACACAACCCAGCTCGAGGGTGATCTCTCAGCTGAAAGAATATAGGCTAGACAGAGATCTATGGTTGGGTGGAACATTGCTCTCACATAGCCAGTTGTTTGGACAGCTTCATCTCAAAGATAAGTGTTCTTTGTGGCTTAAATTATATGCATTATGTGTTCTGCAATGTGTTAACTCTGAATGATAATTACTCATGTTAATGGATTGAAATGATTATCTTAATATGGTTGATATGAAATTTGTGCATAGCATTGGAATGGGATTGATTCTCTGCACGTTGAATCATCCTCTGCTTGTGATAGATATGTTGATGCATTACCGTTTGTGTGTGTGCAAATATGTTTTAATTCCGCTGTATAAATTAATTATGCATTTTTTTTTATTGTACATTTCGTTGTATGGTTGTGGGGAGAGTTAGACATCCCCATGCTACAGTCATGTTCCCTCTGTGGTTTGGAATGATGGGAGGGGACGTGACAAATTTCCTCTAGCAGGGTTCGCAAATATACACAACTTCATTCTCTTTATGACTCTGGATGATTCCCACTTTCTTCTCTTAGGGTTGGTCTTCCACACTTGATATTTGTCCTTACGGCACATGTCATACGTAGCGCATTTCATTTTATCAAATCATGGATTTTGTGATCCTCCATGATGATCTCGATCTCTCATGTGTGCGCTACCATTCATAGTATCAATGTCATCAACAAATAGTGTTCTCAGTTTCTCCTTAAATTGACAAACATACTTCAGTGGTTGTTTCTTTCATATCCTTAAAATAGAGGCCACCTTTTCTAGGTTATGGAATCATGTCGATATTAGTACGATGGTATACAAGGGAGGTTCTATCTTTATATGGATAGAGTTCGACATCAAAGGGAGAAAGAGTGATATAATGATTTCTCTTCTTTATCTCATGTCCATATTCAAGGAGGATGTTGTGAATAGGGATAACTATCTGTTCGGATGGGTATTCATTAACCCTCTCACTTCTTTCTTGCTACAATCAACCGTGTTTTCGAGCTAGTTATCCACATACCAACCTCACTTATATTTCAACTGCCTTCACTTCTACTTGTAATTAACTTGACTACTCACACACCCACTCTCTTATATATTTTGGCCATGACCATTCTTTGTGAGAGTTAGTTATTTATAAACCTACACTTGTATTGTATGTGAGCTTCCTCTTGCCTTATGCCCTCTCAAGAGCATATGTGTTGGGTATTAACACACTCACTACCATGTTTTTTAGCAATCTTAGTTGTGTTCAAACTCTTTCAGTTATATGGATTTGGATCTTCCTACTCCCATTTCAACTACGATTAATCTTATTAGAGTTAGGTACTCCCATCTCATTTCTCTCATAGGATGTTCCTTCCAACACCACTTTATATGGGCAAACTAGTGGCATTATTCTTCTAGTGGAAGTGCAATATGGTTGGAAAGTGTTTGCTAGCACTCCTACATTGGATGAGCAGATTAAATAACAATGTTTCCCAACATATGAGTAGTTTTGTGGAAACATTGTTACAACAGACAAGCAATTTAGTGACACTTCCCTTCAAGGATGAGTAGATCAAAGTTTATCCATATACAAATGTTTCTTCTAGCACTTATTTATCAAACAAGAAGTTCTGTGTTGTAGTCTCCCAGATTATTATTAGCTTGTTGGCACCATTATTCTAGAAAATTATTGCTAATTTTTTGGGTTACTCCGAAAGTGTGTATACCATGTTTGGGGTGGTTCATGAGATTTGGTGTATATGGTGTATGTCCAACCCTCGATGGTCCAATATGGATTGGAACATGGGAGATTATCCATGATGGATTTCCATAGTTGGAATAGCTTGCTTAGTGGATGTTTGATCTTAGTTAATTGTTCACTTGGTTTTCTTCCTTAGGCGTTGCAGATCTCTTGGAAGTTTGGTGGACACCCTTCATCGTGGCCCCATAGAGGAGTTGCTTACTAAGAGAATGCCCTACATGAGATGAGGAGCGTTATGCATCATGGAGGACATTGGGCCCTATTTGGGATACAGTATCTTAAAGTCATGTTCAAATAATCAAGGATGGCTCAGCGATGCCAAGGGATGGAATAGTGCTCTTGGAAGGGCAACTGGCCTAGTGGAATGTATTTCTTAGGAGGATCAATGGAGTCAGTGGAGGCTTGTGATGGAGTGGTGTGGATGTTCCTTATGTAGCTACATCACCTTGGGGCCATTATTTTGCATGACATCACCTAGGATCATGACACGTGTGCTTTGCAATGTAGCATCTCAGGCCTACAAGTGCTCATTGTAGATTCCTTGTAAGGGTTAAGGATCACATAATATTGTTGGCGTCCCTCACCTCTCAAATAAGTTGAAGAAGGAGAGATTCTTCTCATTTATCAACATTGTTGTGTGTTTCTCTTTGTTATTGCCTTCTTGAAGAGATTCACTAGGGTTCATGAGTTGATTAGGAAACCCCGGGAGACCTATGCAAGGGAAAGAGAATGTATGGGTTTGGATTTTTCTCTTGTCACTAGGGTGTTCTCTTATGCATGAGACATTGGAGATTATGATCAGATATGTTCATTCAATCATCTTAGTATACATTCATCATATTATTTTCTTTGTACCTAGCTTCTTGGAGGAAGCTTCTAGGGTTTCCTCATGAACCCTAGGTGGAATAATGAATTCTAGAGCTTGGCTCTCTCTCTTTTGGATCATCACCATGTACTTGAAGTCTCCCTCACATGAGACGCTAGGGATTCTTGGTCTTGTTGGAGCATACTGGAGCTTTAAGGTATATCCCTTGAAAATCGGACATTAGGGTTTTGTGATAAAAACCCTCGGGTGGAACTGTGAAGAACATAAGGAGAGGACATATTGCCTTGGAAGATGTGTTGGAATGATTCTAACATATTGGATCTTGGTCGCTAGGGTTTTATTGATTTTCCCAAGCTAGGGTTTGGAGAACTAGGAGGATTTGTACTAACCTTGAGAGAAGGTTATGGTTTGTACATGTACTTCATCTTGAGCATATTAATGAAGTTTCCAGCTATCCAAAACCTCTACAATTTCTAGATTTGATTTTCAACTATATATTTTATTTATGCATTGCTATTTACAACGATATGTCTTGTTGATTTGACATATGTAAAAGGACAATTGTTAAGTTATTTGACATCTAATTGAAGAATAGAAAGGGTTGATTTCACTAATGTCATATTGTTGTTATTAATTATGTAAAAAAAGTATTTTCAGATCTGGTTATTGGCTAATAAGTTGCCCTAAAAGGGCTTAAACTTATCGTCTTTGATTGGTATCTTTTCTCCTTGAATTGTCAAGAAGTTTGGGTTGTTTGGAGTGAAACATTATACTATTTTCATTGTTGTTTTCTACCTTGTTTTACTACAACCCTAACGCTCAAAATACACAAGGCTAAGACCTGAGAAACCATCTAGGTTGAAGGTGAAACTTTTGTTTTGCATTGAATTTTGGATTCCAAAAAAATTTCACAATTACTGAGTCAACTTTTATATTAAGTTGGGTCATCACAAACCCACTCTCTTCTAGCCACAGTCAACTCTTCATTGAATTGGGTATGCTCACTCACTTTATACCTTATGTATCTTGTATTTGTCTTTTTATAGCACTTCTTTATCAAATGGACAAATTAGGATCATATTCCCCCAAATTATGAACAATGCAATGGTGACATTTTCTCGGAAGTTGAACAATTCTATGTTGATGATGGTTTGATATTCATAAAACCTTCCCCATTTGTATATAATTGGGCCATCGCAAGTCCACTCTCTTATTACTATGATGGTTGTCTCTCTATTGAGTTCGGTATGCCCACTCCTTTTATACTTTATCATTATTTTTCATGTCCACATGCTCAAATTAAGGGAGGGTGTTAAAATGACGATAATCTTTAATTTAGAGATAAGTGCCCTCGTTATTGTATCACTAAGTTATGGCTCAATACATGACCTAGTCAATTCTATTTTATATCTTTCTAGGAAGGTAAAACCAACCTAGTCACTAATGTGGGGCCATAACCCTCTCATGGGGTAAGGTGCCTCACCTCATGAGTTGTCTATAAATAGACAACTTGTGCCTCATTTGTACACATTGTTCATTCATTTTTCAAGTGATAAAGCCTAAGGGCACTTTTCTAATTTCATTCTATTTTTTATCTCTCTTAGTATGCCTCTCTTGGAGTATTGTTGTCTGATTAAGTGGTGATTTCTCTCTCTCTCTCTCTTAGGCATTCTTGTTGGTATGATCCACTCTTGTTAAGTGTTTCTATAAATATGAAGTGTTTTACTTGCTTGGATTAGGGTTTATTGAAGCGTTCACCATATATTTATGATCTCCTTATGATTTTTACATTGTTTAGAATAAGGGAAGGTGTTGAAAGGGGTATAATGTCAATAAATCATTGGATAGCTTCATTAGGCCTATTTGAAACTTAATGTTTTAGGTCACAAGTTGGGCCCATCATCAAGAGGAAAAAGATCCACAAGTAAATACTCACACATGTTTTCTTTATAAATAATGGTTTCATTAAGTTGGGTCGGCTTTAATGTTTATGAGATGATTATTCTTTCTCCATTTTTTGTGAGGATGTCGACTCTAACTTCTCCCATATATCTCTACGTATTATGCTAGCCAACTTCAAGTGTAGCTTATGTAATTTATCAGATAATCGATGCATCAATTTCCTTGTAAACTTTTATTTTTCCTACACAATAGAATAGCATGTGTTTTAAAGCAACGAACTTAGGTATTATCTCGTTGCCTCTACACTTTTTTAGAAATTTGAAGTCAACAATCATGTGGACCATTTTTATTCGAAACCTTTCAAATTGTCAAACCTCCTCAATAGTCTCCCTTCCGCGGAGGGATACTAATCAATTATTCATAATTTATACACAAAAGACAAATCAATAAATCATTGGATAGTTGCATTAGATTTGTTTGAAACTCGACGTTTCAGGCCACAAGTTGGGCCCATCATCAGGAGGAAAATGATCCACAAGTAAATACCCACATATGTTGTCTTTATAAATAGTGTTCCCATTGCATCTTTAAGTTGGGTCGACTCTATTGTTTATGAGATGATTATTATTTCTCCATTTTTTGTGAGGATGTCGATTCTAGCTTCTCCTAGATATCTTTGTGTATTACGCTAGCAAGCTTTAGGTGTAATCTATACAGTTTCACAGATATTTGGTGCATCAATTTCCTTGTGAACTTAATTCTTCCCATACGGTTGTTGTCTGTGTTTTAAAGTAGCAAACTTAGGTATTATCTCATTGTCTCTACACTTTTTTTGAAATTCAAAGTCAATGATCCTGTGGGCCATTTTTATTTGCAACCTTTCAAAATCCACGAGTAAATACCCACACATGTTGTCTTTATAAATAGTGGTTTCATTGCATCTCTAAGTTGGGTTGACTCTGTTGTTTATGAGATGATTATTCTTTCTCCATTTTTGTGAGGATGCCAACTCTAGCTTCTCCAAGATATCGCTACGTATTATGCTAGCCAACTTCAGGTGTAATGTATACAACTTATCACAAAATTGGTGCATCAATTTCCTTGTAAACTTTAATTCCACTTGTACGATAGATAGACTCGCCCTTCTCAATGCCTAATTATTATGATGTTGTAGTATGTGTTTTAAAGCAATGAACTTAGGTATTATCTCATTGTCTCTGCACTTTTTTAGAAATTCAAAGACAACAATCCTATCGGCCATTTTTATTCACAACGGTTCAAATTGTCGAACCTCCTCAAGCGTCTCCCTTCCATGGAGGGATACTATTAGATTATTTATGATTTATTAATAGAAGACAACACAATAAATATTCAGATAATTGCGTTAGATTTGTTTGAAGCATGATGTTTCAGGCCACAAGCTCGGCCCATCATCAAGAGGAAAAAGATCCACACAAGTAAATACCCACGCATGTTGTCTTTATCAATAGTGATTTCATTGCATCTTTAAGTTGGGTCGACTTTAATGTTTATTAGATGATTATTCTTTCTCCATTTTTTTAGGATGTCGACTCTAGCTTCTCCCGAATATCCCTACATATTACACCAGTCAGCTCTAGGTGTAATCTATACAATTTATCAGATAACCGATGCATTGATTTCCTTATAAACATTAATTATACTCACATGATAGATTAGTCTGTGTTTTAAATCAACGAACTTAGGTATTATCTCATTGTCTCTACACTTTTTTAGAAATTCAAAGTCAACGATCATGTGGCCCATTTTTATCCGCAACCTTCAAATTCCACAAGTAAATACCCACACATGTTGTCTTTATAAAATAGTGGTTTCGTTGCATCTTTAAGTTGGGTCGGCTTTGCTAATTATGAGATTATTATTATTTCTCCACTTTTTCTGAGGATTTCAACTCTAGCTTCTCCCAGATATCTCTACACATTACGCTAGTCGGCTTCAGGTGTAAGCTATACATTTTATTAGATAATTGGTGCATTGGTTTCCTTGTAAATTTCAATTCCACTCGTACGATAGATTAGTATGTGTTTTAAAGCCGCGAACTTAGGTATTATCTCATTGTCTCTGCACTTCTATAAGTCGATGATCCGGTGGCCCATTTCTATTCACAACCTTTCAAAATCCATGAGTAAATACCCACACATGTTATCTTTATAAATAGTGGTTTGATTACATCTTTAACTTGAGTCGGCTCTATTGTTTATGAGATGAAACTAGTGCATTGATTTCCTAGCAAACTTTAGTTATGCTTGTATGATAGATTAGTCTGTGTTTTAAAGCAGCGAACTTAGGTATTATCTCATTGTATCTGCACTTTTTTAGAAATTCAAAGTCAACAATCCTATGGGCCATTTTTGTTCGCAACCTTTCAAAATCCAAGAGTAAATACCCACACATGTTGTCTTTATAAATAGTGGATTCATTGCATCTTTAAGTTGGGTCAGCTCTGAGGTTTATGAGATGAAATTGGTGCATCAATTTCCTTCTAAGCTTTAATTCCATCGTACAATAGATTACTGTGTGTTCTAAACCAATAAACTTAAGTATTATCTCGTTGTCTTTGCACTTTTTTAGAAATTCAAAGTCAGTGATCTTGTAGGCCATTTTTATTCGCAACCTTTCAAAATCCACAAGTAAATACCCACACATGTTATCTTTATAAATAATGGTTTCATTACATCCAATGAAATCATTAATAAAGATTGCACGTATGGGTATTTCCAATTGCATCCAATGAAATCATTACTTATAAAGACATCATGTGGGTATTTGCAATGAAACCGCTATTTATAAAGATAGCATGTGTGGGTATTTATTCGTGGATTTTAAAAAGTTGCGAATAAAAATGGCCCCCATGATCACTGCCTTCGAATTTCTAAAAAATTGCAAAGACAACGAGATTACACCTAAGTTTGTTGCTTTAAAACATGGACTAGTCTATCATACAAGTAGAATTAAAGCTTACAATGAAATCAATGGACCGGTTTCATCTCATAAATAGTAGAGCCGACCCAACTTAAAGATGCAATGAATCCACTATTTATAAAGACAACATGTGTAGGTATTTAATCATGGATGTTTTTCCTCCTAATGATGCACCTAGCTTGTGACTTGAAACGTCGAGTTTCAAACAAATCTAATGCAGCTATCCAATAATTTATTGATTTGTTTCTACGTATAATTTATGAATAACCTAGGGATGTAATCTCATTTTCAAGCAAGGCCAACCTTATATTGAGTTAGGTATTTATATATCCATTCATGTTTAGGCACTGCCAACCTAATATGGAGTTGGATATTTATACATCCATTCTCATTTTCGGCCTCAATGGACATTGTATTGAGTGGAGTATCTATAAACCCACTCTCATCTATAGTCATTATTTTTCTCCATGGTCTCATGTTCAACTTAGAGAGGGATGTAAAAAATGGTGAAAACTTTACTTTCAGCCACAATAAACATTATAATGTAATCAATATTATATTTATAGATTTAGTTAAAGTCGACCTTGTACATATAGGCTCATAACCCTTATAGGGAAACCTCCCTGGTTGATTTTTGTATATATATCCAATTCCCATTTGTAACTTATCATTGTGTGATTACCTTTCGTTCTTAATTAGGTGTTTTGCCAAAGGAAACCTATCAATTGTGCTCTCTTGTTTAGGTTTATTTCTCTCTAGTGCACTTGTTCTTGGGTTCGCTATCTTTTTAGGGTTGTGCTCATCTTGATTGATTTCTCTTTGAGCATTGTGATGCCCAAATATTGGTTTATGGTTTTCTTTATTGCAAAATTTGAGTTGTGTTGGTCTTGATTGAATTGCTACCTCTTGTGAATCTCAATGCTAGAGTTCAAACTAAAGAAATCAATGCCTCTAAGTGGTTTTAATACGTTAAAACTCTCAAATGGTAGGTGCTTATTGGGATTGTATTGAAAGCTTTGCAAAAGTCCAAACTTGGTAGTATGCCTTAAGTTTGTTGGTTTTGCTTTTTAATGGACGTGAAAAAAAAATATGGCAACCTCTATGTTGATTCCTTCTAAAATTTGTTTACCATGCAATTTCTTCCTCTCCTCCCATTTAGAGATGAAGTCATCTAGTGTGATGATGAAGAGTTAGTGAAGAGTTTGGTCATAATGTGCCCAATCATGATCATGAAAAAATTACTTAGCTCATTCTTATCTCCATGTTTATAGATGGGATGATTGATACCAGACGTCTAAGGGGGAAGAAGCAAAAAGAGGCCGTGCCATGCAAAAGGCCCACAATATAACACAGTAATAGTATGTTTAACAAATTCAACTTTAAAGTCCAAGAGGGAAGAAGCCAAAGGAGGCCATGCAATGCAAAAGGTCCACAACATAGCACGGTACTATGTTTAACAAATTCAACTTTAAAACGTCCTCTATCTTGAAACTTCAATGGAATAAAGTTTGATGATTGCTAGCGTGGTCGTGATCAATAAACAAATGATATTGAACGATAGTAATAGGTGGGTTGGTTGGGAACGTTCTTTATCCCCGTACCAAGATTGGCTTAATTGGATGGCAAGGTTGGCAATTTAGTAGAGAGGACTTACTTTTTCATGATGTCAGTAGTTGGGTTTGAATGAAATGTACTCCATGAGATTGAGCTTTCTGTGCTCGCCGTTTACTCCTTGTGGTTCCGGACCTCTTTATTTTTTGCTGCCTGGTTTCCTCTTCTCTTTGACTCTCTTTGGTGGGTATCTACCCACTGCACAGGGCCTCTATAATTTTCGTCGACTTTGGTGTTATGACTGGTGAGTACCTCAGTTTAACAATTGTTTTTATTCTACACAGATTTCTGCAAAACTCAACCAAAATAGCTCAACTTTATCGTTTGACAGAATTGCCTGACAAATGCATATATGAAATGAACCTTAGATTTAATTTTCTTGATGACTGGCCCTTAGATATCTATAACTAAAATGACATGCTCAACTGCCAAAAGAATAGTTGAATCAAAAAAGAATACTTAAATCAAAAGAGCAATTTTTTCTCGTATGCAGTTATTTTAATATATTTTTCTCGATAAATGGCCCTAAGATAGTTGTAACTAAAATGACAAATGCACAGCTGACAAGAATAGTTGAATCAATAAAGCAACAAAAATATAGCTCAAAAATACTCTCTTGCGACCAATAGCATCTTTAATTAAGTCGTATTCAACTGGATCGTCAAATAGTGAAGTCAAAGTAACGAATGCTACAATAAATAAAAACAAACAAACAAAACTAAATATATCCTTCCAAACACGCTTGGAATTTGATAGTTATAGAGCAGTTATTATCATCGGAAACTTTGATCATAAAATACAGCCAGGGAAAGATTTCAAGCCTTTCATGAGATTGGGAATAAAATCTTGGAATTGCTAAGCTTATGTTTAATTTATTTGATATTCAGATTCAGGGAGCAAGGTCTATATTTAAATTAAACAAGAATGGGTGTGTCAAAATTGTCAGCTGAGCCCTTTAAACACAGCTAAGATATGCGGATATCGTATTTATTGCCCTGAAAATGGAGAGGCCGCAATTGTATGTACAAATCCTAGCTCATTTCTGCGTGGCAGAGTAGCATTTCTTCCTGAACACTGAATCTTGGAATTGGATCAAAAAAACATATTATTTGAACAATTCCTTTAGTACTGTAGTGAGATATGTGGGTCTCCTGACGTAATTATGAAATTTCTCATGTCGAACTGCTTTCAGGAACATAGAAGCAGTTACACAATTATATTCATTATCCCTCGTTTTCTTCATTGGACTGATAACAAGGTTCAATGATTGATTCCAACATTTTCTCCTCATCTGCAATGACAGATAAAATCAGATTTCATTAACAAGTTTGGCAATCATTAGTGTGCTACGAGTTTTGCTAGAATGAAAATCTCAGGAAATGTTTTTGAAAAGACATTTTTTTTACCTATATCATCCTTGTCAGGGGACCTAAAGTAAACTTCTGTCTCTGGTGTCAGAAAGGGTGAACCAGAATAACTTCCAAGGGAACCAAGATCTGTATTGAATTAGAAGTTCATGGTCAATAAGGTTGGTTAGAAATAGGCACAGAATAAAGTACTGCATAGTTTCTCAAGAAGAACAAGTGATAGAACAGAACTGTTTCTTCTGAATCGTAAATGAACCCAGTTGACAAATGATTTAATCAAGATAAAACATAATTATACCTCCATGGGTCAACTCTGCAGTAAGGTCTGACAAACTGAAATTTCGAGGCAACTGGGAGAGAGGTTTCAGTGAATCCCTTACACCACCACTTTCCCCATCTGGACCCATGTCCAATGTGCCAATTCCACTTGGACCAGGATTGTCACCAGAGGAAAAGTTACCATCCAGGGGCATGCCAATACCACATATATCTGCTGAATTAATGGCAAAAGGGCCACTTGACATTACTGAGGTTGGGCTCAATGACATTTCATTCATAGCTGATATGGCAGTGGCAGGTGAATGCACAACAGGATGCACATCCATTGGAATATCTGTCATGTTCCTGCATCAACACCGATTGTTAGTAGTAGTTCCATATGTTCCATTTGCTCTGAAATTGGAAGATTATCTCACATACATTGGCATTACAAAATCAAGATTGATGTGCCTCAAACTGCAGTACTTGAATCTAATTAGTAAGATTATCTTACTCTGTCACAGGGCTCCCTTGAAAAGCTGGGAAATTATCCTGAAAAGAAGTTCCATTTACCACAGGAATGCTAGATGGTCCACAAGACATAGGAACCATATGTGGATGTCCAGCTGCTATAAGCGGTGGATGTGGCAATACAGGGTAGCCTACTGGAAGATGGTGGGCTGCAACAGGAATCGACTTTGCATTACTGGATCAGTACATTCCCTCTTAAAAATTGTCAAGAAAAACTAGAAACAATCAAAAAACAAGGTGAATGTGAAAAAATGAGAATGTTTCCCAGGGAAAGGATTTGTACCATTATGGATGGGAGCCAAAGGAAACTTTGGAGGCATCTGCATATTCATGAACTGATACTGTTGCTCTAGCAGATGATTGAACAAGATGATCTGATTCTTTAACTTCAGCCTTGCATAATAAGCTTTAAAAAAATCACGGTTCTGTTCTTCTAATTTTTGCCACACTGCATCATCAATACACATTGACAGGATAAGTCTTTTGATTGACAAATTTGAAAATACAATTGTAATCAAATACAAATCTTAGTTCCCCAGGAGAGCTGTGGAGACTAATTGTCCTGTTGAACTAACAAAAAATATAATATTCCTCATCCCAAATTACTTTACAGGCCTTATTTCAGGCTTGTTTACTGTGTTTTTAACTTTGCAAAAGATGGCTTTTTGATGTTTTAAAAGAATGGGTCCTCCAGCCTTCAACCTAGGTGAAGCACATGATACATGGTATCATATTGCTGTCCATAATTAGAGCATAGTAGCAAGATTTGGCCGTATTGCCACTTCATGTAAAAACAATCACATGGAAATTGAAATTCGGCGAATAGGTACAGAAAAGTTGACTAAATGATTAAATATATTTACAATTTTCAACTTTTGAAGATTCACAATGTTACTATTAAAATTTAATTGTTAAGATAAAAGTGGAATTTCAACTAGAATAGTTAATGCTCACATTGTTGTTTAACTTATAACAATTCAACTTTTCATTAATTATTAATATAAGAGTGGAACTATAACACCAGCATATACAACGATAATTCAAGTCTCACACTATTTGTAAATTCACTATCACAAGAAAATAGCCACATTCATGAATCTTCAGCCTATATGATTCTTCATATAAATAGATATAAACTCAAATCACAAGCAAAAGTGATTTTGCACAGTAAAACAAAGTAAAATCTGAACACAAAAACTGGAGAATCATTTCAAATGAACATTGAAGTCACACACATTACTTAATCAACATCAAAAAATGCATACATTGAGGCCATGAGCCCATACTTACCTATTAAACTGTATTTTCATGTTGTTATATCATATGGTACGTTTTCAATTTGAGATATGTTTCAAGTCACTTACAACGAAGAATAAATGTTACTTTAAAATTTTGAATGGGCACGTATATTTATAAATTTTCTAAAATTTAAAAAATGCATGTTTTTGTATTCATGAGATGTCCACTTCTGTATTTAAGACATACTAGAATTTTTCCTTACGTTTTTTTCGTACCGAATCATATTCATATCCATATTTGTACTCTAATATTGCTACTGTGAATGCAAGAACATGCCTACCAATGATGTGAATAATTGACAATGCAAGAAAATGCTTTGGAACACTAAGCCTTGCTTTCTTTTTGCATGTTTATTCCTAGGACATAAAGCCTATTTGCATACGCCATAATATAATCCAAATATAGTGTTCCTTGGCATGTACCATATAAGCTGATACAACATGAATGTCTCACTTTTAAAAGCACTCATCTTCAGCTCTGTTGCTTTAACTTATATAACAGGAAAGTCACAAAACTGATGCTCTGAATTAAGATGTAATATACACTATAAGAAATCGGGCTTAGAAACACTTACTATATGGTTTAAAGTTGTTGGAATAAGCAGACTCTGTATGGATTGTGAGAAGAGAGAATGTCAGTTGAAATGTATTGCAATGTGTGATGCAGGATGCTATGATGAAAATATTTCTTTGACAAGAATCTACGATGACTTAGACTTGTACTTGCCACATCGAATTCAATCATATCAATTTAGTAACGTTATCCTCCCATATAATTCTTAAAGAGGAAGAGAATGTTGTTTGTGACATTGTCTTTGGTTATTAGATTTAACACAACTCTCCTTTGTGAAAGATCAAGCTCAAATGCTTCTCATCTTAATGAATAAGGCAACCACATTACCAACCCCTTGTTTTTCTGATATTAAGGCTTGAGCTGTTTAGTACGATTTTCATATAAGTTGCAAAAACGTGGAAATGTGTACAAGTTTCCAAAAAGGGGACGTCTGGAAACATTGCCCCCCCTCACCCTCCAAAAAATGGGTACGTGGAGGAAACACAATAAATAAAAAATACAAAAAATATAGACATATTTGTTTTTTAAATGACAAATTATCTTGCAAGAAAATAAGAATGATACTCATAAATGACATTTTAGAAGGAAACCCATGTCTATAATAACTCCCGTAGAGGATCACATGATGCAAAATTCTATAGCTTGGTGGTCTTGACTCTTGACTAATACCAATCCCATACCCTCATACATGATAGAATCCAATAGAAATACTACAATCCTGCCAACTCTGAAATCTTGAAAATGGTTAAGTCTGGTGAATTCTGAATGGGATATGAAATTCTACTTTCTCCATATGAATTCCGATGGGGTTGGAACCACTCTTAAACATCCTGAAACAATTAATTGTAATGTTAAAAGTTTAACTAAAAGGGTAAAAAGGTAAGATAAAGGATTACAAGTTAACAAAGTCCACAGAGCTCAATCCCCTATCTCTGTTTTGTCTTAAAGGGTCATTGACATGGACAAGGCAATATTTTCCTATGAATCCCATGCCACTCATGGGACCTGAGTGGGCCCAAAAACTTCCAAAAGTGTATGAAGCGTCATTGAAAATGGCCAAAATGCCTTGGAAATACCATTGGTTGTACCGTACGACGTTTCCAAATTGGTGTACCATACAACGTTTCCAAATTTGGAAACATCGCACGATACAGCCAATGACATTTCCAAGACATTTCATACCCATTTCACATTTCCTTGTGTTCTCAGGACTAGTACACCACCATTCTGGATCTTTCCTGCAACTTGGATTGTTATATATGGATTGATATGAATTGCAAGAGAAATATCTAGTGTTACAAATATCGCCAATATATCGCAAATCTCTAAATTCCGTGATATGATCATCAAAAAAAACCATGATTTTTTCAAATTTTGAATATATCGCGATATTCTGAAAATATCACAATATATCAACAAAATTTCACGAGAAATTGGAAAATATCCACCAAGTCAAGAGATTTTTGGTTCTTTTAGAGCTTTTTGTTCAATTTGAAGAGTGACAACAGGGGATTGAGAACAAAGGGGTTACTTGTTACATTTTACCATAAATGGGATGAAGAGAGGGGTTGCTTCAAATGTTTAAAAATTGAAAAAAATGAATTATTGTTGTATTTTTTTAAGTTTGTCGATATTTTCAAATATTTTCCCTGATGTTGCCAGTAAGTTTCTTTCTAGAACCTTGAAAATATATTCACCACACAATGTTTGTAACATTGGAAATAGTAGGGGTGGCAAGTGCAAGGGGTATCGTTTACAATCTTGATGGAAACCAGGAATTTGAGTTTGAATGGGGCTTAGGAATAGCTTCAAATAACTAGGCAAAAGCACTTTCTTTGTATCAATGGCTCCAACTTATAGACACCAGCAAAATCAAGAACATTATAGCTATCGAAGACTCCTCTATTGTCATAAGGTTATGGTAAACACAGGTAAACCTTCTAACAACAATCTAGCAAGGATTCTTGAAAGCACTAAAGAGCAAAACAAAATGCATCAAAAGAATTGATTATTATCATGTCTTAAGGACAAATAATAGACAGGCCAATGAGCATGCTAACTCAACTTCATGCCTGGGTTAAGGGGCTTATCATCTACCCCCATTCCTTGATTAATTATCATTATATGTCGGAAACCTAATCCATAGGTTTCATGTGTAAAATATTATAAATATTAGTTTTACCTCCAATTATCTAAAACCAAAGAGTCACTCACGTAACCTCTTGGAATCTAAAAGCCAAGAGTCACATTTACATGTATAAAAAAGTGATTCTTGTTAATGAAGAGGCATCCCAATCCTTGGAGTTATTCTAGGCCTGACATGGCATCAGAGCCTTGGCGTTTTTAACTCTATGAGTGCTTGCAATATGCCTTTAGTCCTCCATCAATCTACCCTGGCACTGCCTCCTCAGTCTATCACCATTGTCTCCTCGGTTTGCATACTACTCAAGTATCAGTCACATATTTTTGGTCTTAAAGCCCTAGTTTTGGTTCATCCTGCATTTTTTTCCAATCCACAAGCGGTTTATCTATGCACCCAGTACTAAGTGTTTACCAGCATATTTTAATTTCCCCCGTGACCTAGGCAAATTCACATCCCCGCGACCTATCATTCTCTCTCCTCTCTGCATGCTCATATCTCTAAGTTCTCACCTAGGCATTTAGAGGTTACATGTTTGCATACTGTCTTCTCAATTTAAAAAACCCTAATTCATGAATACCTATTTCATATACTCCAATCTACCATTCTAAATAGCTACATTCAGTCTTCAAGATTGATCCACTCGGCCTCCTCCATCTTCCCGATGGTTGGTCGCACCTCCTTCCTCTATCACGCAAACTTCGTCTCTAGTGGTCACATTCATGTCCATGTTCACGACTCCTTCCCCAACGAAGAAGAGGACTCTAACTCCAGTTCACATTCATGTTCGTGACTGAATCTTGGATGACGTGTTACTTCTGCAGAAAGTAAACTAGGTAACAAAACGATGGCGGAAGCGCTAATAGTGTGGCACATGGCTACACAAAGGGAGATGGCCTAGGGGCCAAGATAGTGGGCACCTTTATTCTCATTTACACAATTTTCTTGGCCACGGATGCCAAAAGAAGTGCCAAGGAATCATGTTCCTCTACTGGCGACCACAGTGGGAGATGAACCCACAACCACAAACCCTATCTTGTGAGGATGCGGGAGTTTCTCTCCTTCAATTTTTTTTTTGAATGTATTGTATATATATGATGCTCTTATGTCTGATGTTTATAGATAGGCATACAAAATTTTCATATATACATTGAAAAGTACATTACTTGTCCTAAAATATTGGTGGTAGCACTGTGAGATTATAAAACGTAAGCGTAAAATTGTAGTGCAGAGATTGTAAGACAATACTGTAAAACTATAGTGCAGAAATTGCCATTGTACTTCACAAAGAGTGCACTGCCCTATGGTGCCAAGTATTGCATTGCAAGAATTGCAAGAATACTGTATTTCAAAGATTACCACTATCATTTTTATACTGGTTGTATCACAAAGAAAGCACTGTATTGTAAGCTATTTGCAGAAACTGTAGACCTGCATCTTGTATTGCTCAAATTGCATCACAAAGACCACATTGTATTGAAGATTAAGTTGTAATTCACTGCAGTATAGATTGCATATTTGCAGATGATCCGAAAATGGATCTGAACAAAAACAATGGTTGTAATCTTCAATAATTAAAAGTAATTTGGCAATGTAAGAACGCTATAGATTAGGGAAAATACAAGACAATTATTTTGTAGAATAAGACAAAAAATAATGCGCATTTAATTAATTGAATGAAAAAATAAATTAGGAGAAAAAAAGAGAGGGAATGGGAAATGAAAATCCACGGTTGTTGGCTTTCCCATTAACCCCAACTCTCCTATATCTCATTGTATTCACACCCTCAAAGGGATTTTGCCGGTGGAAGAGATTTTTCCTGTTGTTGGCCCAAAGAGGAGAATGCCAAATATCCCAGAGATGCATTGTAATCCAAAGATTGCAAAATGAAATATTGAGCAACCACTGAATGTTGGTTTTCCCATTTGGGTTTCTAGGGTAAACATTGTCTCTATGTGCAATACTTTCTCAGTGTATGTTTTTTTATTGTATTGCTTTGCTTACTGTATGTATTAAGAGCTTCTCTGTGTCATTAATGCCTATCAGTGAGCTATGAAAACTAATATGGGAGCTACAGGTAGCTTAAAAAATTGTTATTGCTGCATATCTCCTGTGTTTCTATAGCTAGGGAAGTTCCAACAGCTAGCTAATCTCCACCATTGGATGCACAACCAATCTCAGAGATCAAGGAACCAAATTCAAGAGTTGTTGCATTTGTGTAGGAGTTCCTAAATTGAGTTTTTAAGAGTTATTGATTGTTTAGTGCGAATTCCTTTAGCCTTGAGCGAATTTATTAGTGCCTGGGCGAATTCATCACTGCTTGGGGCATTTACAATAATGCTTAGACGTTTTTAGTGATGCCTAGGCGTTTTTATTGATGTTCGGGACATCTTCAGTCATGCATGGATGTTTTCTTCCTTCCTGGAGCATTCTCTTCATTGCTTGGGTGTTTTTATACATTGCTAGGGGATTTTATCTTTCCTAGGGCATTTTTCATCACTTTTGGGCAAATTTAAAAATGCCTAGGGCGTTTAATCATTGTTGGGCGAATTTTAAAAAAGGTTGGGCCAATCTAGAAGTCCCTATGGCGTTTTTATAACTTCATGGACAAATTTGTCTTGCCTGGGGCGTTTTTATAACTTCATCGGCGAATTTAAAGTTGCCTGGGGCGTTGTTATACATTGTTGGGTATTTTGCTTATTGCCTGGGGTGTTTTTATAACTACCTGGGTGAATTTATAGTTGCCTAGGGCATTGTTATACATTTTTGGGTGTTTTGTTTGTTGCATGGGGCGTTTTGAGAAGAGGTTGGACATTTTTATCATTGTTGGAGTGTTCTTCTCATTGTCTGGGTGTCTATTTAATTGTCCGAGACATCTTTCTTAGTGGCTAAAGCTTACCTACAACCTTCATTATACAGGGATATCAAAATACATTCTATGGAGTACCTTCATCATATAGGGATATCAAAATACATTGTATGGAGTATTGGTCTTGACAATACCAGCAAAGCAAGGATACGCATCCAAGAATAAAGTGAGCAGTGCAATCAGACCTGAATACCAAGTTCATAGTGAACAAAGAAGCCAATGGAAAAGTTGCATTCAGACTTGCATTAAGCAAAAGAGACTCGTAAGAAATGACCAAGATCTCTATATAAGACTCAAAACAGCAAACAAGATTAATTTTCCACATAGGGTCCATGTCGATGAGTTGTGGGCTATAAGTCCCTCGATTACGGATCAGCAGAGATTGTATTGTAAGCTCGTTGTGTTGCAGTACTTGTTACAAAATTGTATTGTTGATTGCAAAGTTTGTTAACATGCATTCCCTTGTTTCCACTGTTCGGGTGGTACTCACTGGCAAAGAAAACAATCCAAAATGATCGAGGAAGATCAAGTGTTACGATGGTACCAGTACCAGCGTGATGAACATAGGTTGTCATTGATGACAAACCATTAATGACAAAGGAAGTCAAAGATTGATGATATAGGCATTAGATGACATGGCTGACAAGGCAAGAAGAACATGGCATTGAAGCCATTAATGACCAAAGATTGATGACAAGGCCATGATAGTTTGGCAAGAAGGACAATGGAAGGACAAATGACCCATTCTGTGGTCATTTGTGGTTTGATAGGGTCATGGAACCCTTGGAGATGGTTAAAATGCTTAAGTAGGTATGATGGCACTTGGTTGCTTGATGAGGATGAGCTTCTTGCATGTGGTATTCTTGGGTAATAAACCCACACACTTGGCAGCCCACTGGTGGTAAATGGTCCTTCATATGGTAATATGCCCATTAAAATGATGATGTGTGAAGGGTTGAAACAATGCTAAACAATCTATATGCTTGAAGAAGATAACGTAGAGATTATGTGGCAAGGTCAGCTCCTCAATTATTTCAAAAAGAAAAGAAAATTATCCTTTGACAAGTCGGCTCAACAACTAATGCAAAAGAGAATTAATTAAAATATATATATATATATATAATATAGCATGTCGGCTCCAAAAATTATAGCAAAGGATCTATATAAATACACCTTGAAACGTTCATTCTTGTGAAAAATTCGGATCAGTGGATAAGCTCTGAAATTCGGACTGTCTCTGTGTGGAAATTCGAACTGTCTCTGAGGAAATTCGTGGGCAGCAGCAGGAGCAGAAAATCAGCAGTAGCTTTTTTTTATCTTTGTTCACCTCATAAATTCGGGCTTCATTAGGGCATCACTGTGACAGAAGTTTGGTGTTTTTTGCTAAACTGAAATCATGACAGTAACAGTGAATGGGGCAGCATTGTTTTGACAGCTGTGATGACACATGACAGTGATACAGTGATGACATGCTTGAAGTTGATGACAGCTGTTGTATGAGCAGACATTGGGCATGAACAGAAATTGAAGTTGATGACAGTGGCAGCAGTGAGTTCTTTAAGCAGCTGAACCTACAGAAAATGTGAAGACAGCATGAAGTGTGATTGCAGTGGACAGCAGCAGACTTAGATGATATGTGTAGATCCAGTTGTTTTGACAGTAATGAGCAGAAGTTGAAGGCATAAGCAGACCTTGGAAATATGGGAAGACCTTGAAGATATGTGCACATTCAGTTGATGAGCAAACCTGAAATGACAGAACCATTTGACAAATGACATGACTGAGGATACATTGATGTGGACAGGATGTGGACAGGAGCAGACTTCGTTGGTATGATAGTGATGAGCAGACTTTGTTGATATGCCAATGATGAGCAGCTTGACATGATGATGACAGAAGTTATGATTGTTTGATGACAAGAATGTATATGTACTTACAAGCTGGGTCTTGTACATATTTTTCTTAGTTGGATCTAAGAAAAGACCAAGTTGAGTCTTGGAATAGAAGTTGGTGCTTCTGATTTAGTTGTAGCTGATAACACCTAACGGTTGTAGCCGGTTGAATCAAAATATAAAAAGATTACAAAGCTCATCTTGTGTCTCTACTGGTGTGAATTGTTTATGATGAATGACATGTTTAATGATTAGCTTTGCATAGCTTAGTATGAATGATGATCTCTGCATAAATATTAAAGTGAAATGTTAAATGATATATGTTTGAGTTTAGAAGAAGTCGAAATTGGTCTTAAGGGCTGGCCCACTGATTCACCCCCCCCCCTCTCAGTGTGCCATTATGTCTAACACAACGCACCTGCGGAGGTACCCCAGGGAGAGGGTGTCATTTTTCTAACCAGGAGGAGTGCTTAGCCAGCTTATTCTGAGGTAGGGATTATGGTCGGACCCTTTGGTTTCTCCTTTGGAAGTACTTTGGCTTAGTGGCATCATTGATTGCCTCATGAAAGAGCTTGAAGCCCTGAGGTTGGTGTCCAGGGCTTCCAAGGGTGGATCATTGGGTCACATAACCCCGACTTTGATTTATCACTCCAACGGCAGATTCTTAAGCACTGAGGTGCATATTTATCCTCCAGAGCACCTCCAGCACCCTCTTGATGCTCCAAAGCTCCAGCACTCTCTTTCCCTGGCCTCCACAGAGGATGACGTCATCTCTCCTTTGGTTGCAGTATGCTTGCTCTAGGGGGGGCGTTGAGGGCTTTTCACTGTTTATGGGGTTGGTAGGGGTGTGACGACCCCCCCTCCGCATCTCAGCCTTCAGTTCAGTCCGATGTGTCCATTTTCAATCATTTTAAACATGCTAGGGTAAATGTTGGGGAAACAGTCCCAATTTACCCACTCAGTTGATTATTTTATATTATTTTTGTTATAATTTTAAGTTAACATTTTATAATTTCAAATTGACATTTAAAAAGGCACGTCGGCCTGGAGTTTATTTTATTTTGTAAAAGTGAGTGTGAAAAGATATAAATTACCTTTCATCACTTCATTGTTAGACATCAACTTATGGGATTTTTACCCTTCTTGGGCTCAATGGAGTGATGCGCACCTCTTGAGGATGGATAAGCTTGCTAGTTTGGGGACAAATATTTGAAGTCTTTGCTCTTGTTTCTTTGCTAAGGTGATTCTAAGAGTTGTTTGCTTAACGCATGCACAAGGAGGTATCTAAGTTTTTTTCTCTTGATATTTATTTGTTAAATATTGGAGTTGTCTTGTCTAAGGTTGAATGGTAGCCATTGATGTTGCATTTTTCCCTAGCATAAGTCATTTTCAACCTTTAGTTACCCTAGCATTGTCAACTTGAGCTTTCGGTCTCCAAAGTTTGTCTTAGCTAGGGCATCTTCAACTAACTCTTGTTGTTGTTGAGGAAGCCCTAGTTTTCCAAACTTGGCAAGTGCCATCTCAAGGGGAGGCTGTCCTCCTTGATGCCTAGGGTTAGGGTGAATTCCTCATGCAAACCCTAGGTTGTTCATCTACATTTCTAACCTAAATTTCTGAGTTTGTAAATTTTGTAATTATTAATTTAGATGCTTGTAATTTAGATTTGATTGTCATTCTATAATTATTATTGTAGCTTAGCTTTTTTATTGTAATTTTATGCAATTTTTTGTAATTTCTAAACTAAGAAAATCCTAAAAATATAACCCAAAAAACCTAAATTTCTGTACCTAAACCCTAAACTGCAAAAAAACTAAATCCTTGCGACCTCTTCCTCCTTCATCCCTTACCCTCGCCCTCCTCACCTAGCCACTCGGCCTCCCTCACTCCATCTCCTTACACCCTTGGCCTTCCCTCTTCCATCCTTCATTGGCCTCCTCAAAACTTCGAACCTGTTGCTGCTGCCATCTCCTACAACAGACCTTCCCTTCTTATCCCCTTTCCACCCGCGGTCTCCCCCATTTCCCCCATCTCTTCCTCCCTTCCTCCACCCGCAACCGCTTACTTTCCCCTTCTCCCCCTTGTTCCTTCTTCCTCTCAAACCTTCGGGCCTACTCCCTTCCCTATCCCTATAATCACCATAGAAAAGACAAGGTTAGCACACGTGAAAAGATAGTGGCATGCAAGTTTTTCTACACTAAATGATATATGATGTCCTTACATTGATTTCATACTTCATTGGATGATCTAAGTAGTAATGATGTTTTTGGTTATCTATTATTGCTGAAAGAGGTGTATTATGTGCTAGAACTTTACTATTGAATGCATATCTACTCGCTATATCTAATTGGTGATAGGTCATAGATTGCCTGCAGTGAAGAACTCTTATATTTCATGTGATGATCTTGGATTGACCTTACACTTTCATTAAATAATTTACGATGAATCCTAGCACAATTGATGATTCTTTGATCATATACGTTGCCTAATTTGCATCTACCGACATCGAATGATTAATTGTTATGTTATCTTCATATTGACTCCATTTAAGCATTGGTCTAACTACAATTGCATATAATATAGTCTTTTTGGTTGTATCAGTGTTCTACAGGGTCCCAAAAGGGTACTTCTCCTTGGAGGCTCCGACGCTCCAAAGAAGTTAGAATCGTGATCGAGGTGACATTGGATCACTTTTCTTATTTTTGCTTATAGGGAACTAGCCTTGCTAGTTTTCCCGATAACATTTTTGGTGTTGTTGCCATGGACGTTTCAAAGTTTGAAGTGATTCATCCGAAGTCATTTACACACCCTTGGCACGACGACACTGGGTGAACTCAAGGTACGTCCTTATATTTGAGGCTTGTTATTTATTTGGACTAACTTGGCAAGTTTATCTGGAAACTCCATTAAGAACTCAGGTATGTCCCATGCTTATATCTTGGTGAGATTTGCATATCTTTTACTTCCCAGGTCTCTCCTAGCAACTCCACCTAGACAAAATTTAAAGAGGTATTCGAAAAGGGCTAATTTTAAAGGTACTCTTCTCCCCAATCTCAATCATATATTGTTAAAAACGAAAGATCGTCTACAGGAGAAGTTGGTAAGTGATCAACAAACGCTTGACTCTTTACTTGATATACATAAGCTTTTTGTTGTTCCTTTTGTTCAAGTTAATATGGCTTTCACTGCTTTTGATTTCACAGCTATTCTTGGGTATCCTAACCAAGCTTTAAAATTTAGAGATCTCGGAGAGTTTCCTGTGTTTTCTGGATCAAATGCTATTACCGCTGCCCAACACTGGGATGTTATTGAATGATGCTTTATGCTTGTTGATACTACTAATTTGGATGTTAAATTTAAAGCTTTTGCCTCATGTCTAATTGATGAAGCTGCAGAATGGTTTAAATCTTTGCCTGCTAGGGTAAATGTTGGGGAAAAAGTCCCAATTTACCCACTAAGTTGATTATTTTATATTATTTTTGTTATAATTTTAAGTTGACATTTTATAATTTCAAATTGACATTTAAAAAGGCACGTCGGCCTGGAGTTTATTTTATTTTGTAGAAGTGAGTGTAAAAGGATATAAATTACCTTTCCTCACTTCATTTTTAGACATCAACTTATGGAACAAACTTATTTTTCTAATTTTTACCCTTCTTGGGCTCAATGGAGTGATGCGCATCTCTTGAGGATGGATAAGTGTTACGATGGTACCAGTACCAACGCACTTGCAGAGGTGCCCCAGGGAGAGGGGTCATTTTTTCGCCAGGAGAGGTGTTTAGCCAGCTTTTTCTAAGTAGGGGTTATAGCCAGACCCTATGGTTTCTCCCTTTTAAGTACTATGGCTTCGTGGCATCGCCGACTACCTCATGAAAGAGCTTGAAGCCCTGGTGTTTGGGGCTTCCATGGGTGGATCACTGGGTCACATGACCCCAACCCTGATTTAGCATTCCGGTGACAAATCTTTCAGCACTGAGGCATCTCTTCCTCCTCTAGTTCACCAGCGCCCTCTCTTTGGGCCCTCCTTCAAATGATGACGACATCCTTGATGCCTAACTGTGATGCCTGATAAAGGGGGGGGGGGGGGCATTAAGAGATTTTCATCACTGTTGGGGTTAGTTGGGGCATGATGACCCCCCCCCCCCTCCGCAGTCTGGCCTTAAGAACGGACCAATATAATCATTTTTAGCCATTTTGGCCGTGTGTGGGTCAAATCTGGGGAAAACACCCCAATTTACCCACTACTTTGATTATTTTATATTATTTTTGTTTTAATTTTAAGTTTACATTTATAAGTTCAAATTGACATTTAAAAAGGCACATCGGCCTAGATTTTATTTTATTTTCGTAAAGTGAGTGTGAAAAGGTATAAATAACCTTTCCTCACTTCATTTTTACACATGAACTTTTTGAGATAAAACATTATGTCTGTTATTTTCCCTAACTGGGGCTCTTTGAAGGAATGTGCACTCCTTTAGAAAGGTCACTTTGTTGGTTTGGAAGCAATTTTTTGAAGTTTTCTCTTATTCATGCTAAATGCTAAGGTGAGGCTAGAGTTGTTTGCTAAACACATGCACATAGAGGTATCCATACTTTGGTTTGATGTCTCTTTATTAAATTGTATGAAAGTGATGCTTGTTAGGGTTGAATGGAAGCCATTGTTGCTTCATTTTGTCTTGATTAGTGTTTCATTTTCTATCTTTTTAATCACCATTGCATTCGGGCTTGAGCTTTAGGTCTTCAAGTTTTGCTAAAGCTAGGTTCCCTCAACAAATCCTAGAGGTTGTTGAGGTCAGCCCTAGTTGCCAAACTTGCCAAGTACCATCTCAAGGAGGGTAGCTTCTTTCATTGATGCCCTAGGGTTGGGTAGATAGATATTGTAAACCCTAAGTTGGTCATTCATCTTCTAACCTAAATTTCTGATTTCGTACATGTTGTAAATATTATACTTACATTAGATTTTTAATTTTTATGTTTTAGGTTAAATTGTGAGTTATTTGTATTTCTAAGATTATTGGAAAAACCCTAAAAGCCCTAATTCTGATCTCTGTAATTCTGTGTTTTTCCCTAGTTTATAGACCTACACTACCCACGTCCCACTCCCCCTGCTTCTCCTACCTTGCCCTTGCTCCCAAACTACTCGGCCTCCCTCATTTCCACCCCCTCGGCTGTCCTCCTCTCTCCTTCGCAGCTCTCTCTCTTCTTCCACCGGAGCTCTCCCTCTTTGCCTTCGGTCTACCTCTCTTCCACTTTGGCCTCCTCCCTTCATCTTCCCTTTACCTTCGCTGCCTCCCTTTATCCCTCGGTTGGCCTTCTCTTTTCCTCCCTCTCCACTCCATCTCCCTCCTCTCCATTCCTCCTTCCCTTCCTTTTTCCTATTGCTTCCCTCAGCCTCCTTTTCTCCACCTTCTTCCCATTCCTCCTTCCATTTCCCCTTATCCTTTTCTCCCATCCTCCACTTCCTCCTTCCTTTCGCTGCCCTCTCCATCCCTTTTCCTCTTCCACCTCGCTATCGTCATACCTTGCTCCTTCATTCGCTGCCCTTATTCAGTAAACACAGGTCTACAATAAATATTGCAGACCCTGTGTGTTCCCTTGCCTTCACCTGCAACACAAAACAGCAAATCAGTGTTAGCTTATTAACTTAGTTTTTGTAGTTAGCATTTCTTGGATTAGTTTTGTCTTATGGTTTGCATTACAAGAGGTTACACTTCTGCTACTAATCTGGAAATTACATTTGTTTTATTTGATGATGATAGTATCTATAGTTTGCTAAGTGATTACATAAGTTGAGCTTAACTCTGCTTGGAACTTTATTGATGTTACTATACTTATACATTCATATCTGGGATTATTTACATTGAAGCACAGTTGGTCATTTTAGTGGTTAATGTTGATTGACCTATTTTTTACTCGGATGCATTTACAATTACCATTGGGTTTTGCTTATGCTTAGTTGATGATACATATTGGTGGATGATCTTAGCCCAAGAACTTTTACATTTCATTAATTTATGATTATGATATCTCTTGAAGTATCGTTATTGGTTACACATTGTCGTAATACATGCTTATGATCTTTACATATTTACTTGCTATACATATTTATATGATGAATGTAATAAATGATTTTTCGTATATGATGATCTTGGATTGACCTTACACTTTCATTGAATGATCTATGTTGGTTAATATATCCTCGGTGATTCCTTGATCATATGCTTTGCCTAATTTGCACCTACTGACATTAGATGACTAATTTGTTATGTTATCCTCATATTGACTACATTTAGGCACTGGTCTAACTAATGATTGCATAGAGAAATATAGTCTTTCAGTTGTATCAATGTTCTACAGGGTCCATAAGGATACTTCTCCTTGGAAGTTACGACGCTCTGAAGAAGTTAGAATCGTGATCAAAGTGATATTGGATCACTTTTCTTATTTTTGCTTTTCGGGGACTAGCCCTACTAGTTTGACCGGTAACAATAAGCTTGCTAGTTTGGGGACAAATCTTTTAAGTCTTTGCTCTTGTTTCTTTGCTAAGGTGATGCTAAGAGTTGTTTGCTTAACACATGCACAAGGAGGTATCTAAGTCTTTTTCTCTTGATATTTCTTTGTTAAATGTTGGAGTTGTCTTGTCTAAGGTTGAACGGTAGGTTGTATCAGTGCTCTATAGGGTCCATAAGGATACTTCTCCTTGGAAGTTACGACGCTCCGAAGAAGTTAGAATTGTGATCGAGGTGACATTTGATCACTTTTCTTATTTTTGTTTTTCGGGAACTAGCCCTGCTAGTTTGCTCGGTAACAATAAGCTTGCTAGTTTGGGGACAAATCTTTGAAGTCTTTGCTCTTGTTTCTTTGCTAAGGTGATGCTAAGAATTGTTTGCTTAACACATGCACAAGGAGGTATCTAAGTCTTTTTCTCTTGATGTTTCTTTGTTAAATGTTGGAGTTGTCTTGTCTAAGGTTGAATGGTAGCCATTGATGTTGCATTTTTCCCTAGCATAAGTCATTTTCAACCTTTAGTTACCCTAGCATTGTCAACTTGAGCTTTAGGTCTCCAAAGTTTGTATTAGCTAGGGCATCTTCAACCAATTCTTGTGGTTGTTGAGGAAGCCCTAGTTTTCCAAACTTGGCAAGTGCCATCTCAATGGGAGGTTGTCCTCCTTGATGCCTAGGGTGAGGGTGAATTTCTCATGCAAACGCTAGGTTGTTCATCTACATTTCTAACCTAAATTTCTGAGTTTGTAAATTTTGTAATTATTAATTTAGATGCTTGTAATTTAGATTTGATTGTTATTCTGTAATTATTATTGTAGCTTAGCTTTTTTATTGTAATTTTATGCAATTTTTTGTAATTTCTAACCTAAAAAACCTAAATTTCTGTACCTAAACCCTAAACTACAGAAAACCTAAATCCTTGCGACCTCTTCCTCCATCCTTTACCCTCTCCCTCCTCACCTAGCCACTCGGCCTCCCTCACTCCACCTCCTTACACCCTCGACCTTCCCTCTTCCATCCTTCGCTGGCCTCCTCAAAACTTCGGACCTGCTGTTGCTGCCATCTCCTACCGTAGACTTGCCCTTCTTATCCCCTTTCCACCCACGGTCTCCCCCATTTCCCCCATCTCTTCCTCCCTTCCTCCACCCGCGGCCTCTTCCTTTCCCCTTCTCGCCCTTGTTCCTCCTTCCTCTCAAACCTTCGGGCCTACTCCCTTCCCTATCCGAGCCCTCTTCCTACCTTATCTCAGGTCTGCAAAATTGGAGACTTCATGTGCCCTTACTCTGCTGCCCTAATCCTTGTAATCACCACAAAAAAGATATGGTTAGCACACGTGAAAAGATAGCAACATGCAATTTTTTCTACAATGATTGATATATGATGTCCTTACATTGATTTCATACTTCATTGGATGGTCTAAGTGGTAATGATGTTTTTGGTTATCTATTGTTGGTGAATGAGGTGTATTATGTGCTAGAACTTTGTTATTGAATGCATATCTACTCGCTATATTTAATTGGTGATAGGTCATAGATTGCCTGCGGTGAAGAACTCTTATATTTCATGTGATGATCTTGGATTGACCTTACACTTTCATTGAATAATTTACGATGAATCCGAACACAATTGATGATTCTTTGTTCATATACGTTTCCTAATTTGCATCTACCGACATTGGATGATTAATTGTTATGTTATCTTCATATTGACTCCATTCAGGCATTGGTCTAACTACAATTGCATAGAATATAGTCTTTTTGGTTGTATCAGTGTTCTACAGGGTCCCAAAAGGGTACTTCTCCTTGGAGGTTCCGACGCTCCGAAGAAGTTAGAATCGTGATCAAGGTGACATTGGATCACTTTTCTTATTTTTGCTTATCGGTAACTAGCCCTGCTAGTTTGCCCGGTAACAATCAAGCACGCACTCATCTTCCACAATTTGTGGCATGTCAACTATGAAGAGAAACTATTGAAGGATCAAGACGATGCCACACCTACAACTCCTACAAAACCTACTGTAGAAAAAGAACTTGTCATATGGAAGAGCAAAGACAAGAAGGCATACGCATTGATAGCTGCTACAATAAGTGAAGAGGTGAGTCAACATATTACACCTGCTAAAACTTCTTATGATGCTTTAACGAAATCAAAAGATTTGTATGACTCGCACTCAGAATTGGAGCTAATCCAGTTGTTGTTGAAGCTCTTCAACCTAGACTTGAAGGATAATGATCCCATGGCTATAGCATTTGAGATTAAAGCCATCATGCATGAAATTAAAGCATATTAGTGTGATGATGGACCTCCCTCTCACTGCCTTCATTAAGGTCCTCTACCCCACCTATTCCCACTATCTCGAGTCACTTCAAACTAGTGGCAACTTGAAAGACCTCACTTTTGACACTGGGGGAGAAGATTGCATAAAGAGAGAAACCCTTCGAAAAGAAGACAGTTTAGCCAACTGGAGAGACTGTGTGCTTTGCTCAAAAAGGGAAGAATCAATCAAAAGATTCTCTTAAAGGAGAAAACAGCAGAAGAGGACACAGAAGAAAGAATTTTAGAGGAAGAGGGGATAGCCACAATCACAGCAAGAGACTTGATCTTCACTGTATCCGATGTGGCAACAATAGACATGATGCCAAACATTGTTGGGCTCCATCGGAGATGATTAAAGAGAAGCATGACTAGAAGAAAGAAGACAAAGGTAAAGCTCATGAGTCTAGTAAAGCTCATGAATCTTCTCATTTTATTGTTGCACATTATAATGTTGTAATAAATGAAGTTTTGTTCAATACTTCATTTGCATCTTGGAGAGATACTTAGTTTCTTGACACTGATGCAACCTACCACATGACATTTAGAAAAGTTTTCTTTGAAGAATTGAATGATGATGTAGATGGTGTGGTATAATTTGTAGATAAGTCCAACCTCAAACTCAAGGTAATTGGCACCATCAAGCTCAAATTGCCTAGATTCCTTAATTTTTTGTTGCATAATGTTCTCTATCTTCTAGAGTTGCAAAGAAACTTGTTATCTCTTGTGCAGATTCAAGAGCAAGCCCATTCCATCCACATATTTGATGGACAAGTTGAGATAAGGAGATCCTATGACAACCAAGTCATCATGATAGGGTTTGAAGATGAGAAACTATTGAAGTTGAAAGGCACATCTACAAGGGCAAGAAATTTCACACACCTCTCACCATGATGAAGGTACATTGTCTTCCAATCTTTTGTGGCATGCTACAAATGGAGATATCAACTATGATAGTCTTTGTTTGTTGAAGAAGAATGGTGTTTTTGGTTTTCCCACAATTCCAAAGAAGATGAAACAGTGTGATGCTTGAATTCTTCATTAAGGAAAATTTGGTTGAAAAATGGCCTGTCCAACCCTAATTCAAATTCCATGTCATAATGTATTAGCCAATCAAAATATTTAAAAAATTAAAAGAAAAGCATATGAGAGGCAATTTTTTATTAAATAATTTGGAGATAGGTGGAATTTTTTAATAATATAATTTGTCTACCCGTTATCCAAGTTGCCCGAAATTGTCTTGGATAACGAGAGATAAATTAATATGCTAACCGATTTTAGGTAATACATGACCATGTATAATATATAATAGTAATAGTAATAAATATTATAAGTAATATATAATAATATTATAAGGTCGGCGGAGGCGGCGTAGTGGTAAAGCGGTCTCGTAACAACGGTCAGGTCTTGTGCTCGAACCCAAGAGATGTCAAGGCTCACCCTAAGATTTGCAGCCAGGGCCAAGCCCACTCACCTTTCACCCAGATGCGGGTGTCGTGGCAGTCAAGGGGCGTGGCGAGCCCACGGCACACCAGCCAGCAGGCCCGACCCGTGGCAGGAGCAAGGAGGAGCATTCAAAGCGTCGTGAGGATTACAACCCGGCGCAGTCACTCCGATAACTACCATGTCGCTTCGGGCAACCTGTTCATGGCCTCCGGGTACCACCGCCATGCTGCTCATGCATGTGGCTCAAATGCCATCCCTCATACATAGGTTTAAGACATCTACGGGGGAGTTTAACAGGATGTTTGAGATGACAGTGCAGATGCTTCTTGCAATCACCAGTAATCCTGTGCTCCATGACACCTCGCCTCCAACTGCGAACTCAGCTTCTGATACTGGCTCCAGGTTCTCTATTACTATGCCGAGGCAACGAGGAAAATCCAGGAGGGGGAGATCCGGTCGAATTTCCAACAACCAGGACTGGGTTGCAACGGATGGTTATGGGAAGGGGGTCTCCATCCTTGTTCGGCTTCTCATTGACAACAAGGAAGCCTGCCTGCTCGCCAACCACCTCTCCTCGGGCAGGAATGAGGGTCGCATCAACCATTACTGGCTCCTCAAGAACATGTTGGCCGCTCTTATGGAAGACACCAAGGCAAACTGGTCCAAGGCCAAGGACACGACTCAGATGCTGAAGACTCACTTGGTTCAAAATGGAAGGTTTGCTGGGAAGTCTGGAAACCACCTTTGGTGGGCAAACTTATGCTGGTGGTAGCCACGCCGATGGAAGTCATGCTGGTGGTAGCCATGCTGGTGGTAGCAACATTGTGGTTGAAGGATCCCTAGGGGAGAATTCGGCTGCGACAGGAGGAGGTGAGTTTGTTCCTGCAACCATGTTGTCACGTGGCAAGGAACACCCGGTTCTCAGAAAACTTCACACAACTCTAGTTGTCACAGAAGATACAAATCGCCTCGAGCTTGAGATCAAACAAATCTGACAGTAGCTTCCGAAGCCATACTACCTCACAACTAACCGAACAAGTTGCAACATACTCTGCTCCAACTGTACTCAGCACCACACATGACTGCTTCTTGCTAAACAAGGAGATCATACCGGATCCCAAATTGAAGCAACATCCCAAAGTGCTCTTCCTATCTGTGGCACTGCCTACCCAATCCGAATCAACATAACCATGCCAGTTAATCCTCTGATTCGTCTCATACTTGAACCCATACTCAACTATACCCCTCAAGTACCTCAACATATGTTTTGCAACCGTTAAGTGAACATGTCTCGGATCCGTCAGGAACTGACTCAGGGTGTTCCCAGCAAAACATATGTCTGGTCTCGTGTTCGTTAGGTACATCAACGAACCAATCATCTGCCGTTACATCGTGGCATCAACTGTCTTTGAAGAAGCGTCACATAGTAGCTTCAAGTTTGATGTCATTGGTGTGGCCATTGCCTTGTAGTCCATCATTCTGAACCTCTTCAGAATCTCCATTGCGTACTTTCCTTGACCAAGGAAAATCCCATCCACACTCTGCCACACCTCCATGCCTAAGAAGTAATGCATCATCCCCAAGTCCTTCATCTCGAACTCTGCAGCAAGCCTTCTCTTAGTATCTATAATGAGATCATCCTCACCTATCACGAATAGGTCATCTACACATAGCAGTAGTATCACTGGTCTTCCTCCCTCAACCTTGAAGTAAAGGTTGGAATCTGCTTTACTCTTGGTAAAGCCTAAGCTCATCAAAAAGTTGTCCATCCTGTCATACCATGTACTAGGTGCTTGCTTCAATCCGTACAAGGCTTTCTTCAACTTGCACACATGAGTCTGTCTGTCATGTGTCTCGAATCCCAGTGGTTGCTCCACGTACACTTCCTCTTCAACTACACCATTCAAGAATGTTGTCTTGGCGTCCATCTGGTGTACCTTCCATTTCATTACTGCAGCTAATGCAAGTAAAGATCTGATGGAAGTGTATCTTGCTACAGGTGCAAATGTCTCCTCGTAGTCTATGCCTTCTTTCTGGGAGAAGCCACGTGCCACAAATCTTGCCTTGTGTTTTTCAATGCTGTCGTCTGCGCTATGCTTGATTTTGTAGATCCACTTCGAGGTCACAACAAACTTTCCTACTAGCCTTGGAACTATCTCCTAGACATCATTCTTCATAATCGACTGATACTCCTCGATCATGGCATCCTTCCACTCCTATGTTGCTTCTTCATAGTTGGAAGGTTCTTATCAATGATGTCACATAGTAGGGCCACATAGCTAGAGTGTGGTCTTGGTCTCTTGCTTTCTTTATGCATCCCATCTGGAGCACCATACTTCTCTGCATCTTGGATTGCTTCACGTGCCCATACTGGTCTTCTCTTGTGGGAGTTCTTCTCACAAGGTGGATCTACAGGTTCTTGTGGTTTTGCCATGTTGTGGTCTTCATGATCTTCTTGAATTGCTTCTTCCATTACTGAGTCTCTAATTCTGGGAGCTTCGGGTTCTTCATTTTCTTCAATAGGTAGTTTTCTTGATTTGTTATATGTTGAATCTTCGTCAAAGGTTATGTCTCTACTGATCTCGATCTTCTTGAATCCTGGGAAGTATATTCGGTAGGCTTTTGATGTGTCGTTGTATCCCACGAATATTGCCTTCTTTCCTGAAGGATCTAGCTTGGTTCTCTTTTCCTTCGGGATGTGTATGTACACCGGGCAGCCAAATATTCTGAGATGGCTGACTTCTGGTTTCTCCCCTGAGAAAGCTTCTTCGGGAATCTTGTTGTTCAATACTCGGTGAGGTGTATGGTTCTGTACATACACAGTTGTCCTTGCTGCTTTTCCCCATAAGTGCATCGGAAGATCCTGATCATGTAGCATTGCCTTTGTTGCTTCCATTATCGTTATATTCTTTCATTCTGCAACGCCATTCTGTTGAGGATTGTAAGGAGTGCTCAACTCCCTCTTAATCCCAGATTCTCTGCAAAGGTCCTTGAATTCTTCGGAAGTGAATTCTCCGTCATTATTTGATCGTAGGGTCTTGATCTTCTTCTCAGTGTGGTTTTCAACCAATGTTTTGAATTCCTCGAACTTACTAAATACTTCATCTTTACTTTTCAAGAAATAAATCCATGTCTTACGGGAAAAGTCATATATAAAAGAAACATAATATACATACCCGCTTAGTGAGTTGGAAGACATGGGACCGCATACATTTGAGTGGACTATCTCCAATATTCCTTTTGCCTTGCTTTCACTGCTGGGAAATGCCTTCTGTACATTCTTTCCTTGCACACATCCCTTGCAAATGCCTTCATGTTTTGTCTGGATTTCTGATAGTCCTGAAACTGCTTTGTTTGCAATAAGGTAGTGCTCGATAGTGCATGTGTGCAAGCCTTATGTGCCATAGTACACTTGGTTCCATGGAATCATGAACCAATGCTTGTTCAAGTTGTCCTTTCAACTTGTACAAGCCTCCCTCTTGCTCTCTGATTACTGTTGCATCATCTAGCCTTTTGGCCACATTAGAACTTGGCCATCAACAAATGTAACCCTCATTCCCTTAGCATCTAGTGTTGAGATGGAGAGAAGATTATTCTTCAATCCTAAAACATAGAGAACATCTTTCATCTTCAATGATTTGTCGGAGTCTAGCTTGTAGAAAGCTTCTCCACTTCCTTTGATGGGATATTGATAATCATCCCCAAGTTTCACCTTGTGAGGTGACTCATGTTTAGATAGATTGACGAAGGATTCTTTGTATCCCGTCATGTGCTTGGATGCTCCACTATCTACAAGCCAATCGTTGCTCCTGTGTGTGATAGTGCCCGTGAGTACTGAGATTAAGACATATTCTTCATCACTTGAAGAATTATCCCTTTCTTCTCTCGTTCTTTTCCTTGTTGGTTAATCATCTTCAACGGTGTGAGCATGATGCCTCTTCTTGTTGTTCTTCTTAGAGGATCCTTGGTTTCTGGGACAATTTCTTGAGTAATGTCCCTTCTCATCACATGTGCAACATCTAACACTAGAGAGATCTCTTCTAGATCCATGATGTCTTCTAAACTTTCTGTTATGGTGGTCCTCCCTCTTGTTGTGATTTCTCTAAGTGTGAGTTGTTAGAGCTTGATCATCATTTGCTCCCATCTTTTCTTCTATTGCTACTAGTCGAACTTCTTCTTGCGTACATTCTACCCATAGTCTATTGAAGGGGATCAACTTCTTCCTGGCACATATTCCTTGAATGAATGAGTCCCATGATCTTGGGAGACCATTCAAGGTGGTCATAACAATCTCTCCTTCTACTTTGTCTTCTATCGCTTCAAGTTGCTCCTTGATTTGTGAGATCCCTGTGAAATAGGATTGCATGGTATTTGAATGTTGGATCTTCACATTCTTGAGCTAGTTCCTTAATGTCATCTTATGGTTGATGTTCTTCCCTTCGAATATCTTTTTCAAGGCATCGAACATCTCCTTGGAAGTCTTCAGGGATGACACATGAGGGATGAGATGATCTTTAATGGAGTCTGCAATAATCCTATTGGCCTTGACCAAGTTCTTCTTATGGATTGCTTTTGCCTCATCTCCCTCTAGTGTTGGAACCTCCTCATTAACATACTTGTCCAAATCATTTTCTTCAAGGACAAGAGAGATTCTATACTTCCATGCTCGGAAGTTGTGAGCTCCTTCAAGCTTATCCTCAATCTTGGTGTAGTTTGTCATTTTGAAATGAGAACCTCAAATGGAAATATCAAAGAATTAGAACTTACCAATTTGAGATGCCCAACCTGGTTCTGGAGCTAGCTGACCTAGGGTTTGTCAAAGAAACCCTAATTTTCCAAGCTTGGAATTTTGAACTTCTGTTTGGACAGAAAGATGTGCCTCCTCAAGGCAAGTTGTTCAATGTGCTCCTTTGTTCGGATTGATGGAGGAGAACCCCAAAAGCTTGATGCCCTAGTTTTCTCCCGCCACCAGTGTCTGGGTCGAAAATGAAAATTCTTCAAATTAAATTCTGCTTCCTCCAAAAGATGCGCCCTCCTAGGGTGACTTAGCCTAGAGCTCTTTTTCTAATGATCTGTGGAGAGTAAACCTTGAACTAGGAAGCCCTAGTTTCCCGCTACTGCATAATGCCTTCTTTTCAGGTTGGCTCTAATACCATGTTAGAGTTTGCACTTTAATTCAATTTAGTTAGATCTTTAACTGAAAGATAAACAAGCACAGCAAAACACAAAAGACACAAGAATTTTCCTCGAGGAAACCATGAAGGAAAAAACCCCGCAACTTCCTCAAAGATAGATGTCACTAGTACAATATCAAGCAAAATAGAAAACCCAAAACATAAGATGTCTTATGCAGTTCTCTTTCTCCTCCAGCAAACTTGTCTTCTCTCTCTCCTTATGCGAACTTGCTTGAGTGAGTGGTGTGTCCAAATGAGAGAGCAAGCTCTCTATTTATACTTTATGTTTGGATGACCTTTTTCCTAATGGGACCGACCTCACCAACTTGACTAGGCCGACCTGTCCTAGGGAGACTCAATACTACAATTTACATTTGACCTTAGGGGATCTAATGCCTCAACTTACAATGGAGGTTTTACCTCGTTAATATTGCATGACTAAACATAATAATGACATCCCCGAACGGAGGAAAAACATCTCCGTCGGAGGTGCAAATAAAATATAATAATAATAATAATAAAGTACAATGAATATCTTCCGAAGTTACATTTACAACAATAGAAAGAGAGGGTCGTGAGGGAGAGGGAGTAGCCCTAGGACTGCTAGGGTTTGAGGTTTAGGGACTGTTTTTAGTTTTTAGGGTTTTTTTATGATATAGAACATAAATAAACAAAACTAACTAAAACAGTAAACAAATTTGCAGACCCAGTTAAATGATCTAATTTACATGAAATGCAATATTTACATATGCATATGCAAGAGTAATTTGTTAAAAGAAGTGATAACTAGGGTTTTTATGGATGAGACCTTTAACCCTAGCTCTAGAGGAGAGGTGACCAGCCTCCCTCTTGGAGTCATTTCTCCTTGTCTACTAAACCAAGGCTTCCTATAACAACCTCTAGGGTTCGTTATAGGAACCTAATCTAGGGGAAAATTGGAGATTGAAGACTAAACTTGAGAAAACCTCCTCTAGGGAGCATTTTCCATCATGCAAAGAGGAGAGAAGGCAGACAAAAAGGCTCTATTCAGAAAAAATGCAGCTCTAAGGCCACCTTTCAATCATTCAAGAAGCAAGAATTCACCTACCTTTCATCAAGCAAGGCTAAAAACTAGACTTACTTGAGCTTGTGTTATTCCAACAATTCCTAGCATCCACCATGCATGAGCAAAACCAAAGACAAGCATCCAATTTTATCCACAAGGCAAAGAAGATCCTACTTCAAGAGGTGTGCATCCCTTCCAAGAGAGCTATCTAGGGTAAAAGAGAAACATATTGTAATTTCATCCCATGAGTTATGATTTACAGATGAAGTGAGGAGTTTTATTTATGGTGTTCTCAACTCACTTTTACAAAATAACCAGGCCGACAAGTCAAATATAATGTCAATGTAAAAATATAACATGAAATAATATAAAATAGTCTAAAAGGTGGCTACCTGGGGTATTTTCCCCTAGGTAACCAAAAACTGCTAAAAATTGGTAAAAGTAAAACTGAACAAAAGGCTTCATTCCAAAAGGTGGAGTGAGTAGGGAGGGATCGTTATGCCCCATCTAACCCCAACAATGTTGAAAAACCCTCAACGTCCCCCCTCTACAAGCCTGTGGGCCTAGTGACCAAGGAGACATCATCACTGAAAATGCACCAAGGAGAGAGGACGCTCTGCTGGAAAGGGGCCAAGATGGGTGCATAGGGTGACCGGAAGAGGAGGCAAGTGCCTCAGAGCTGAAACACTGCCACCGGTGTGGAAAACAAGTAGGGGATCATGTGACCCAGTGACCTGCCCCTAGGAGCCCCGGACACCAACCTCAAGGCTACAAGCCCCAAAATGAGGCAGTCGGCAATGCCACTAAGCCATAGTACTCCTAAAGGAAGGATCAAAGGGTCCGGCCATAACCACCTCTCAAAAAGTGCTAATAATACCCCCATCATGGCCCTGGAGAAAAATGTGACCCCCTTGGGCAGACATCTGAATGTGAGTTGGTACTGGTACAGTGTAACACACGGCCATGGATTCATGTACTACGAGGGTCGCCTCATCTTTCTTTGCTCCACGAACAGGAAGTGGTGCTCAACTTTCCATCGGGTCGATGGTTAAAAAAGAGAAGGAAAAAGCAAATAGGCTTATGGGGAGGATGCTTTTCTGGAGTGACTTGCCTCTTACCATCACAAAAAACAATCCTTTTTTTCAGTCGATGTGTGATGCCATTGCTATTGTTGGCCCAGGGTACAAGTGCCCTACATACGAGGAGATTAGGTGTCCAATTCTTCAAGCAGAGAAAAAGGACATCAACACTAAATTGGAGGAGTTCAAACAGTCATGGGAGACTTTCAAATGCACAGTGATGTCCGATGGTTGGATAGATGCTAAGGGTAGGACACTTCTCAATTTCTTGGTACATTGCCCTAGAGGTACCATGTTTATCAAATCCGTTGATGCATCGACACAGGTAAAAGTCGCAGCATTGTTATGTGATTTGATGGATGGGGTCCTCCAGGAGATCAGTTTGCACAATGTGGCGCAGATCATAACATATAATGCAGCTAATTATGTCACTGCTGGTAGATTGCTTATGGAGAGGCACTATTTTGGACTCCATGCACTGCACATTGTATTGATTTGATGTTGGAGGATGTGGGGAAAATTCCCTTTGTCAAGGAGGTCATTGATTAGGCTAGGAGTATCAACAAATTCATATGTAACCATGCTTTTGTTCTTAGCCTCATGAGGAGATGCACGAGAAACAAGGAGTTGATGCATCCTGGAATCACACGGTTTGCCACCAACTTCATTTCTCTTCATTCTTTGCTTCGAGTTCAATTTGAGCTAAAGCAAATGATTGTTTTTTATGAGTGGCGTGATTGCACATATAGCAGGAGAGAGGATGGGAGAGCCATCGCTAGATTGGTGTACACCGACTCCTTTAGTGCAGGAGTAGAGGAAGTGTGCTCAATCAAGGAACCTTTGGTAAAGGTTTTAATATTGGTTGACAGTGATAAGCCCGCTATGGGCTATTTGTATGAGGCCATGGAAAGAGCCAAAGAGACTATTCAATCTTATTATGTGGAGAAGGGTACCCCTGTATACAGTAGACACATGATGTTATGGGATTTGATTGATACCAGGTGGACCAGGATGCTCCATCGACCCATTCATGCAGCTACACTTTTCCTTAACCCTGCCTTTTCCTACAAGTGTAAATTTGATTTTGATTGCGAGGTGTTGGAGGGCAGCGAGCTTATCGAATGTCTTAATAGGATGGTACCTAATGTTGAGACTCGCACGAGTATTACTCGCGAGATGGAGATATATCAAGAGGCTAGTGGACTATTTGGCTATGACAATGCTATCCGTGTGTTGTTGCTACAACCTAATCCCCAAAAATTTTGAAAATTATGGGGCCCCTCCTTTTCTCTTAAGAGAGTTTTTTGAGTTTAAGTCTTCCTAGCAAGTCCTACCTTCAAACTTAGTTTTTTTCCAAAAGATCGAGCAAAGAAAGCCTTTTTTCCCACCAAGTAAAACTTAGTTTTTTGCGCCGAAACGATCAGCAAAACTCATCAAGTTAAGCCGAAACGGTCGGAAACATCTTGTAAGTTCTGGACAACTTTCCTGTTTCAGAGAAACTTGACGAACCTAGCCGAAACGTTCGGAGGAACTCAGTTAACTCCGTCGAAACGGTCGAAAGCATCTTTTAACTTTGGAAGCCTTTCCTGTTTCGGTGGAACTTGCCCAACTTCGCCGAAACGTTCGTACGAACTCAGTCAACTCCGCCAAAACGATCAGAAGCATCTTTTAACATTGGAAGCCTTTCCTATTTCGGTGGTGTTACCCCCCATTTTGGAGGGGGTATCCACTTGTTCTCACATCCTTCAGTAGGGGTTAAATGGTACTGCTACTTTCATTAGGGAAGTTGTCATTGTTGTTCCTGAGGGCCTTCCACTGGCTGCTACTCTCACGTTGGTTTGCCCTATGAGGAAAAAATGGCAGATAAGTCTCTGATGAGAAATCTCTCTGCCTATGAGACTATTATCTGCAGTGACAAAACATGAATTTTAAACTCTTAATGAGGTAACTGTTGTGAAGGCTTGGGTGGCTGGAAGAAGAGGGATCTATACCAAGAGCAATACTTGACATCATTAGATCAGGTGAAAATTTTAGTATCTCTTCTTCAGCAAAAGTGCCAGAACAGAACAAGGTATATGTGAGCGCTGTGGTTATATTTCCAGCCAAAAATGATGCAAAGCATGTGTTTTTAGATGGTTTGAACCGAGGCCTTCCGAGGCTTGGAATTAGTCAAACTAAGAGAATGTCGGATGAATGGTCTGAGATGGCCGATGCCATTATGCAACAATCATCTAAATGGAACAGTGAAACTGGACGATTGGAGCAGAGTGCATTCGGATGCATAAGTTGGCAGACAAGCATAAAAATCAGCATTTCAGTTCAAGTTTTTCGGGATGGTGCATTTCAGGCTTTATCACTGATTTTTCGAATTTAGAAAGCTTGACATCCATGAAAGTGTTTTCCAGCTATGTGTTTTTGAGCTAAATCGGGCAGATGTGCAGAGATAATAGAACAAAGCATACAGCAGCCCTGTGACGCATCAAAGAAAATGAAAAGGGTGTAAAAATACCGGAAGACTATGCCTTGAAGTTTTTTGAATCATTTCAGGTTGCTCAGATATACAGTGCATAAGTTGAAAGAAACAGATGATAGTCAAGCAAATAGGAGACATGAATTTTCTGAGATAGAAATGAATTCCCTTGGTGGAATCCAATGCAACAGAAGCTTTATATTCATGGCCAGGATGATCAACACACGACTTCCCTTCGTCTCTTTCACGACGAGCTCAGACCCGTAAGCCAATGGATTAATGTAGAGAGAGTTTTCTTTTGCCGCCGAGTAGATTGGTTGTTCAGCCCGCGTCCCTCCACGCGAATCGCGGGGTCTCCACGTAGTGCATATCCGTTGTTGTGAAATAGGTGCTTGGCATTTTTCTTTGCTACGTGGAGTTTTGACCTACCTTCATTGGCGGCAAATAAATCGAGACGGAGTTAGAATCGGTGCTCTGTGTTTAAATTAATCAGCACATCAAAAGTTAAGAGCTCGGGTTTGCAGTTCCACGCCGGCACATGGAGTTTTGACCCGCTGTTTCATTTGTTTCCATCAGCAGTCGATTACAATGCCGAAACTATTATTGGGGGTTTTTTGGAGCGGCACTCATCCACGAGTTCTGATCTATTTGCTGCATGTTTTTCAACCACGTGGGTCCCATCCACCATTTTAGGCTTTTAGCGCCAGTCTGCAGCACCATTCTTTGACAACCGACTACAAATGGGACTTCCTATCACATATAGCGTCTTCAGTTATATCCAAGTCAGAGTTTGATTTTCGACAGATTGTTAAACACAGCCGAGTTTCTCTTTTTTAGTGAGAGATCACATAAAGTTTTCTTTCTTTGACCAGCTGTCAAACACGTTTGACAAATACTTTGGGGTATCTCTTCATTCGTGGAGATTGGAGCTGTTAGAATACTCATATTTAGATATTTTGAGATCTTTGTTTGGAGAAAAAGTAGCCATTTTTACTTTATCTCCATTATATTGTTATTTTATTTTCAGAAGTAGGTGAGTTTTGTTTTTTTTGGGCTATATAAGAGACCAGCTCTCTCTATTGTAAGGATGGAAAAACTTGGGATTTTTTCTCCCCATGAACTTAATGAAAAATATCTTGGGATTCTTTGGATAAATTGACTATTCTTTGTGGCAGTACTTGTGAGTATTTTATAAATGTGAATGCTTTTCAGATTCTGCATTTTCTTTTCATTGTGTGAGAGGCCATAGAAGGGTGACAATCCACCACGTTGGAAGGTGAAGGATTCTTAGCAGCCAGCTTTCTTCTTCCCTTTGGCGAAGAACTCTTAGCAGCCAGCTTTCTCTTTCCCTTTGTGAGCGTGTAAATTCAGGTATCGATGTTTGTATTTAATCTAGTTTGATTGTGCAATCTTGATTTTTGGTTTACATAGCGCACCTCCCACAGCTAGAGAAGAAGAAGTACTATTTCTATTTCCCAAACACTAAACTGAGCGGGGTTTGCTCAATGATGCGATCTTTCCCCCTCAGTCACATATAACACAAGGCCCTTTGATCTCTTTTGACTCCATTCACCCCTCTGATATACTGGCACTGGTCTTTCCCTAAGGATTGATTTTCCCTTCTTTTTCATCATCCATTTAAAACTCATTTCTCTGTTACCTGTGTTTCTCTAAGGCAGCCTCTTCAATTCACCTTGCCCATTTACTGTACCTGCCTTAGCGATCCTATCTTAGGGATACCCCCCTAGAGTTGGAGGAGAGCCAACCTGAAGCGAAGAGGAGAGGAGTGTGGTGACATTGGCCTCTCTCCTGAGAGAGTTGTCATCCAGCTGGTGTGTTACATTTTGGGCTTCAACAACACGCATGCCATTTTGGGAGACAACAGGTGGAACTCGCCCAACTTCGCCGAAACGTTCGGAGGAACTCAGTCAACTTCGTCGAAATGGTCGGAGCGTTATTGTTTTGCTTCTTTGACACTTAGACTTTTTCTCACTTCTTCGGCGTGAAGACTCCAAGTCGGCTAAGAAAGTTTAACGCCGCGACCGGTTTCGGAAAACTAAGATATCCGAGCCGAAATGGTCACCGGCAACTGCTTCGATACGCCGAAAAGGAACTCGGCAGATAGATCGGCGATTATCTTTCATTGACGCGACAAGTTTCGGCTGAACTCGTAGAAGACCGCCGAAACAATCGCAAACATATCAATCGCCACGCATCGGCACGGTTAGTAAAACACTGCTGACACATTTCACAGCAACCGGACAAGTCCTACCGAAACGATCAGCGGCGTGGTTTGGAATTAACAGTCGATACGTTTCGCATGGACCCAACAAATAATGTCGAAACAGTCGGCAGCAAACCTTTAGTGGCAGCGATGTTCAAAACGATTTGTGGCGCCGAAACGAGGTTGGCCCCACCTCACTAATTGCGCATTTAAAACACTACCAACCCCGTCCACTTTGCATTAAATGCCCCTTGTTTTCAAAAGTTATATATAGGGCGTGGGGCATTTTTCTTTTGTTGTTATGACTTTGCAAAAAACGTCGTTTGATTGCCTCCGCCATTCATCAAGTGCCAAGCATCCCCAACGCCGTCAAGCCCATCGACCAGTCAACAACTGACTGTTAGGTCACCTCTTACTCGTTTTATCCGTTTGATTTGTCTTGTTTTTCGTTTGTTCTTATTTAAGACGTTAACCCTCCCTCACCACTGGTTGTCCACGCCGTCACTAGCTTTGGGGTTTTAGAGTCGTTGTTAATAGAGGGGGTTTTCTAAACTTCAACCACTTGCAGTTCTCTCACCTCACTGGTCACCCTACCCTTTTCGAGCAGGCAGAGAGCTTTATGTTGGCCCCCATGTCCTTAGTTGGCATAACCGCGATCTGGTACGAGCTTGGCAGTAGTGGGAAGTTTTTTAGGTGCTACCGACGGAACACAGTAGTAGTAGCTGTTCTGTCGATGATGAGTGTTCAAGCTCGAGCCCTGGTTTTTGTTACCACCAAAACTGACCGGCCCACATTCATAATGAACTCGCACCTCTCTTATTTTACCAACTGAACCTATCATTTGCATTGCGCACAATAGCTTAAGCTAAAAATTTCAAATACTAGTTCAACCATCATCCCAAGTTGCTTTCATACTTACCACCAATAGCTAATTTGTGATTATTCTTTGAATTTGAAGGTTGTTTTGAATTATGTTACACAATTTTTTGTTTTCACACCTGCATACTGATAAAATTAGCAGCAAAACTTAACAGCATAATAATGGTGTTTTTGTTCAACTCTACCTACCACTTGTAATATGAAAGGAAATGCTTGATTAAATTTTGTTTGAATTCTGCTTATACATGGCTTTCTTTTTATCAGAATTTGAAAAATGACTAAGAAAGGAGCCAAGAGGAAATCTAAGGTAGCTGAGTCAGGGTCAAATGTCGAGATTATATTGGAAACCAAGGTAGAGGCCGTGTTCGAGGATACTAAAGCAGTGACAGGGATTCTCCCTGAATTCAAATGAGGGGAATTATATCAGATGATCCGAGACCAAAATGTCCCCGGTGCAGTTCTTGAAGAGATGTTCTTATATCAAAACATCAAGAAATCTGGCATTACTAAAGCAGCCACACGCCCAAAGCTTTTTCCTTGCTCAGAAGTCATTGGGTGGATTCTGCCACAAGCTGATGCCACATCAAGGATCCTGTCTGACAGCAAAGGAGAAGCTTTTGCATCATTTCATCCATCTCACATAGTAGCAGCGTACAAATTACCGCATGCTCAGGTCCTGTTGACTGAAGACTGCCTTAAAAGTCTTAGCATGGACACTCTCGAGTACGCTAAGAAATTATTAATAACTAGAAAACAGCTGAGGCATAAAGCAAGCGGAGAATATGAGTGTCAAAGCCTGAGGACCCCCTTTAGGATCATAGCCTTGATGCTAAGCAAGATTTTCGGCAGGGCAGACGGGACTGTCTACAAATTAAATTGGATACCTCTAATTCACCACATAGCCTTCCATGGTACAGTCTTTAACTGGGCAAACATCATCTCAGACAATCTGTCATCAACAATAGCGGCTGCAAAAGGAGGTTTGACCCAGAAGAAGGCAGGATTTTACATGTCTTCATACCTTGTGGATTGTATATTATCAAGGCATCCTTTCCCTAAGTTGGGGTGCATCTGGAATACAGTTGATTCCCCGATCTATGTTGCTTATCAGATCTTGTGGGCCCATAAGTATGCAAGTCACTATAAGCTCATATGTGAGGAATTTATCATGCCTCTCTACTGGTTGATTTTCAACAAAGAACCAAATTGCTTGTCCGAAAATGCCATGGCAGTCATAGCAGAGTTTGGGGATTACTACTTCTCGCAGGAAGGCACATACATCAAAATGTATGGAGGTTCCCGAGCTACGTCCCTTTTGCCCAAGTATGCGACCGATTTTGTGGTCCACAAGGAAGCGGTACGACAGGTTTTCATCAATGGGATGGGAAAAATCCTGCACAACCAAAAGAAAGATTATTTTCTGCCTTTGCCCTTTTGCATCGGGGCGTACAAATTCTCTAAGATTAAGACGGTCGAAACCTTTGTCCGAGATTTGGAAGCATTCCATTTTGGCGAAAAGAGTTTCGCAAGGAATGATAGCCATGGCAAGGTGGCTGAGCATTGTGCAGCAGTTAAAGTACATTATGATTATGCTAAGCACTTCGACAAAGACGAAGAAGTGTATCAAAATGCAAGCAAGATGACCGAACTAAACAAGTGATTTCGTCCCAAAAGCGGGGGTAGTTCCAGCACTGCTGCCAAAGCTGCTAAGCAGGCAGAATTACAAAGGCAAAGAGAAGAAGCCGTAACTAAACTAAAAGAATTCATAAAGAAGAGGCCGACAGGATTCAGAGAGAAGAAACTGAATGAGCAGAAAAAGAAGCGGCTGAACAGCAAAAGAAAAAAGAGGAAGAAGAAAAGTCCAAGAAGGTTGTGGAAATGGGAATCCCAAGCATGCAAAACATGGATACAGATCCACCCCAACTATCCAATGAAATAATCATAGGAGGCCACCTCCCACCTCACGCCATTTACCTCGTCAAAGGAGCACACTGTGGCTCAATTGGACACAATCATCTTTGACCGTAACAGAAAAACCATCTTAAAGAGAACGGAAAAGAGACTGAAAATGGCCTCCAAGCCGGATATCGTCACTGTACAGGAGAACACCATCCTGGAGGGTACACACAAAGACCCCAAATTCATGGCATCTGTCAATGTAGCTTTTGCTCAAGCAAATGAAGATAATATTAACAAGTTGATGAAAGATATTGAGCGAAGCAAAGGGAAGGTGCTTAAATTAAAGGGTAATCTGGTGAAGGAGCGAGCAGAAGGGATAGAATGGAAAATGAAATATGACGCCCTGCTGTCTGAGAAGGAAAGAATAATGAATGAATATCAGAGCATGGATGAAAAAAAGGAGGCATTAACTGTACAGTTAATGATATTGGAAGGTGAGAAGAATGACCTCGAAGCTCGGACCACTCAGCTAGAATCAAACGAGTCAGCTGCCAACCAACAGGTTGAAGGATTAAAAGCTGAGGTAGAGGAGTTAAAAAGGGAGAAAGAATCTCTAACAGGACAGCTGGAGTTGGCGGACAAAAGAAAGCTAGATATATCTCCGTTCTATGATCAAGCCTATAAAATCCAAGAACAAATATATCATTCTCAGATGATTCTCACAGAGATGATATATAAGATGAAGCTAATGATGGCGAGAATGGACAAGATATCTGTTGAGTCACAGGCAGTCTGGCAAAAGCTGTGTGATGTTGCAGAAAATATCAAAAGCCAAATGGTCTGGAGAGAGACAAACTCTAAATACCCCGACAACTTGCTTCCTAAGACAGCAGCAGATTTGAAGTCGGAAATGGGACTTTTAGAATTTTACAGGAGGGCTTCCATAAAATTGAATAATGACATCTTAAAGACTATTTAGAAGTATCAGGATTTTTATAGGAAAATCCAACAAGTTCATGAGAAGTGTCATCTCTCTCCGCTCCCGCCAATGAACGAACTTCCTTCAAGAGATCTACGCATGACAGAGCTACAGAGTGGATTATGAGGGGAGTTAGAATACATTAGAAAGTTGGATACTCTCACTGAGGAAGACATCCACCATTTTGTAGGGAAAACATCTATACATGCATATTTCCTGGAAGATAGTTGCACAGCAGCAGAAACAGGGATGGCGCATGTTGAGACTCAGTTGTCATATCATGAAGTCTCTTTACAAGTATTGGAGCCCAGCAGGCTTAATGTCATTACTGAAGGAGCTAATGCGTGGGGGGAATATTCTTCTAGTTTAGCTGGGTCCACATAAATCTGAATTTGTAAATATCTTTTGTATTTTCTGATGTAAGCACTAGAAGACAAAATTTTGGGAATCTTAGGGTTAGGGTAGATGAAGAGGCACTAGAAGACAAAATTTTGTAAAGATAAATAGGGAAGAGAATAGAGAATGAAGGACTTTTGGCAGGTACAATAGAGCTAGGCTATTTTTGTATGGGAACTATTTTTATGCTTAGTAAAGAAGGATCTGTTGCCTGGGCAAAGCTGGTGCAGAGATTTTGCATGGAATGTGTGGAATGTTAATGGAACTACTTCTTATTGCATTTATAACTCAAACTATGAGATCGTTCTAACTTTCTTGAATTACTTCATGGTGATGAATGATTTTGTTTTCTGTGCAAATGTTTATGTGCTAAATGAGTAATAATTTGCTTCATCATATCAAAGCTATCTTTGATATTCTTTCTGTTGTGAATGTGATTAATGTGTTGAAACAACTATCTGTGAAACTTTTATGAGAATTTCCAATTTATTACTCTTAATTCAAACTTGCTCCCTGCAGGGATAGGATAGGATAAGATAGAAAAGTTAGTTTAGATTAGTTAATAATTGAATTGATCTGGTAGGAGTGATAAGACGAGAGGTAAGAACCTGCGCATCACTTGTGAGGCTTCTACCTATCAATTCTATGCAATTAATTAGGGAACTTGCATCTCATAATTAAAGATAAAATTACATAAACGGTGAACCAGGCCGCAACCGGTAAAGAACTTCAAATAATCACACACACGGTAGCCGAACCGTTAACCGAACGGATTCCCCCACACCAAACGGTGAGCGAACTAATTGGGCTTGCTTACCGGGGAGAATCCCTACTAAAGGTGCTGCGAATTTCGGGGCATCAACACCGTGGAAGGACTGTTTTGATGCCAAGTAAGTGATTACAAATTAGAATTCATTTAGAACTTCAAATTTTTAAATTTTAATGTGTTTTATCATTTTATTAGAAAGTTGAAATTTGAATTATGTAATCCAATTCTCTTTCTTTCTTGTTTGTTGTAGGTTTTTTGGTGGAGAACATATGGTGCAATTGCACTAAATTTTAAAAAAAATGCCATCCGAGTCCTCAACCAAACCTGTAGCTCTTCTAGATGTGAGCGTAATTGGAGTGTGTTTGATAAAATGCACTCAAAGAAACGCACCAGGTAAGAACTTGAACAAGGCAATTAAATTCATTGTAATTTAAGATCCTCTATCATATTGTTTCCCTCAGACCTTAAGACTCAAGACTCATTAAATTTTTTATCACCCTCTTACAGGTTGGATTTCCCACGCCTGAATGACTTGGTGTATGTCCATTACAATCTTCGACTGTGGATGAACCAAGTGGAGAAAGCACCCAATGTGGATGCCATTTCCTTGGACAATATTGATGTATTGTCCAAGTGGTGGGTGGAGACTGAGTTGCCTATCATGGAGGAGGCACCTGCATGGTTAGAGGAGGAGCAGCAGCAGCAGGGGCAGCAGGAGAACGAGGAGAAGGAGGAGCAGGAGGAGGAGCAAGAGGAGCAATTTGACCCTCAGAACTTCATGGAGGGTGATGTGCCTTCATTAGCACCACCTTCTGCACTAGTCGATGTATCTAGTCCCACAATGGCACCAGCTACTCACCGTTCGACATCTAGTGCAGGGCCAGGACCTTTTACTGCTAGGGGCAAGACTGGAAAATAGCCCATGATCTTTTCCTCTAAAAGGGGAAGAGGGCATTGATATGAAAGACAAAGAGTTAGCTGCTAGTTTTGTGAATTTTTCTGATGTCATTTGTCATTTTGTATTGGACCATTGGTTGTCCACTTTTGAGTACTATTGGACAGCTATCACTATCAGGATTCACACTTTCAATATCGACTTTGATGTATCATTTTTTATTTGGCATCCTCTACATGATATATATCAGTGCTTTCTCCATATTTATGTGCCAATGTATTTATCCAATGTTGTTGTTGCTTTATATGTTTAAAATTATGAAAATTTGAATATATTTGTGTTTTTTAATGTTTGCCACAATTTGCCGATTTTTTCGGCAATGTTGCCAAGAAGATGTTTTCTGGACCCTCGCCGATTTTTTGTTGATGCCAATTTTTTCCACTATGGTTAGATGCATGAGGATGGACACATGGAGGGGTGCCTCCCTTGCTACTTTCCTATTTAAGAAAGTGCACCCCCTCATTTCATTGTTGGTTTATGCTTGAGACTTTGATGTTATTGAAATCACTCTTTGAGAGAAATATTTGTTCAATAAAGAAAGACTTTGGAGGTCACATGTGGAGCATCTTCTTGATGTGTTGTACTTCAAAGGTAACCTGTGGCTTTTACAATTGTGAATTCCTTTCTCTCTTTGTTAGGCCATTGAAAGGGTATTGCTACCTAGTTGAATTTGGTTATTCTAAGTTTATGCTTGGTTAAATCGCATTGTTAGTTTACTTGTAAGGTGGTTATTTTTAGTATATTTACCATGAAGTGGATTGTGCTCTATTAACCCCTTGCATGTAGATTTCAGCCAGGAGAGGAAAGAAGAGGAGATCCAATCTCCTAAACAGTTGTCTATATGATTGCAAATCCCTTATTCATCGAGAGAATTAATAATAGCCCCAAAGGCCTCACAAAACACCAAGAAACATCTTCTTGCACAAACCATCAAATCTTGATCAACTCACACAAATGGGAGTGAGTCATAAATCTTGATCAACTCACACAAATTGGAGTGAGTCATAAATCTTGATCAACTCACACAAATGGGAGTGAGTCATTTGAAAAATGATTGTTCACCATCTAATAGTCATCCAGCAAAGGTACTCCCCTTAATTGTCCCTGCAAATGAGCCAACTCCAACAAATAACCAAGGGCATCTACTATCAACACATAAAGATAAGATAAGATAATTTTATTTATGTCCAACAAATGACCACAAAAGTAGGTCAATGGGACTAAAAGATTCATCCAATGTGAATACAATGTGGGAACACTTGCCTAATAGATCCGAAGAGATGAATATGGGGAGACAATGTGTTATTCAAGAAAAAAACACATATGCCCTAACAAACAATGTACTAATTATTCCCACACATAGCAAACCAAAGCCCAAGTAGGTCAACATATGAGTAATGAATGTCCAATATGTTGGAAACCTAATCCTTGTGGTTATGGTAAATTGTATTGTATTATCTTTACTATTCACATGAAGAGTCATAGGAGAATAGGAAGATTCATCTAGAGTCCAAGAGAGCTTTTGGAATATGAAACAAAGGCCCACAACATATTGTATTTATATGTGTATTATCTTAATGGAAATGAGCACTCACAATTATCTTTGACTATCTTTATTGAGTGTTCCAACATAGTCAATTCGATCATAGGCTTTGTCAAAGTCAATCTTCAAAAAGAGAGCCTATTGGCCAATCTTCATGACCCACTCATTAGCCTCCCCATCTAAGATCATTGTATCTAATAAAGTGCCCCTATGCAAATCCCATCCACTACTTGCACATAATCTTCCTAGCAACATCTACCAACAACAACACCACGGCCTTGGCCATAATTTTATAAGCGACACTTAGCAAGGTTATAGGACACCACCACCAATAGAATCTCTAGCATCATTCATTGGAATAAGCTTACGCAAACCCTGCTTAAGGAACTCAATCAAACAACCTATGGAAAAAGCCTCTGAGACTATACAACGAAACACATCCCCCATGCTATCTCACGTGGCCGCGTAGAATTCACAAGGCATGCCATCAAAATCCCAAGAGATTTCCCTTTTTTTGTATCAAGCATAAAGTTGCAAAAAACTCGTCCTTCATAAAGTCCCTATGCAATCTATCATCGTCTACAATAGAGACTTTGTAGAGGACCACTCCATATCAAACATTCCTAGTAGCCACAACTGAATCTAGCATGGGGTAAGTAGAAAAAATATCCTAAAAAGGATCACCAAACATACCTACGGTCTTAGTAGTGTCCTCCTCAAGTCAAACATCAACTCTTCGAAGACCAAGCATAGTATCAACAACCACTTTCTTCTTCAAATAATCGAAAAAGAAATTGGATCCCCCATCCCCACCCCGAATCCACTACAATCGAGCATGAACCTATGCCCCTCTAGCTATATATTCTTCCTCTCTATGAACCACCAACTCCAACCGCAATGCATCCTCCTAATCAACGATGTTGTGTAGATCCTCCTCCAAAAGAGTACAAACCTCCTCCAACTTTCGTCTGGCATGCCATAGCTCCTATCTATGCTTGCACGCAGTAATATGCCCCCAACATCTTATGGACTTGACAATTCTCTGAACAACAGCCTCCCACCACAACTAGCCCTTCTTCCCAATCGGGTGAGCAACAAGGTTCCAAACTCTATAACAGGGGCACTGTTGTCACATCCATAGTAGCAAGGAGCTACCATGATTGCAGACCAGTTTTGAGCATATTTTTGAGCCAGTCCTATGCTATTCTATGCACGAGATCAGTAGCAGATGAGCATTTTGATGATGATCACTCTTATATTCAGTGGGCCTAGAGCATGTACACAGTCAGTTTCATGTCAAGACTGAGCCCCATGACCCCAGGTCGATGACTGAGTTAGCTGATTTTTTTCTCACCATGACATATCAGAGATGATGATAGTGCCCCATGATTCATACAATAGAAGTGTTCCAGTGTCTTTCAGATGTTTACAAATGCAGCTGCAGGTATATGACCCAGCAGGTATTATGGTTATTGTACTTGGATGTTTATTTTGCTCGTTTACTTATCTTAGTAACTGAACTTGGTATATAGTGGTTATGCATCAGTGATCTTCTATTTTGCTCTTTGTTGATGGTTTAGAGTAGAAATGATTAATTTGCTTTGAATGGGAGGTTCTTGTGTATACTCATTGGTCTTTCCCTTGTCATAGTATGGACTTGGTCATTCCCCTTAGGTCTTTGCTAGTCATGGCTTCACATTTTCACTATCCCCATCCATCTGTTATCTTCCATCTTTGATTTGATCCCGACTTGCACTTTGATTAGTGAGAACGAGGACTCCCCCCAATTATGCCTCTATGTTGGATAGACTCCATGTTTACTTGTGTCTCGGCTCTGGAGTGTGTAGCTTAGTCCCTTCTAGTCTGCCTGTATGATGCCAGGTGGATCGGTTGTGTGGCTAATGTCATCGAAATGCTTTCCCTTAGTCCTCAAAAACAAGTACAATCTTTCATAGCTAGTCTGTGGCCAAGGGATGAGCACTCACCCCTTGTATGATGTAAGGTCGTTTGCCCCTACAGGTAAACAGGGTGGTAACTCCTTCGCACCTATGGACAGTGTTGGGAAATGGTGGTAAGACTGAGTCATTATCTAAGGGCCGCGAGACTATTCAAAGCACCTACTCTTGGAGGTTGGCTAGTGAAAGTTGATCAAAGCAATTTAATGTTAATGTTAAAGTTGAAATGTGCAAAAGTTGACAATAAGTCAAATTTAAAAAGGATGCTTGTCTAGAATCTATTGGAAGCCTTCTGAGCACTCTACCCATTTGTGAGGCACCGCCATTCCCTAGTGTCTTCTATCCAGCATATGTATAAGTGGTTTCCCCTTTTCCCACATGTCCAAGAGATCACAGTGTTGAGGTTGTCAAGTCAAAACCCCTTAGCCTAGCCTTGTTTCATCCACCCTCACCCATAGCTAGCAAAATGGTCAAGTCTGTAAATGAGTATACACTTGAGGCTTTTATTTGGAGTGATTTATTACTTTGATCTAGACTTACTGTTGATAATGTTATTCACGATCGCCATTATTATGCCACTTAATGCTTTAGTCTTGCTACTAATATATATAAGGGGGCATATTTCATCCATTTGTACATGCAGGATCAGTTGCTTTCGGTCTGGGTCATTATTTTGATCATTTATGACTTGGTCAAATCAGTTTGACCAAGTCAACAACAGGTTTCGAGATGAGTTTGGCCGACAGAGTTCGATTTTGGTTATTCATGGCCATTTGATGTTCATTAAATGGTTCCATGCTCCAGACATTGTTCTTCCATGGTGACTTGCATTTTTTTATTATTATCAGCACTTACAGGCCATATTTTTATTATTCAGGCATGGATGAGAGCTTCCAGATGCATTTCTTGATGGACATATGGTGTATGAATACTCATTCCTAGTGAATTTTGACATTTTGAGTCCATTGGTGCACTCAGATATCAGTTCCAAGCACAGGTACTTGATAATATGGCTATTTTATCTTCCAACAGCAGAGTACCATGGAAAAATGACATAAAAAAGGTGAAAATGGCTAGCAAGAAAATCGATTTGGCTTAATGGGTCAAGGAAATGGCATGAAGTTTCTTCGAAAGATATTATTGATGCTCTAGAAACCTTCCAACATGGTCTACATCACTTGTTGGGGTCCACAAGATTTTATCTTTCTCCTTGGGGGCATCATCTTCCATAGAGGGAGAACACTTCATAGTTGTACCTTGATGATCACATGTTGTATCTTATGTTGATGTACTAGGGGGTGCTAGTGGAGTGATGTTTGTACCTCCTAGCCCCACTCTCTTATGTTATTATGATGTACCTTGTCATATCTTATGTTATGTGTCCCCCCTAAGCACCATTGAGGGAAGTGTGTCCCCCTCTTTGAGTGATCTCATGTATATTGTCCAGCAAATCATTAGCCATTGATCTTGATGTATCATCTTTTGATCTTAGCCCTCCATTGTAATGTCCCCAATTTTGGATTCCCCTGTTCTATGTATGGAGCTAACTTTTGGGCTTGTATTAGCCAGGTCAGAGGAGTGTGTTTATGTTTCCAAAGAGCTCAGAGGAGTTTTATGGAGCCCATCTTAGTCCAATTATCATTATTCACCATCAGGATCACTTCCGCACAGTTCATTCTTGGTTATGTTGCATTCCAGCGATTTCCATAATTCTAAAGGATTATTATGCATAATTTAATTAAATTCACTAAGGGTGTCATTTTGATCATATTATTTGAGGAAACACCTTAGTGTAATAGCTCAATGGAACTAGGATGAAGAGATTTAAATGATGGGAGGGCAAAAAAAGGGAATTAATTAACTGTTGAATGTCACCAAGCAAAATTTGGCTTTATAAAGTGACCGTTAGTAATTGATTCGTAATGTGACTATTGAAAAAGTCACTTTATTAATTAAAAGAGGAAATTGGACTTAAGGGGGTCAAATTAAAAAATAAAAGATGCAAAAGTCACTTTCTCATTAAAAGGTCATTTCACATTAAATAAATGAGGAAGGGGGGGAAAAGGAAGTTGAAGGGTCACAAGGGTGAACAGAGAATTATAAAAAGGGGAAGAGGGTTCATTCTCATTCATTCTTGTCATTTGCATTTTTTAAAATAGAGAGCTCTTGAGCTTCAAACTTCTCTTGGACGAAACCCTAAGAGTTGAAGGGTCACAAGGGTGAACGGAGAATTATAAAAAGGGGAAGAGGGTTCATTCTCATTCATTCTTGTCATTTGCATTTTTTAAAATAGAGAGCTCTTGAGCTTCAAACTTCTTTTGGACAAAACCCTAAGAGGAGGAGAGTGGTTTCGATAGTGAGACAATCTATCTTAGCCATCTAGTGTGGAGGAATCATCTCAGATTTCTCAATGATCTTCATTGTCGTGGTCTAGTTTTCTCTTGTTTCAGATCTGGAGATTCCTTCAGTGCACAAGTAGTTTCAGTGGATATATTTTGAGAAGGGCACACTTGTGGTTGGAAGGAAGGAAAGGGCGCAGTGGATCTCAGACTTCATGGTGCAGAGGAGAGCGCACCCACGATCAATAAAGGAACACGCAGAAGCTGGAAAGAGGGGAGTCAAACTCCTGTAGTATTCTTGTGTACAAGGGCGCACTTGAGGAAATATTGTGGAGTATGGAAGGCGCACCTCTCTCAAGGAATTAGCACCACTCAAGAGGATGCATTCAGCCATACAGTCACCCCTGTGGAGAAGACTCAAGGGAGGGCGCACCACATGAAGTATCACTCCATCTTCAAGACTGTATTTTTCACTGCTGGAAATTACTAGGGATTCTCTACCCAAATCAAACCAACTGAAGGGCTGTCAAATGGTATGTGGAGCAGTAAACCACAGGACATAAATGGGACGAGTTCTTATCTATCTCATTCTCCATTAAATATGATATGTGTATCTCAAGATGGTTACAATTGATAATATTATTTGTTGATTAAAATCCTCTACAAGTTGGGAGCCTCATACATTTCTAGCAAGTATCTTCTCTTCCATTCAGTTTATTATCTCCTGTAGCAGCAGCATTGATGTGGGTATATTATACAAGGAGAAAGATGGGGTCATGAAGTCCTATTTGGAGCAGCAACCTATTAAAGATCTCCATATTTATCAATCAGCACAAAGTGCCCACTTCTATCAATTCCCAGGCATGTAAATTCTCTTTTAATTTATGAAATATTCAGATCTGATGTTATTGGCTTCAATCTGGTTATTGTGATTGGTACAGTGGTTAACAATATTATGTGAACTGAACCTAATGTTCTCAATGAGAAAGTCCAAGATTCACAAGTGCATAAACTAGAAAACAAAACTTCCAGCGGTTTGCTAAACAAACAATTAGTTACTGTCCATGTCACACAAAGTGTTTGTGGAAAGGTCTCAACTAACACACAGGGAAAGGAACCAGCATCACATGTTGAATGAATGTGTAACTCCCAGCAGTTCTTCATTGGTGCATACAGTGATATTCTTGGGCATGAAATTATTTAAATATTAGGTGCAATACATACATACAGACTCGGACCATAGTAAGCACTCGAGAAGTCCAGGTGTCCCGATTGAAGTGACAGTTACCAGGTCAAATGAATGTTGTAGAAGTGCCATCACCAAACACTGATCCACCAACTCTTATTAAATTATACCTTTACCCCAGAAGGCTTCAGTAGTGTGAAAGTCAGAAAATTGCCAAGCCCATAAACCTCTTGCCAAGCAAGTTAAAAAAAAAATTGGCTGATTTTTGGTTAGGATCATTACATCCATGCTTTTGGGTTTAGAGTTTTTGTATTGTCAGGATCTATTTATTCGATCTCTCAATCATTGTAATGGACTTTTGGCTCTTGGATCTTTGAGAATAAAGGAAAATTTTTGAAGAACTCTTGCAAATCTTTGATGAATGTTCTTGTGTGTGATTGTAATGCCTCTTTCTTAGACATTTGAGCAAAATCATTGTGGTTTCAAGACAAAATTTGTGCAATTTGGTTGAGGGCGTTGTTGACCACCAAAACCGACTAGGTGGACAACGATGTACCATGCACATGTTGAATGTGCCTCGAAGATAAGAAAGAAATACTTAATGATTTATTCAAGCGAGGCAGCTCTTTTTCTTGTCTTCTCTCCATGAAATTTCTGCACCCCTACAGGGGATTTTGTAAGGATATGTCAGCATAAGGGTCAATTTTTGTGTAACTTAGTCACCTAAGACTTTATCATTAGAGAAGTCTTTTCATCGAGTGTTTTTTCACTTGGATAATTAAAATTCATTTTTAGTGATTTTAATTATTTGAGTTTTTCACTCAAAAATACCTCCAAAGTGGTGAAAGGCGTTCTAGTGATCAAGTCCATGGGGTGGTTGAGGCCTAGGAATGTTTTATATTACCATGCTAGACATTGTCCAGAGTCTTGCGGAATTTCATTAGGCTTTATATAGGATTTTTTAATTTTTTGTCATTAAAAAATGTCCCTCAGCATAAAATGTTGTAATGTAAAAGAGGGATACTTAGCCCTTATTTATGTTGTATAGGGATATGGGTACTCAATATAAATGACATGAGACCCCCTACACCCTTGGACGAAGTTTGAAGTCATTCAGACAAGCCTTGCTAAGGTTTTGGACACTTTTGCCCAGGTCAGTCGTCAAAATCAGGAAATTGGGCAATTAATTAGTAAGGCACATTTTTGTAAAGTGACTATAGTCACTTGGGGAGGGGAAATATTGTTTTCCTAAAGTCAAAGTATGTACCTAAAGTGAAATTGAAGCTTAAGAAACCCCCCCCAAGCAAGTATCTGGAGTATGGTGAAGTGCCCACTATAGGGGGTGCACGGTGCACCCTCCTCTCTTGGCATTGATGGTTTGAAGGAAAGTCAATGGGAGGGGTCCCACATTGGTGGTTTCCCCCCCATTTGGCTTAGGCCTAGCATTAAAAACCTTAGAGGGGGGGTTTCCTCTCCCCATTATTTGGTTCCCTCTCCATGGAATGCGCCCCCCTCTCCGTGGGCCCCCTCTCTCCCATTTGACACTTGGCAAGTGTTCAAGAAGGGTCTCTCCCTCTCTTTTGCTACTTAAGGAGGCTATTCCTCCTCAGTTTGGTTACAATCACTCATACTCTTGCTCTCTTTCATTTTTTGCTCTCTCTTGCTCTCTTGCTTCCATTCTTGTCCAAGAAGAGAGTCATTGTAATTTCCAGCTTTGTGAAGTTAATGAAGAAAATCTTTGAAAAAAATACTATCATTGGCATTGTGTGTGAGGTAATATTGTTTCATTCTTAGTTTATTCTTGCATTTGTGGATCTCAAGCAAAGTGTTTTGCTTGAGAATAACATTGCGACAATTTTGGTTACATGGTATATGGGTTATCTTCTTAGCATTTGAGAAGTTCATGGACTTCTAGTTTGAATATATGATTTCTCAAGTCTTTGTTTGATCTCTCACCCCATTTGCATGTTGAAGCTAGTTTGTTATAGGTTGCTCAAGCTTGGAGAGTGGAATTCTCGAGTGGGATACCCCATTGTTAAACAACTTTTGAAGGACTTTGCATGTTCAAACTAATATTTCTGTTTTGAAGATTTTTTATTTGCTTATTTTGCACTCATAAATCATTTTTTCAAGTTATTTTTACATGCTACATTGTACTTACAATTTTCTGAAATGTATATGCAATATTTTCAAGTTAATTCAAAACTCATTTTCATTATATTTGCACAATATTAGCTTGTTGTTTTGTGCAGGTTTTTTATGTTACAGGGGGAGGGAATGCCCAAACTTGGTCACTAGCAAGCTCAAAGATCACCCAAGAGTGGCCACTTCAAGTCCCTCACCAAAAAAAGGTCAAATTTCTTATTCTTGACCTCATTTTCTTGTATATAATAAGGCTGAAAATTTTTCTTTGTTGTAACAAGCCCAAGGGAGACTCTTGGGCTTGGTTCTTTACTTCTTTATTTCTAGCAATAGCTCTTTAAATTTTCAGCCATCCCTTGCATGCATTAAAAGTTGGGTTTGCCCACTTTTGCATTGCAAGTGTAGAGGGACAAGGTTTAGTTTATGCTTTTATTTGCATTTGTTATTATTGTTTGCCCACACCTTGCATGAGAAGAGGCTTTGCCCATCCATGCAAAATCGTTGAGGCTTGTAATTTATTTCCTTAAGTTTTGTTTTAAGTTATTTTGCCCGCACCTCACAAGTGAGAAGGCTCTGCCTCCCTTGTGAAATCGCGTTGGCCTGCACTCTTTTTTGCCCACACCTTGCATGAGAACAGGCTCTGCCCATCCATGCAAAATCGTTGTGGCTCGTAATTTATTTCCTTAAGTTTTGTTTTAAGTTATTTTTCCCGCACCTCACAAGTGAGAAGGCTCTGCCTCCCTTGTGAAATCACGTTGGTTTGTTTCGCTTTGATTTTTGCTTAAAGGTTAAAAATTAACTTAAGCCCCGATTCTTGCCCCGTATTCTCTCCCCTTGCCGGTTCGATCTTGCGTGACAAGAAAGGACAAGGATTTGAGTTGGCTAGACTATTATGCACTCGAAAACATATCTTCATTAGAACTAAGAAAAATAGACTTGACCTGTGGAGCTAGTGGGGTAGAGGCTGTTGGGAGCCTCGTGGCACTTTGTGTCCTCCAGTTGGGCACCCAACAAGTCTTGGGATTGACCCACGGAGCTAGTTGAGATCCTTGTGTTCTCAGGTTGAGCACCCGGCAATCTCTCTCAAAACGAAGGAGATAGTCTCTCGAGGTAGACACATAGAGTAGCTTAGTTGTTTTTGCAAAACCTTAATCCCCCAAGTTGAAGTGAGACCTAAAATACATTAAAACTTACAGGACCATTTGCACAACATTGTTACAATCATGTACAATTCTTTACTTCGTAAGCATTTCACATTTGAGCTAATCTTGTATACACATCTTTGGTTCATTAATTTGTTTATTTACTGCAAGTAAATGTTTAATGTGATTTGTTCAGTGAATGTTTTATTGCTATTGGAAAAGTATTTGACAAACTGATCATTGTGACTCCCTAGCCCGAGTAGAGAAGGCACTGGTCTTGTTGTTTAATAATTTATTTATCTCTTGCATCCATTGTTGATTTATTGTAAAAGGTTTGCTTGTCATTAGAATTGTTGCATTACTGCACTTTTGACAGTCATTTTAATTTTTAGTAATTTACAACTCCCAAAAACAAACTCTAAAAAAAAAACTTAGTAAGGACAACTCCCCTTGACCTTTAGGAGTTGTGGTCTAAACGGAGGAGTTTAGGAACGAGGTGACATTGGGTTCTTAACTCATAGTTTCCCTCAGGAACACACATAGCGGTTGGGAAACTTACCCGCGATCAAGCGTGTTTTAAGCGGCAACAGTGTCTAGGATGTCATATACATTGACAATTGAACTTTAATAACCTCCTAAGGCCTAACCACCAAGACGGGCATTCCAGCTTTGGAGCAGGAGAAAAACTCGAAACTTATGCCTTGCTAAAATGCAAAATATAATTAACAAGTGAAAACACTCGTTGGAATACCTAGATTGATTGATAAGTCCTAGGAAGCCAAGTCCTTTACATAAAAATACCATGCTAGCACACTTTATTACAAACCCCGTGGGGCATGAACATGTGAGAAAAAAAAAAAAAAAAAAAAAAAGGCCCCGAAAGGCCTGATGGACTTCAGAATACGGACAAAGAACATGAAAGATGTTCAATTTTGGCACGCTCGCTTGAAAGTCCAACTAAATACAACTTAACTGGTAACAGGTAGCAATGTCAAAAAGAGAGACCTCAAGACATAAAGTCGATACTATACCGGATGTAAATTTGGTAATGAGCCACTCTTCAGAATCAGTGATGCGGAGTTGAAGGCGGAGTATAAAGAAGAAGGCAATGTATTGGTGTACACGTTGTCGAGATCGTTGTCTAAGCTTGTATCACTGGGCATATAAGCGTTGTTGATATCTAGGGAAATAGAAGTGAGACCTAAGAGCCTCACAAAAGGCATCCCAAGTGGTGATATGAAAGGGAGTGATCTACTTAAGGTGGTCAAGAAACTGGGTGTCCCACCAAGTTAGGACAAGGCCGATGAGATGAATGCGAGTGATAGACAAATGTTGCTCATCCGTGAGGTGAGGGTAGGCCATAAAGTAAGCCTGGAACTTGTGTATCCAAGAGTCCAAAGCTTCCCCGTTCATACGGCCATCATAGTGGGAAGGAGAAATGGTCAACTGAAAAGGAGTGGGAGATTGACTTTGTAAGAGAGCATTGAGTGTTGGAAGGTGTTCTTGCATAGAAGAGGGAGCCCCAGTATGAGTTGGGCAAAAGTGCCCCGATGTGGGAAGGGCATCCGTGAGGGAAGATGCAAACGATAATGGAACTATTCCAGCTTGGGTGTGATGGGGATCCAATCCAAACAGACGAGAACCATACGAACGGAAGAGCCCTGAGATCATATCCAATAGAGAGCCGAGAATAGCCCAGCAAAAGAGGCCATCCTGCAAATAAAGAGGGGTAGGAATGTGTTTAAGCAACATGTTGGGAGCAAGAGCACTCTACAACTGAGTATAAAGGATTCAAGTAACTCAAATGTATACCTATGAAGGAGAAAGGCTATAAGGCAAAGCAAGTTGTTGATACATCTGATTTCTATATATATTTGGACACCTGATGATAGCTAGAGGAAACCCCTCAATGCCCTTACTGAAGCAAGGAGGCACAAGAAAATAAAAGAAAAACTTTGCGCTAGCTAGAACTAAGTTGATTGGAAAAGAGCTCCTAAAATGATGTGTAGATCTTGCAGACCTAGAGCTAAGCTCCTAAACAGGACTAAAGTGAAAAGACTTAAAAGATGCGTGACCTATTTTCTGTGCATTGACAGCTTTAGAAAAGAAAACAACATTTATGAGAGGAGGTGAGCTAAAGATGGGGGTTGCTGAAAACATGATCTGTATAAATGGTGGCGGGAGTAGACCAAGCTAGAAATAAAATAAAAATCCAATAGAGCGTATATGGCGACAAAGGTGGGTTAAAAAAATAATAATAAAATAAAAACCGATGTGTTGAAGCGGGAGCTTAGGCAGCTTTTGAACTGGGTATGCAAATCGAGTAGAAGAGTTGAGGCCAAGATTGAGTTGCAGGTGGTAGTAACAACTATGAAGAAAAGATGAAGTGGAGAGCGGGAGAAAGGCTTAGGGATTAGGCAAGTTGTTGAAGGAAGAGCAATGAACCCGGGATGAAAGAGTGTGCGAGGGTTTGTAGGGTGAGCCAAAAAAGAAAAAGAAATAAAAGGTGGAACCTGAGATGTGATCTGTAACAATAAAATAATGGGCCAAGCGTAAGCGCAGCGTTGGAGAGCGTAGGGTTGGAGAATCTAGGGAAGCTGTCGAACTTGGCATTTTTGAGCGGCTGTAGAATGAGCAGACTGGTAGGTTGAAAAGAGCCCTTGTAGAGAGGCGGTGGAGAATGTTGACTAGGCAACAGCATAAGGCAGGACAACAAGAGGGGTTGCTACTCACATTGAAGCGAACTGATGGAAGGATTCACGATCTTACACCAAGGCATGGAATGCAGGACGAAAAGACTGTGAAAAAGGCTATTCAGTGAGACACGATTATAGGGTGAAGCAATGGAGCGATAGCATAAAGTGAAGAGAAAAAAAATTCAGATCAGGTCTTCGTACCATGCTCTAATACCATTTGACCTAAAACAGATATGAAAAGAGAACAAATTTTTGGAACTCAAGGAATGATAGCTTACTTATTATGAAGGCCCAAGGGCCTCTATATAGAAAGTACATAAAGTCCACAATGGACAAAGTCAACAAAGATCTAGCTAACTAAGCATGGAGACTCTCACATGCATTTATTTAGTACAACTAACTAGTGGGCAAGTGCCCAATATAATAATGGAGAGGTGGGTCTCCCCTTGACCCACATGGCCCAGTCATTGGCCCACAATGGTCTATCCAAAGCTATTGTTTCAAGTCAACTCTGTGTGTTACAAGTGGAGGAGATCAGAGTAGGGGGGCATCCCCCAACAAATCCTTGAGTTTGTTCTTATCATACAAGCCCTATTTTTGTGGTACATATGTTGTTCAGATTTTTAGTTAATGGCCAAATTATCTATGGTTGTGCTAGCTACATATTTAGGGAATAGGTCGCATATTTTAGAGATATTTTGTTGTAACTGAGGATGGAATCCTCCAATCATTAAAGAAAATTTGAGGTCTAAAATGGACCTCCTAAGGAAAATAATAAAATAATATTTATGAATTTTGGAGGAAAAGAGAAAAAAACTACCTACTTTTTTTCTTCGTATTTTCAACATTTATCCCTATCGTTTTACTTGAATTTCGAGCAGGAGCACTCGTTGTTAGATTGTGGTAACTTCGGGATGTCCTCCATGATTCAAATGCCTTGCATGGAGGTACATCAGCACTATAGGCATCAGGATGAAGTAGAGGGTGAGATGCACTCTACTCAGTGGCATGAGTCCAGTGGTGGCTGCATGCGGACCTTCCGGAGTGTTTTGACCTTTGCATGCATGAGTTTTGCATGACCTGTCAACGATCATTGGATGCATGCAAAAGTGACTTTTGCATGCACCGAGAATTAGGGTTTTGGTAAACCTAATTCATCAGTGAGATTATTTATAGAGGCAGGGGGTCCCCGGATGAGGTTGCTCAGTTGTATTGTCAGAGAGTGATAGTGTTGGAGTGAGGAGGGCGTAGTTGTGCATGCAGGGCGACTTTCTGAGAGGGAGAGGAGCTGCTGCAAGAGCTAGAAAGGTCAGATCTGAGTTGGATCAGTGACCTTCAGCTCCAAAGTCACTAGGCACCCAGATCTATGGACTGAGACAGTCCATCAGAGAGCATTTAGCTCAATTTTGAGGAGGTCGAGTTTCCTTGGAGGAGGGCGCATTTCCCAAGGAGGGAGGAGCTCATTTGGAGCTGGATTGACCGATTCAGAGTCTGAGACTTCCAGGATAGCCTTGCCTCGGCATTTAAGGAAGGTTAGGGACGATCAGAGCTCAGATCTACTGAGATCCGATCTAGTACGAGCATTAGACATCCAGAGGGGAGGGCGCACTTCTGCATGCAATAAAGGTCAAATTCTTCAGAGGGCAGTCTTCAAAGAGAGCAGATCAGAGCAATGTCATACAGAGAGGCAGATCAGTCAGAGGCACCTGCAAAGACACTCAAATCTAGTTGACCAGTTAGGGCTTACTCTTTCAGTGCATGCATCAACTGATGCATGCAGATCTAGAGTCTGTCTGGTTCAGGGATTGAGTTACCTTTGAGGTAATCCTGTATTGTACTTGTCATTTATATATATGCTCTAGGCTCGAGAGAGAAGATAGCCCCACAGATTGTTGGTTTTCCCTATTTGGGGTTTCCAGGGTATATTTGGTGTTTATGTGTGCTTGCATGTATGTTTCAGTTTGGTAAAGAGATCTAGCTGTTGAGTTTATGTTTTTATGAGTATGTACTGACATATGAGACTCAAACTGCTTGAGAAGGGAGTAGTGATCTCTGAATCAAATATTTACACTCGTTGGATGCGGAATTTCTAACAGAATTAAATTCCGCATCCAACGAGTACCCACACTACATACTTCTAAGGTACCCCACCCCACCAAAAACGAGAAATACATTAAAAAAAACATGTTACTTTGAAAGTAACATGTTTTTTATGTATTTCTCGTTTTTCATGGGGAGGGGTACCTCAAAAGTATGCAGTGTGAAGTAACACTTTTTTTATGTATTTCTCGTTTTGGTGGGGTGGGCTACCTCAAAAGTATGCAATGAGGATACTTGTTCAATGAGGAATTTAATTCCGCATCCAACGAGTGCTCCCGCTCAAAATTTGAGTAAAACGACAAGCAGATATGTTGAAAATACGAATTAAACAAGTAGTTTTTTTAATGTCAAATATGCCATGTCAACCATTATGGTTGACTCTTTTCTTGAAATTTAATTGGTTCTTGAATTCAATGGCTCTTGTTCTTATGAGGTGGCTTGTTTTCTTATGAGGCCCATTTTAGACCCCAAATTTGCTTTGCCTCTAATGGTAACCTTGTTTTTCATCTCGACAATAAAAAGTTACAAATTTTTCCTCTGGAAAAAAAAAAGCAATAACCCCCACTAGTTACTTTGTCATGATTACCTTTCACAACCCTATCAAAATCCAACTTAAATTCTCCCCCGTTTATCAAAATTTAGCTTAGATTCTCCTCCCTTCACCAAAAATTAGTGTATCTTCTCCCTTAGAGGATTCCCACTAGACCTCCTAGGGACCAATAGGTTATCCATTATCGGGAAGACGTATATGGTGGGAGGACTTTGATGGTCACACTCCTAAACTTCAAAGGTTAGTTATCCAAATGTTGAGCTAAGCTTGCAATGATTTGTATTCTAAGAGTAACTAGAGAATATTAGAGCACATACAACACTACTCACAATCAATTAGCATAAATGTAAATAAATGATTTAGTGTTCAAGCACTACAATTTGACTATGCAATAAACAAAATCAGATTACTACAATTATAATATATTATTATTTTAAAATCATTCTTGATTTGCAATTCTTTTCCTTTCATGAAAGTGTCAAAACTAAAGCTTAAAACTTCTTTTAAAATGATCTAAAACTAAGAGTGTCAATGCAATCACATAAGAGAAGGTTGATGCAACATTAAATTAGATCATTGAGACAAGGTATTTAACATTTTGAGATGAGAAGCTCAATTGGCTAGACATTGGATCAGTAAGACCTTCGAATGCATAGATATAAGCTTTTGCTTCTTTTGCATTGCACAGTTACACTCTACAATGTTGCACAAGAGATATAGTTACTAGGTAGCATTAGCAAATGCTTCTTATGAATTACTACAAGCCAAGCTATAATCCATAGCTCTATGTCCCTTGAGGGCTTGAACCTCAGTCATTAATGTGAGTGGATGCCTCGTTTCAGCCACTAGACCACATCCCATTAGATAGTCCATTTCCACCTCTTCCTTTGGTTTTATATTTTATCATATATTCTCAACATAACCCTGATATCTTAGTCTATGCATTGAATATTTTTAGTTTAATATTGCACATTTCAACTTTTCATGCACCCCAAATAATGATAGATGAAAACTAGGGAAATGCACATAATTAAGAATGCTAAATAATAAATCTAAAGAAAACAATCGACTGGGAAAAGGGTCTACCTAGGAAATCTATGCGATCAAATTCACATTCATCTATGTAGCAAGGTCAACGAGCTTATCTACCATTGTTCAATAGTATATCCCTATTTTTATTTTGGAAGGAGAGAAACCTAAGCTATTTGGTGGATTGAACAAATGACATATTTTTTCGTGAACAAAAGATTCGATAACTAGACTGGGAATGATAAGAAATTGTTTCCAAAGACAAATAACTCGCCTTGAATTACAAACTGACTTGGATATTCTAATGGTTGTCACACCAAAATAGACCTAAAGGTATAACAACTACAATGAACCTAAGCTCGACTATGCGACTATCGTTTTGTAATTTTAATGCTTTACACCATTCAGATATGTAATCAGTGGGATATATCAAATAGACTACAATACAAAAGCTGCACAATGGAACAATAATATTTTTACCCTGAAAACCCATATGAGAAAACCAGCATTCAATGAATGGCAGTGCCTTTCATCTTCTTGTATTGTGGAGAATCGGAGATTACAAAGTTGTACAAGCTTACTACGAAGCTATGAGACACTATGGCCTTCTACAGCACTCTAAAATATGATTTCGTCTCTGCTTTATTGGCATCTCCTCCACGCCCCTACTCCTACTTTGGGACAGCCAACAGCTCATGAAAAAATGGACCCTTTCCCCGTTCTACTAGGTTTTTGAAAGCTACAACTAGGGTTACATTCAGGGTTTTGAAACTCCATGATACTCTAGATGTCTTTATTGGATTCCCACACATTACTAACTCCCCATATTCAAATTATGGTGAGCTAGCATGGTCGCCACTTGGACATGCAAGGAAAATTTGTTATTGTTATACCTTGTCAAGGCCATAACTTTCACATACGGACTCCATTTTAACTTTTACGTGCACGATAGCTTGCTGGAAAGATCTTAATGAGAAGAAAAAATTATGTCTTAGATAAAGTGATCTACAGCAATCCTTATCCTTCACAAGGCCCAGAAAACACTGTTTAGGGCCCCCAAAATGTGCCAGAAGTTGATGATCCAAGATCTAATTGTCCCAACTCCTAATCTTCCAATATTGAGCATCAATAAATTCCTATGGTACCTATGTATATTCATTTTGGATCAAACCCCCACTAAATTGCTGCCATTCCCAACAGCCAAAAAGGAAAATGGTCTAAACAAAATAGCTAGACTGCTTAACCATGGAAGTTTATTATTTAGAGCATTGCATCCTTGCTGTTTGAACTACATTGATCTTCCGGTAACCTAAAAACAGTTTAAACTATAGAGTACCTGTTAATAATTCATATAAATTACAGTTAGCAGTACTTATGATCTAATGTTTCCTTCATTGTTTCTGGATATGCTTTTGCAAAGGTACCTTTTCTTAAGATATAGCTTCACATCGAGGGTGAAGTTATCTAAGTAGGATGTGTGCAACGGTACCACAGAAATAGACTTTCTATTATGATATGAAACTCACCGAGACTAGTAAAGCCCGGATCTATTCTGGCTTGACTCAAGAGGGTTTTTATTACTTCATCCTGACTCATATATAGCTGCAAACATCTTTCAATCAAATTCTGCACCTGCAAAATAGTGCATCCATTTAGGAAAAACTACCGAAGTTACCAAAGCAGTATCTATTATAAAACAAAGGCTGATTGTTACTTAAATATGACAGTACAGACTATCAGAGGTGAAAGAAAATGTTGCCAACACTGCCGTCAACCATGCATTCATTATAGCTACCTATGCCACCCGGTACTTAGTCTATTGTAACAATAAACAGTCAACTATAACTTAAATCTACAATTATATAATATATTCCAGAGTATTCCCAGAAAACTACTCTTCGTTGTTCGTCATATAACCAAAACCCCGTAAAAATAGAAATGAACTGACTTCCGTACTAATCCTACTTACAAGTTGAATATCCTCGCATGAAACTTTTCTTGTATCGCCATTTGAAATAGGTTCTGAGCATGAAGTGGTCACAGTAGCTTCACCAGAAGGTTTTGGCTGTTGGTCCCCTTGCTGTTCTGGCAGTTCTAGAAATGATAGTTGTTCCGTGCTTTCTTGAGGACTGTGGTGCTGTTCCTGGTCTTGTTGAGGTTCTGCGGGCTTTACATACAACTTTCATCATTAATACAAACTTATGATAGAGAAAACAGAGGCAAAATGCAAAACCATAAATATTGGGAAAATATAAATATATTGAAATAAAGTCACCAAGAAATTTAATTAGGGTACATGCAACATCTCAAAATTTGTATCTGTACTTGGCTTAAATCAGAATCTAGAAGCTAACAAGTATTGAAGACAACTGCTGGCCCATTAGTCCATTTCATCTTAAACTTTTCTAAACATGAAATTAGCATAGATAGCATAGATACATTTTATCCCAGACTTATTACGAATTAAAAAACTTGAGGTGAAAAGCTGGGGCATTTAAATAGATCACCATATATATATATATATATATAAAGCTTTTTTTAATCTGATTACTAGCGTTTACACTAAGTATCAGCCACCGAGCTGTAGAACACCTAATTGCATATTTTTTAATTCAATGTTCAAGTCCATCGTGACTTCATAAAATGAATACATGGCTAAAGAAAATCCTAGCTGTTCAAGAGTTCTAGGAATCGGCATTAACTATTTTTTTCTCAAATTGGCATTAAAGCAGTTAGTATAAAGAAGATATAAGTCATAAATATTTCCTAGCTTGAAATTAAACAAATACCCTTGTTTCATGATCTGAGCTCTGAATATGACATCTAATAGAATGACGAATTTCTTCAATGTTCGCTCTAATCTCTACACCCGATATGAAATATATTTGTCCATCTGAAATTTGAATGGCAACAAAACGAAGCGACAAACACCATCCAACGATAAAAATCGAAACTACAGACTGTATCAAAACATTCTGTCCTGTATGATATACATACCTGGCTTCTGGGAGAGGTTGCTGGTGAATCGGAATATGTTTGCGTTTGTGGCTGTATATGTTTTGAGTTTTGATTCGGAGGAGATGGCGATGGTTGAGGCTGCGGCATCAGAAGCTCTTGGATTTCCCGCAATCCAAAATCGCCTCTGAGCTAATTTACACCGAAAGGTTAAAATCTCAATCGCGCCTTTAAGACATACCTGTTAAGGAAACAGATTTTATCAATTTGCAGGTAAACCGCTCAACCCTTTGGCTCTTTGTGAAGGGCAGGGAGAAGAAATTTCACTGGTTAAAGGACATTGGATTAGATTATTAGACAAAATACTCTTTCTAAACAGCCACTAATTTATATAATCTCTGTAAGATCTCCTTTTCTTGGGCTCCTCGTGTTTCCAGGTCTAAAGTCCTTTCACTATTTACCCCCAAAAAAGATCCGTAAATGCCAATTACCTGGAGCTCTAACGGACCTTAATCTATATCACAACTGTAAACTAATATTACTCGGTGCTATTAAACAGAATAACGAAGGATTGTGCCCTTATATTTCCAGATTCATACATCAGAGGTCGCATTGCTTGTATCGATCTTGTGCCATTTAAGCCGAGATTTAAACTCCAAATCGCTCCTATGCATGGACTCGGGAAAGCTCTGTGTAGCGCCTAAAGTTCCTACAAACAAAGGGGTACCTGACAGTTAAACAATGTCACGAATTTAAAGAAAGGAATACTCAGGAGTATGCGGAAAGCAATGATATACTTGACAAAAAATAAACTTAATATCGAAGCAAAATAAAAAATATTGAACCGAAATTTTACAGTCAGGACACACAAAAGGTCACACGCATGAAAGGTGAAACATAAAGATCGCTTAACAGCAGAGCACGATTGATGGATATAAAACCGATCAAAACTTGCCTTGATATTTTTCTAAATATCTCTGCTATTTCAATTAACACACAACAACGGCGCATTTCAGAAAACAACCGACCTTTCCAAACGAATAAGAATCAAAGCTAGGTTCGTACATGCGAATTCATACGTTTTAGGACGCTGGATGTTCTTGTAAGTTCAGCGCGTAAACTGTTTCAGATTTGCTCCACGTTACAGTATTTTAAAGCTTTAAAATTTCATAAAAAGTCGCATAAATACCTCGAACTAAACCGCAGATTGCCAAGTTTTCGACGTTCAAGTGCTTCACTACTCATAAAAAGTTACACGCAGGGCATAACCATAACAAATTATAGGCATTCTGACTCCTGTTTTAGTGCTTCAAAACTTAAAAATTTGGGCCAAATTACAGACAGTTTGATTCATTTGCAATTCTTTAAACCCTCAGAAACTCATAAACTTTGTTCAGATAAGCCAAATTCCGGACAGGCTTACCTTTAAACCGTCAGAAACTCATTAATGCCTTCATAGATAGTCCAAAACATACACCTTTGCGTCTTTTTCACCATTCAAATGCTCGGAAAAAAATTATTGATGATTGAACGGACTAAAAAGAAATAATGTTTAAAAAATGTGAATATATTTGCTCCAATTCTAGTTCCTGGAAGCTTCAAACACTTACCAAAACTTTCTCAACTGTGCCGTTTTACACGAAAAGTTGCTTCATTTTGCTTCCTATTCACCGTTCAAATGCTTCCAAAATCCCTCAGAAATGCCAGATATCGTTCAACTTGTAGACCGACGATTAGGGTTTCAGAGCAGTTTCAGTAGTAGCAACAGAGTCAGAGCTTCACTGCTCTGGAAAAAGCGGGAGAGACGGAGAAATTTTGGAAAACAAAAATTATATGTTTAAACAGACAACCCCAATTAGCGACCATGAGAAGGCCACTTCCGGTCACCAGCTCTCATGTTCAGAGTACTCTCTCGGGAGGGACCACTTTGCCGCTATTCATTATTGTCTACACACGTAATTTCCACGTGGAAATAACCACAAATAAATCGCCACGTGGCAGAAACGTCCAATGGGGCTTACTTTTGCCGCTTGGAACGCTGTAATTACAATGTTGGAGGCGTAAAAAATGCGTGGTCATTTATTTTTTTTTGTATATTCCCGTCCGGTAACAGGTAAAACGGGCGCGGTAAGTTTTCTCCTTTCAATCATTGTGTCAATGTTTGTGCTTCTTGTACACGTGTCGCGCAAAGACCACGCAAGCGTGGCTGGTGGCGCACCTCCTGTTCGATTTTGGTTCTACGCCTCTCAACTTGATTTTATAATTTGAGATATTTCGTTTCTATAGTTGAACGCCTTTACACTTTGATTTTGATTTTTGCCATTTGATTTGACATTCCTCCAGAAAGGACGAGGATAAATTTCGTTTCACTAGTGCTTGTTACTCTTTGTTACTATTATCAGTGTTAATAGTAATAGTAAGTGTTTTTTCGGTATGAAAAAGGAAGTAAAATACAAATTTAATAAAAATTAGGTATTGATTTCACATATGATTGAAATTTATCATAAGTTTTATATATGATGAAATGATGTTTTAAAGAGTCTCGTTTTCTAAAAGAATATTATAATAATAACATTAGATTGGTTTTAATTACATATATCGCTGCTGATTTGAGTAAGGAAGTCACTTTGAAATCGAGGAGATTTTAAAGGGGTTTGCCATAGACAAAAGTCACGGTCCAAATGAGTGGACAATAAAACTTTTCTTGGAATTTTTTGATGTCATGGGGACTGATATTTTGGAGGTGGTTGAGTTCTCTCGTGTGGAGGGATATATCTTTAATGGCCTCAATTCTACATTCTTAACTTTAATCCCTAAAGTTGGTAAGCCTACCTCTCTTGGAGAGTTTGGGCCTATAGCTCTGTATAACCTGGCATATAAAATAATTTCAAAGGTAATTGCTATCAGGTTAAAACCTATTTTATCTCGATGCATCTCCAGCAAGCAGTTTGGGTTTCTGCAAGATAGACAAATATTAGATGCCATTGGAATTACCCAGGAGATTATTCATACTGTGAAAGTGCGAAAGAAGGTTGCATTACTACTGAAGATTGACATTGAGAAGGCATATGACAGAATTGATTGGAGTTTCTTGAGACTGATTCTCATACAAATTGGTATGCCCCCACTAGTTCAACGCTGGATTATGGCCTGTGTTACAAATGCCAACATTTCTTTATTGGTTAATGGGGCTCCATCAGATTTCTTCAAAATATCTAGAGGAGTTCGGCAAGGCTACCCACTGTCGCCATTAATCTTCCTGTTGATTATTGAAGGGCTTAGCAGTATGATTGGGTCAGCCAAAGATGTTGGAGTTATCAAAGGTATCTCTTTCTCTGAAGAATTGTCCCATACCCATTCCCTGTTTGTTGATGATGTGTTATTAACTGGTTTAGATTTGGAGGTGGAATGGCAACATTACAGCATCATCATAAAATATTTATGTGATGCCTCGGGTATGTTAGTCAACCAAAGGAAGTCTAATATATATCATTCTGGGATTGAGGGAAACAAACTGGATGTTTTAAAAAGAATGATGCCTTATCAGTTTTGCAATTTGGAGGATGGGTTTAGATACCTTGGTTATTTTATTAAGCCTTGTGCTTGTAGGAAGAATGACTGGTCGTGGCTGGTCGAGAAGGTGGAAAAAAAGATCAACCATTGTACTTATAGGCTTCTGTCTATTAGAGGGAGGCTTACATTGGTTAAATTGGTCCTTGCAGGTATCCCTGTACATTGGTTCTCACTTTTGCAGATCCCATGTTGTATCATAAGTTGTATAAGGAAGCTTTTTTTCAACTTTCTCTGGAATGGGGGGATGACAAATTGCAATATGGTTATGGTTCGGTGGGAGCATATTGCCCGGCGTGAAAATGGTGGAGGGTGGGGTATTAGGAATCTGTCTCTTTTCAGTTGTGCACTCAGAATGAAAAGTTGTTGGCGGGGATTATTTGGTCCCACCTTGTGGACTAATCTGCTCAAAGTAAAATACATTAAGATGGATGTGATCAATTGGATTAGGAATCCAAGTAAGAATATCAGGGGAGCTTCACCTATATGGGCAGGATTTATTAAAGTATACAATTTGATAGCTAAAGACTTATCCTGGCAGGTATGGAATGGCAAAAATATATTCATTGGGATTGACCCAATTGTGGGCATGGATGAAGAATATGTGCTAACTGGTGAAATTATTAAAACTCTGCACCATTTTTATTATGTTACACTCAACAAAATTAAGCGTGTCAACCATAGGAATCATCAAACGTACTAGATCACAGCAATGGATTTGGGCTTTGAGGACAATGAGGCAATTGAATGGACCAGGTAAATTAAAAAACTTAATTTTATTGGATGCAGACTGACCTTGGAAAATGACAGCCTAGTCTGGACAAATAACAAAGCTTCAGGATTGGTTACTGCAAATCTTGCCTACAAGGCTATTATCACCCATTGTGGCATGTATCCTGCAAACTGGTGGTACAAGGTTATCTGGAAGTGGAAAATTCCTGTGAAGGTTCAATGTTTTATGTGGCAAGCACTACAGGGATGTCTAAAAACTTGGGAAAATCTTGTTAAAAGAGATTGGGTTGGCCCAAGTTATTGTTATTTATGCAGGAATAGTTATGAATCTACTCAACATGTATTGGTGGGATGTGTGTTCACGAGAACGTTGTGGCATAATATCATTGCACATCTTGAACTGGATCAGCTTTGGGATTTGGATAACTTTGTGGAAGGAGTATATAAGTGGCATAGAATTGCAGCAGCTTACCACATCTGCCAACTTTGATATCTTGGCATATTTGGTGGGTCAGAAATCAAGCTATGTTTGAAGGAAAAATTCCCAGCTTATTTTATTCATTTAATAGGATTCTGGTTACATTAAAGGATTACAGTTGCATTTCAAAACAGAAGGACACAAGGCAATTTGGTAACTTCAACATTCCTCATCATAAGCCGGCTCCTTTTTTTGATGGATCGGCTATTGATGGATCATGTGCTATAGGGGGAGTGATATATCTTAGTAAAGACCATTATTTCACACTTATGATGAATTGTGGAAATGGAACCAACTCCAACGCTGAGTTACTTGGGTTGTGGTGTGTAATTACAGTGGCTGCTACTATGGGTTTGTATGTGCTGACTGTATTTGGTGATTCCAGAGCGACAATAAAATGGGCTCAAAAAAACATAAATTAAATATCTTATCATTACATCAGTGGTGCAGCAGAATTCGAGAAAAAATACAACTTTTCAATGATATCACTTTTGAACATATATATCGTCAACACAATCAGACAGTTGATGCACTCTCCAAGGATGCACATGAAGGAGCTGAAGGGATTACCAGATGGGAGGAATTCCAGGAGAATCAATGCATTGATAGGGGAGCGGTCAATTTGTTTGACCAAATTCTGTTTTGAATTGCCAGTTATTTCTATGATTATGTTGTTTGGATGTAGAAATTTTTGGTTGCTGCCTATTTTTGAAGAACTCTTGTATTTTTGTGAACATAAGCCTATATGACTTATGAAGTTTGTACTATTTGATTCATAATATGAATATCAGTAGTACGGTTTTTTCGCTAAAAAAAGAAAAAGAAAAAATTCATTTACATATGTTTATGGATGGAGTGAATTAAAAATGGAAAAGGTCAAATTTTTTTAAAGCTTTAATAAAGTTGGTCTTTTAAAATGGGTTAGTTTTATGGTTTTTTATCAATAAAGTAGAACTACAAATTTCTACAAAACCATTTTGAAATTTATAGAAAAGTTTTGTTTTATCTTTTTTTTATCAATAAAATAGAAGTATAAATTTCTACAAAACCATTTTGAAATTTATAGAAAAGTTTTGGTGAAAAAAATGATTGTGTTTATATATTTTTTCACCTAATTATTTATTGATGTTATTCTTGTACCACATTTATGTTGTACACTTTGATATTAGGTTGTCCACATTATTATTTAAATCTTTTCACTTTGGTTGTACTATAAACCAAATATTTATTCTCATACTATTTTCATACTATTTTCACAAATTAGGTTAATTAATAATATCTTGGGCAAAATACATAAAAAAAATAGTGTCTAAAGCAATTACAACAAGACTTGGTTTGAGAATGAGTATAAAAAGATGGAGAAAAAAGATACAAATTGAACTCAACAACATGCTTAAAAGGAAATATGGGAAGAGTACATTTATTAACATTTAAGCTCGAGGAAATTCCAAAGGATTTGAGGATGGTGCTCACAATCTCCTAGTGGGCAATAGTTAGGGTTTTTCTTAGTTGCTAGTTGTCATCACAATGTATGGCCCCTTCAACTCCTTCGTTGGCACCTTCCCTCCCTCCTTTGTTGATGTAGGTTCCCTCTCCCATCACGAAGGATCCCTATTCTTCATGGCCTCCAACCTTTGTCATGATGACGACATCTTCTACTCTAACTCTCTCAACGTCCTCAACTCCCAAATCACCCCAAGTTGCTTTGCCTTCAAAAGGAGTAGGGATTCCTGGTCTCCTCTTCAAGGATGCAATCATTCAAGGAGACCCTAGTAGCCCTTTAGAATACATACAGTCGATGAAGCTCTACCCCTTGCCATAATTGTTGCAAAGGATCCGATATAGCAATCAACATTCTATAAAGAAAGTGCATTAATCTCCAAACTCAATGACCTTGATCTAAAGCTTACAAATCTTCACTAATGGATCTCTTACACTTGGAAGCCAAAATCAAGGAAGAAGCATATATTTATCCTTTTGCCAAGGAATTCTTCATAGTAAAATTTGACAAAGATAAGGATAGAGATAGAATCCTGAACTTTGGCTCTTGGCTTTGAAGCAAATCCAATCTTTGCTTAAAACATCGGACTTCACTTTTTACCCTCTCCAAACTCTATCTCAACAATGCCTATTTGGGTAAAGACTACTTATTATTCATTTGCATTTATAAGGATGTGATTCATTAAGTGATATTGAAAATGCTTTGGGAGACGAAATATTAGCATATCACCACATATGTGCACATATGCATATACATGAACTTTAGCAAGGGATCTCTAACATGAATCATTCTTTTTACTATAAACTATATTTGGGCCCAAAAACTAGACTATGAACAAGTCACTTTTAGATGTAGGGCATGCTTTGAAACATGGAACATTGCTACCCAAAAGTTTCAAAGGTGAGGTGTTCAATGAAATCCCACCACAAACCTGCATGATGGGATGGAGTTATTAAGGCACATCATACGATCAACAAGAACTCTTTTGCGTCCCCACAACCCATATGATGCTTTCTCCATTTGTTGCACCTCGAGAAGAAGGGAAGTGTCCTCCCTTGCCTTAACAATCTCTCTAATTTGAAAAAAAATGTGGACCTACCCCTCCAAGACAAAGTAGAGCCTCCATTGACCATCCCCTAAACACTAGTGAGTTGGGTCGATCATGTTGAGGAAGAAGGAAGAATTAGGGAGAACCCAAAAACCTTTCAAATCCCTCCAAACAAAGACAAAAGTGAACAAGGTCAAGAAAAAGGAAAGCAACAAAAACTAGTCATGTCGATGTAGGATTCAAGGGAGGAACTGATTGAAGTAATCAAGAAGAAAAAGTGCATTCCAACATCACAACCATGAAGACAAAGAATCGACACCAAAATCTATTATGGGTATGTATTTTTCCGTATTTTCATTTTCTCTCGGTTTATTTGCATGTATCTATGTAGTTCATGCTTTGAGCGCATTTTTGGGAGGAAAAGGAAAGCGACTATATGACAATTTCCCAATCTTTTAAGAGTTGGGAAATTGCTCAACCTATGGATCTTCCCTTTCATTTGTGTTCTTCCACTGTATAGTTTGGATGCAACTTTTTAATATCAAATTGTCAGCGATTATTGTGAAAAAAAAAACATTTGAGGTTAAGGAAAAGTGAACACCAAGTCATAATAAATTTGTACTCTGTGACATTGAGTCTCACTTTGAACGTTGGCAGGCCTATGTGCCTCCTCTCGTTTTCATGAATAATTGGATGGGAAGACAAGAGATTGCATACAAAGTCAAACGTAGGGGTATGTAACAACTCTTTGTGCAACCATATAACTTCTCTAATGAAAAAAGATTATTTCAGAGTTTTTGTATTAAGTATGATATAAAGTTTATTTGGTTTGATGATCCTTCAATCTACATTAATTCAAACCTGAAGATTTTATTTAGTTTCAAAATACGTAGGTTGAGATAGATCATCTATGTCATTAATCGATCATTAAGTGACACTCTATGTACCATGAGCATGGAACCCTTGCTAATACCCTTACTTATTCTATCCAATCTCATTGTCCAGATCATATGTGTCATCATGTCAATCGTCTTATTCATGAAGGTCATAAAAATGTGTCACAACTAGCCTCCTCTTCTACAATGGACTGTGATAAGTTCTCTTGTTCACCTTGTCACTTCTCTTCTTTCCACTTGCACCTATAACGATCATTCTATGTTGGGCATTGACAATAGAGTGAGGAAGTGGTAGAGGGGAACTAAATAATCACATCCATAAAAGGCAAGTTTACATCATAAAACAACATTTTGTATGTTTTGCACATGTGGACATGTAAAAAGAACTTCATGGACATTTTTTCTTTGTCCATAGCTAAATTTGGTTTTATTAAAAAATAGTGAACAAAAGTAGATTTTACAAGTCGAAAATTTATTTAAATTTTATTGAATATTTTTAGAAGTTTAATGTTAAGTACTTCATGATGTCTAGGCGTTTAGTTAAAATACTTCACAAAGTAAAATTTGAAATTCTTGAACAAAGTGTATTTGTTGATAAAAATTGTATTTTAGATTTATCAGGCGTTCAGTTAAAATAATTCACAAAGTAAATTTTAAAAGTCTTTAACTAAGTTTATTTGTCAATAAAAATTATATTTTAGATTTATCAAAAAAATTTATTACAAGTATAAAACCCATAACATAATTAAATTTATTAATTTTAAAAATAAAATATTTTATATATTTATAAAAATATATAATTATTTTTTAAAAACAATATCATGTAATAAAAGTTTAGATAAATATTCATCTTAAATTGGTAAATCATTATATATATATATATATATATATATATATATATATATAATTTAATGTAAATTTTGTTTTATTGCCGGGACAAGTTTGAAATGTTGTGGTACTCTTTAAAAATTGAAGTAAAGACACTTCTATCAACCTCAAAAACTTCCCCTCACCTAACAATGTTTTCTTTCAAATTTTGAGTTTGTGTCAGGGAGGCACTATCATTGTTGTTTTTTTTCAAATTGTAAGTATGTGTACAAATTGGGTAGGCACTGTAGGTTAGATATATGTGTTTTTCAACAATTGTTTTGGACTTTTATGGCAAACTTTTCAATTATATTCAATTTATATTAATTACATTCAAGGTGTTTGTTTAGGAGAGTGTAGCCTTATAAACTATTGTAACTCTCATACTTATATGCAGTTACAATTTATCAAGAGTGTTTTTTTCTCAATAACCTTCGATGAGAACAACAACTTTTGTAGTTCCCATGCAATACCCAAACATAAGATTACATTTCAAAGATCATGGATAAACAATATCATAGCTTCCTTTCAAAAAAATCATAGAAATAATACGATTGAACTCTATATTTATAAATCAGTAAATTTACACTAACGTTATAAAGTAGCGTTTAAGAGAGTGTTATCTATTGCTCTTTGTGCCTTGCATTTCATCCATCTCGAACCAAGATTCTCCCTAAAAGCAGTTGAACCATTATTATAAAGAGGAGGATTGATCTCTTCTTCATCATGTTTGTATCTACCTCCTAAATATTAAGAATGGATACATTCCATTTGCCTTTGCTCATAATACTTATGGTGAGTATCCATCTATGCCATTTACTTCTTTATGATCCAACGATGCTCAAAGCTTTAAATGGGGCCTACACACACTGTGACTGGGACATGACCTAGCAAGTTGTCCCGATGGATGACAATTTCATCATAATGGAGTTGAATGACCACAAGTGTGATCGACATTCTATCAAAATGTGATACATTTATGTTCAATAATTTGATTTTGAACAGTTCTCTTACTGTTTCGCCCTTCCTTAAAGCCTTTTTGCATAATAGACTTCAGAAACATTGAGAAGGAGTAACAATTGCTCATCTACAGGCATATGTGATGGCTCTCAAGGTCTCTAAGGCAGGCCTTAACATGAGATTCATTAAGATAATTCAAAGGATGATCATTAGTTATCGACTTGAAGATCAATTTTATAATAACAAAGGTTATACTCCTCTTGGGTCTCCTCTTGCATGCTTTCTTTTTCTTTTTGTAGATTGTGTATACATTTAAAATAAAAAAGTAAGAAATCTTTGATCAACTACCTTTTTAACTTTATAACGAGCTCCTACTTCAATAACGATTTCACGGGTTTATTATTTATTTATTTTTATAAGTTTGAAATACCACAAACTCATTTTCACATTGTTTAATCTTCTTTTTCATTTTGTCATCCCATTCAACCATTTCAAAAACACGCTAGAAATTTCACATCGTTTAATCTTCTCTTTTCACTTTGTCATTCCATTCACCCATTTTAAGAATATGCTAGAAAAGTTGGATTTAATGTAAGCATGGTTATGGTTTAGTAATAAAGTATTGTGGGTTTACTATCACTATCACTAGTTTACGATTTTAAATGTATTATGTATGCGATCACTTTAGCTAAGAATCTCCATAGCACCATATCCTTTGATTGAATTTTTTATGCAAGAAAGAGACAAATTGATGGTAACTTTGGGATGTGTACTTACAACCTTATGGTATAAAAATAAATTTGTTTGGACTTTAATTCCAAGTTTGAATTTAACAAAATAAAATATTAATTGAGCATAGATCTATGTAAACAATAGTGAGATATATTTATGAATTTTATGGACACACAGTTTGTGAGAAAAAATTAAAATTAATTTGTATAAAAATATTTTATTTTTGAAAATAATTTATTAAAAAAATGTATGTTATTTAACAAAAAAATATTATTTTTCAACATTTTGTATGTTTGATTTTTTATTTTTATTTTCAAATATTTTGTACATTGGTTTGGTGTGGTAAATATGTTTAAATTTTTTAATACAATATTTTATGTAATTGGTTTGTAAAAGATGAATTTTATAAAATGAAAATATTTAGCTACAAACTACCATAAAAGTGGGTATTGTTTTGATAAATTCATCATAATTCACATGTGGTCTTAACAATTTAAAACATATCTTCAAAAGAATTAAACTTTGGCAAATGACTTAACACACCACTATCTTCATATTTGTAATTTGTATCAAAATCACATTGTTAAATATTTTATTTTTTAGACTTAATATGATAATGATTATATTAATGTAATTATTAATTTATGATATGATACATTTTTTTCTTAGGAAAAAATCATAACATGCAAAAAAAAAAAAATGTTACTTTCCACAAGTGCATATTTGTACCATTTAAGTCTAATGTGATAAAAAAATATAAAGTGGAAAAACCAAAACATCTTGTATCACCCAAACAAACAAAATATCAATCCTAGGCACTAGGTCCTACTTATACATCTCATAATTGATATCCACAAAGGTGTAGACTTGTTAATCATCTCCACAAAAGGCATCTCGTCAAATGAAAACTCATAGAAGAAACCTTTAAAGAAAAAGATGATAAGCAACAACATTTTCATTATCATTAGACATTCAAGGATCTCATTATTGTTGGAAGAGAAACACCAACATCTTCTTGTGTAATCTCCCATTAATCTTTAGGGACATTTAAAAGCTCTTTTACATAGGCCATCGACTTCCATATTATGCTCCATTTACATGTGCGTAAAGGATATAACATAGAGAACTAGCTCCAACATCTTGTTTTGATTAAAGAGTGGCCTCAAGATCAAATTACACATGCCAATAGTGCCTGTTACCCAAACTATTACCAACTTTGAATGTTAGAGTAACCAAATGCGAGAATTACCTTGCACCACAACCAAACTTGATAAAAGTCCTAAGACGATCCCTCCCTTGAACCGATTACAAGTGTCAGGACAATCTCTAGCTCGAACCAACTATTTATTCTTGCATGAGCAACACTTGCTCCTACTAGATATAAGGAAGGAAGGACATACAAATTTCAATTTTGCCATGTTGTTAGTGCCCTCACCTAGCCCAAGCTTAAAATATATCTTATGGTTTACATAAAGGTATATCACACCCCAAACATGACACGAACCAAGGGTATGGGTGAGGTAAAGAATTAAATTAAATTTGCTTAACCCTTTAATCTTTACTTAAATCATTAACCAAGGTGAATGATATTTTGAGGTGTTGTGCACTATATATGCAATCCTCTAGGCCTCAAACATGGTAGAAATCATTATTGTCCTAGTTCTAAATGTTGTGGAGTTATTGATGTAGATAACTAATTAAACCAACTCAATCTACCATATAATTAAGGACCCAGGAATTTTGTAAATCAAGTCATTTATGGCACGAACTTCCCTTTGTCTCTCTAGGCTCAGCTCATCAAAATAACTTCATAATTGGATAAATAAAAAAATAATGTTGAAAGTAAACCATATCATCAAATCAGGAAATGAATATTACAAAAAACAAGAACCATATCTACATCATGCTTAACAAAAGAATAATTATTTTTCCAACCACATGATCATGATATGTTGGTGGAAGAATCCAACAAAAAATGAAACAACATAATAATTGTTGAAATTGAACAAGTAATTATGATGGACTTCTAAGCAAACTAATGTGGAGAATTTTACAATTAAGCATAGACTTTGAGGATGTTAAAGCTTTTCATGTCTTTAAAAATCTTGACACTCAAGCATAAAGTATGGTAAATATGGCTTGCAACATTGGTCAAGGCACTCTCATGCTAGGTGGGGAAGAGGTTGGATTTAGTAGTATCCCATAAAATATATATGTTGGTTGAATCAATCTACATTTAATATCAGAAACAATTCAATGAATTGGTTACTTAGTGCACTCCTAGGAAAACAATAAATGGCATCCAGGTGGTAGCTTCCAAGCATGCAATTGAAGGCAGGTTATGTGACGATATATTCAGATTTAAGGCACAATACATGCATTTACTTGAATAGAAGGATGAATCATGGGAACAGGCAGGATCATTTCAGTTGTCTTGTGAATTTGATTGCCATGATGAATAGACTTGTACAAGGAAATCATTCCCATATTGATAAGGTAATCCATAGTGAGTATAAATATGTTTCCAAGCTTGTGTATTTGGATGAATATTTTGAAAGGGAAGTTCTATATTTGGAGGTGTAGTTTCTTTAAAGCATGTTCGAAATTCTTCTGCACTTGGGGCAGAATGAAGACTACTAGAGGCGTCCGATCGGTGGTGAGATAATTGGCTCTTCATGGTCCTATTTATTGAAGATGAGGGAGGGAAATTTTGAGGAAGGAGACCGGTGCTATCAAGTATCCATATACTTTTTGGAACATTCTATCCATATAGACCTTGGTCATACCTTAGTTATGCACTCCATGCATTAATTATTGAGTCTCCTAGCACCTAAACTATGTTTTTGACCCCCTAGTGCTTAATATTGGTAACCATTGTCCTCCTTATCCACTCAGGGTGCCTTATCCACATCATTTGAGTTCTAAAGCACCATCATGCATGATTTTAGGAGTTAGTAGAGTCAATTCCTTGATTTAATGCGCCTTATCCCCTTGATTGCCTAGTTAACTGACCCTTCTACCTAGATTCACTGAGACTGAGTGTAGTAGTGCCCTTTCTAACCACTACAAGTCATCTCATGCACCTCTTTGGATTTTCCTTCCATAATTTATAGCCCAATGACTCAATCATGTGCCAACCACCTTCAGTTAACTGGCCATTCATCATTAGTTGCCACTAGTCCTTGTCGAGAGAAGGATCCAATGCAAACTAAGCATGTCTCTTCAGTGGAATTCGAATGCCATTAGAGGCTCATGAATTCTCTTGGATGTATTCTTATTTTATTGCCCACATCTCGTGGATGAATAACATGAAATTTTTTTACACTTGGAACTCTCTTTTCTCTATGATATTCTTCTCTATTTTTCTGTAGATCCGTGTTAAACATTGTGAGGATTGTTTTACTGCTGGAGATCCACCTGTATGAGAGAATTTCATGTGGTATCAGAGCAGACCAGCTATCTAGTTTATCTCGATACTTCCATTGATGCACCAGAAGCTGCGGAGTTTCCACATAAATCCTTGGGGAAATAACCTTGATAGCCTTGGCTTTTCCAGGGAAATCTTCCTAGGTGTGATGGGCTCCCGAAAGTGCTCAATACTGAAGTAGAGATTGACTGAGCTGATATTAAAATTTCTTCAAAGAGTGTTTTATTGCAGGTTACAAGTCCCATGCTCATCAGGAGCGCGGTTGTTGAATATGGAGCAGTCTCAAAACATTCTCCTTACTCCGTGCAATTACTTTGATTGGAAAGCGGAGAAGGTGATTCTTCTGAGAAGCAAAGGTCTTTACAGAGTCACCATGGGCACTGAGAACGAGCCAAAATCAGTAGTTGAGAAGGCCAAGTGGTACAACAAAATGGATGAAGTGTATTGTCTTCTATGCCTCGGTACTTGCAGATAACTTCTTTTTCACCTTGATGGTTTAATCACTCCTAATCAAGTTTGGAGCAAATTCAAAACTCTGTTCGGAAAGATAGATGAGATGAGAGGCCATCAGCTGGAAAATGAGTTGCTTACTCTGAGTCCTAGCAATTTCAACTCCCTACAAGAATTCTTTACAAAATTCAAATCCTTGGTGCTCCAACTCAAGCAATGTGGAATTAAGAAGAAAGAGGAACAATTGGTTTTGTCCATACTTTCAAAGTTGGGCTCAGACTACTCAGTCTTTGTGTCTACTTTTCATGGGACCAAATTGGCAGTGAAAAATTGGAAGATGCCTTCCTTAGTTTATTTCATGGAGGCCCTCACCCAGGAGCAAGACAAATTGGTTCAAATGGGTACCATCAAGACATAAAAGGACCAAGCGCTTGTTGCAGGTGATTCCAAGAAAGGAAAAGGGAAGAAACAATTCAAAGATAAGAAGCTGTCAGATTCAAACAAGGAGAAGCCCAAACCATCAACTGAGAATTCGAATCCCTAGAAGGACAAGCAAAAGATGAAGAAGGAGAAGACCAAATGTACCTACTGTAAAAAATGATGGCATCCATAAATTTCTTGCATGAAGAACTTTGACATGATGGCACAACTTCTTGAAAAGAATAATCTTCATGTTCCTTAGAATGCAAAGAGAAGAGATGCAAGCTCTAGCACAGAAGACAAAGAAAGGTGCCATGCCCTGAAGGTTGGCATTGCAAGTCCCTTCTCATTCATCATTGATTCAGACACATCTAGACATATGGAAGCCTCAAAAGAGTCCTTCTCTACTCTCAAATCCTTTGGTGGTCCTTTGATTGTGATGGGAGACAACTCAGAAATTCTTTCAAAAGGAAGAGGAAGAATCTAGTTGGAGAATGGAAGCTTCAACAATATGTTGTATGTTCCAAATCTCTCTGCAAATATTCTTTCCATTATCAAATGACACATACAAGAATTTCTAAGAGAGTCACTTTCACCGCCAATGATGTGGAGATTGCAGAAATATCTACCGGAAGAATCATAGCACTAGGTATTGTAGATCACAGTTCAACGGTATATAAGTTTTCTCATTTTCTTCCCTACTCTTCTCTGAATGCTCTTCTGACTCATGCCAATGAGACCAACAAGATATGGCATGAGATATTTTACCATCTGAACTTCAGATATTTGCAAGATCTACACAATTTCTCAATGGTTGAAGGGTTGCCCAAGATAAAGTTCTCAAATGGTAACTGTCAGGGTTGTCTTTTTGGCAAACATCCAGAGTGCAGATATGAGAAGGGAAAAGCTCAGAGAGTAGTTGTACCTCTCGAATTGGTTCATTCTGACATCACAGGTCCTTTTCCTACCTTTTCACTTAGTAATGCAAAGTATGTTCTTACCTTCATAGATGACTACTATAGATTTGTTGGGCATATTTTCTCAAAAAAAGCAAAATCATTTGAGATTTTTCCAAGTTTTAAGGCTTCTGTTGAGAACTTTTATGAGAGAAAGATTAAGGCCCTCCGGGCTGATAATGGAGGTGAATATGTCAAGAAGGAGCTGCAACAATTTTGTGCTCATGCTGGCATTCAGATGCATCATACCATTCCCTACACACCTAAGTAGAATGGTGTGGTGGAGAGGAAAAATAGAACACTGAAAGAGATGGCTACCTGTATGATGGAGTCCAAGTCTATTTCTCCAAGACTGTGGGAAGAAGCTATCAATTGTGCGGCCCATCTTCAGAATAGGGTGTCGCACAAATCAATGGAAGGAATGACACCATTTGAAGCTTGGACCAGTCATAAGCTTGATGTGTCATATTTCGGGATTTTTGGTTCAAAAGGTTGGGCTAGAATTCCTCCAGAGAAGAGAAATGATTTGCAGCCTCAATGTCAGCCATGCATCCTTATTCGATATGTAGAGAATGAAAAAGGTTACAAATTGTATGATCCCTCCATCCATAAGATGTTCATTGAGAGGAGTGTGAAATTTGAGGAAGAACCTTTGCAGGCAATTCCAATGGAAGAAGGAGAATGCTCAAACCCTCCACTTGATGATGTAAGTGACGTTTCTAGCGACCTTTATGATTTTTATTTTGAGTTTCATGATGAATATCATCCCGATATATCATATCCAAATCCACATTCAAGACCCAAGTGGGCTGAAAAGACTCTTGAAGCAGCAGGAGATCTTGTTGGTGATCCTAGAGAAACTAGGAAAACTAGGTCATAATTGGAAGATGCACAATGTGCATTCTCTATGAATGATCCTTATTTTCCTGAGAAATGTTTTCTAATGTTTGGATCTGATCCATATTCATACTTAGAAGCATCAAAAGATCCAAGATGGCAAGCTGCCATGGATGAGGAGTTTCAGTCTCTTCAAAAGAATGGTACATTGTGTTAACACCCAAAAAGTGCTCACTGGCTCATTCCCTTATTCACATGACCCATTTGTCCACTTTTCCACCATTTGAGCCTCTAAAGCCATCAAAAGGTCACAAAAAAGACCATAATACACCTTTTTTCCCCTCAAAATATATATTTTTACTCAAAAAACAACAAAAAACCCTAAAAAAGGGTCCAGAATTCCCAAAAAATATTAAAAGGGAATAAAAATATTAAAAATATTCAAAAAGGAAAAAGAGAGAAAAAGAGACCTAAACCATGTTTGCCAATACCATTGGTTTCCTCAAAACCATAATGGTATTCCCCATCACCAAAAACTATAAAAAGGTGATAGGGGCTCCTCACTTTTTATCTACATTTCATCATATCCTTATGCTGCCAAATTCCCTTTGAGAGCCATTGCCTCCCATTTTGAGTTTGAAGAATCCCATTGAAGCATTGGAGAAGAAGAGACCATTGGACCTGGAGCTTCTCAACCTTGGAGCTACTCAACAATTATCATCCTCACCATTTGAGGTAATGCAAAAACAAATTCTTTTAAATTCCTTGTCTAATTTGCTTATTGTTTCTCACACATATTAATGTTAGATTAGATTCAGTTTATTGTTATTTGCTTTTTTATTCAAGACTGCTATTACAAGTTAATAGGTGCATCCTTGCACATGCTTGGTTGAAAAACCAAGCAACAGTTTTTTGGCCACTCCGCTGGGTTTCGAGCTTTTAATTTTTTCTTTAGCTTTTTGTTTTTTACTTGTTTTTACCATTCCAATTAGCAGATCTGCCATACTAGACAACATATTCATTGTTTCCCTAGTTGCTGGCCCTTTCTGTAGCCCTTAACAGACCGAAATTTCACTTTCCGGTTTCGTTTTCAGCGATTTTTTTATTTTTTTTTCGTTTTCGCATCGCGACTTTTCACATGACAGTCGTGTGGCTCATCGCGACCTCGCGGCCTTTTTCCGCGTGGCACATCGCGGCTTCGTGGCATTTTTCCTCGCTGCACATCGCGGCTTCGCGGTTGTTTTCCACGCTGCACATGCCGACTTCGCGGCTCAAACCCGTGATGCACATCGCGGTTTTTGCCCAAAAACCCGTGATGTCAATTTTTTTCACTCAACCCAATTTTTAGAAAAAAAATTTGCTGCATTTTTTTTTGCCCATTTAGCCTATTTCGTCAAGCATTATTTTTTTTCCTTCATTATTGCAGCAATAGTGAATCTTTTTTCTATTACATATGCTCAATTAAAATCCTTTTTAAAAAAATTTCAACAAGTGAAAGAAAGGTTTTTAGCACTTTGTTTAGATCATAGATTTCATTTCTTTGCAAATTTCGAACCATTTTTCTGATTTGCTCAATAGTTTTGCCCAAGCAAGCACTTAGAAATCCATTTATTTCTTACAATTTTTACAATATTTGCTTTCCTTTAAAAATTATTTCGAAAATCCATAATTTTTGAAGTATTTTTGTTAAAGCATTTACATTTCAGAAAAAGCCTTTTATTTTTTGCAAATTGGAATCGTCTTGTTTTTAATTTGTAATCAATCGCCCAAGTGAGGCAAATTCATTTTCAGTTAAATAATCACACTTGCACCCAATCTGCCACATTTTAAATTAATTGAGCCTTAAATCTACCTAAACTCAACCAACATTTTAACCCCACTTGGGGAACACTTGAAGAATCTTGTAACTAGGTAGGATTGGGGGGATAGGTGTTCCAATAACACCCCTCAATTATTTACATCTGAGACAAAGTGGTTGACTTTTAGGGAACCCAAAAATCTCTTATTATTTGTTGACACGGTTATACACCAATTTATGGGGAAGGCCTCTCCCTTAGGAGGGTTGAAGTAGCCATACTGGTTTCGGAAGTCTGAGTGGAATACCACTATCTATTCAGTAACCAAAGGATACCTTTCGCAGTTCTCGGTGTACCACCCGTATGGGAGTACAGCGGTGATAGAACCAAACTGCAGATTCACCCAACCAAACATGTCATGAACGGGGTATCTTAGTGGCCATTTTTTAGGATTGTCTACCCGGTGTCCCTCTCGGTAGGGGGATATCTAGCCTTTGATTCCACTACCCATATTGTCTAACTTGGATTTCATCACCTTGTAGAGGATATGTTTAGTTGAGTCATAATACCACTTTTAGTTAGGCGTTTGCATGCTCTACTACCCCCCTTGGTCTAGTAAGCACCACTTTTTTCTAGGAACCGTTTGATTTTTGGTATTCTGACCACTTTTCTTGATTCCTCCACTTATTATAGCACAACTGTTATAATAAGTGCTTTTGAGGTTGGTTGTTGGCCTGAGAGCCATTATTTTTTCATACTCCCCTCTTGCACACATCGTGGAATTAGGGTCTTGAGTTTTTTATCTCACCACCATCTATTGGCATTTCTATACATCTCTCACCATTGAGAACTTAAGACGATCCCGCCATTTTCAGGGTGAACCCCTCAGTTCGGTACACTTGAATCTACACGTCATAGACGTAGAGCGTTATCCCTTGACTCCACATGTCATCGGCATAGAACCCAGTCATTCGATTCTGACGTGCCTCACTTTACATCTGATTCTGAGGCTAAATCCGAACACCTTGCCGAGACATCACCAACTAACCCCATGGCTGGATCACAATATGACCCCCTTTTCACCAGTTCTATTGGAGCTACATCAACAAACCCCACTACTACCATGACAACCACGGTAGCCACAACCCCTAGGCATGCCTAACATAGGGGCCACACCCCCTCTAGGCATTCCCAACACAGGACCACCACCTATTTTGGGTATGCCCAACATGGGGGTCACCCCCCCTCTCATTACCACTACCCAAATCCCAGGGATTACCAGAACCATCCCTAACCCATTTGCAACCCATGTTGCACTTGGGAGCGCAGGCCCCTCCCACACCACATCAGCTTGAGGAAACATCCCTTTCACACCTAGCATACCCTTAGGGGGCACTGGACCACTCCATAATACTACCATTAACAGTTATCCCCCAGTGACCATACCACACCCATATGCGAGTCTGCCATACATGGCTAGTCTAAACTTACCAGACCTGGCAAGGTTAACCAACGACCCTATCAGACACGACCCTGTGTGGCCTACCATGCCTACAAATCTCCCCTCAGATATCCCAAAATTTGAAGGAAAAGCAGGGGAAGATCCCCAAAACCACATCATGTCGTTTCACCTATGGTGTTCCTCTAACTCCATAGTAGATGATTCCATTAGACTGAGACTTTTACAAAGAACTTTCACTGTCTCTGCAGCCAAGTGGTACATTGAGCAGCCACATGGGACACACCCCACTTTTACATCCCTTGCCTCAACGTTCCTTCAATTCTTTCAACTACCTGTATGCTATGATGCAGGACTGGAAATACTTCTGTCTTGTAGATAGAACACCACTACACACATCATTGATCATATCCATGAGTGGCATAAGCGCCGTAGCCTCTGCAAGATAAAACTTGACGACCGAATCTTTTTGGACTGGTTCCTCAAATCACTCCTCCCCCTCATAGCCAAAGATGTAGCTTTTGAACAACCCCAGTCGGAAGAAGAAGCCATCTTAAAAGCTCAACAATTCGACCTCATATATGCCCAGTTAGGATATCTTTACACTATTTTACCTAACGCCCTGCGCGGCGATCCATCACACCATGACACGCCGGGGGCATCCCATGCCGTCGACAGTATTATCGGCTAGGTTACGGCGCAAAACAAACCTTTTACCATGATGAGTACAAACAATGCCCCAGACCTTTCTAGGGCTACATCTCATTCTGGAGCTACAACTTTGTATGCTCCAGTAATACACACCCACCACACTCATGGACGTCCACCACAGTGCTATGGGAAAGCACCATCAGCTTATGCGCCAGCTCCATATTATAACCAACAGGCCCACTAGACTCCAGTCCAGCCACAAGCCCAAGTGGCTTATTATCCTCAACAGACAGCACCTCTTGCTCCAACACTTCTAGTAGCTCAAGGTTACCCACAACCGCAACAAACACCAGGGCCACCTCAGAACCCTCTTGTTTACTACCCACTGCAACCTGCTCTAGAGCCTGCACGACCTCAAAACCCACCTACTGCCCAAGGGCATGTTTACGCATAGCAAAACCAACCTCCAAACCAGAACAAGGAGGTCAACAAAACGGTGGAAGAGGACGTAACCGCAGAAACAACCAACAACATAACCAAGGTGCACCACCACCTAATCCTCCAAACAACAATAACGCTGCTCCCCCCAACCAAAATCCTAACTATCCACCAAAACAGGCTAAAAATAATAACTTGAGAACAAACCATCCATGTTCCATATGTGGAGTCTACGGCCATTACACACATAGTTGTCCCCATTTAGATTGAGCGCGTCAACTCTGGACCGATAATGCCCAACGACAAGGACATGCTGCACATCCAGCACCTCCTCCTCAGCAACAACCCATGATATTGCAAAATCCCTTACCAAACCAAGGAACAGTAAACACTCGTCCGAATGATCCCCATCAAGGATCCGTTGCAACACAACAACAAATTACTTATGCGGCAGATGACTACCAGCATACAAAGTCCAACACCCACCATTTGCTTATGATGTCAATCTTCAAACCCGTCGAAATCAATACGGATCCGCCCCTGAGGCCACACCTACCGATCCATCGTCGAGTACTCTCCCAACCGATCAACCACTTTGCATACCCACTATGCCCATGGACGGGGGCCCCAAAGCACCTCGTTTCCCTTTGAGACGGATTAACAATAACCCGAACACTCGTGCAGCTTCCAACTATAACATTGTATAGGATTTAGCTCAGTCCCCTGCTGCTATGTCCACTCTCGAAATCTTAAAAAACTGTCTGGCACACAGAAAATTGTTGTTATTTGCCATTGGTGCCATAGATCCTAACGACTCTAACATGATGGCTTTTGACTTGGAACAAGCTGAACCTCGCATGCCTTCATCTCTAGCTTTTCAAGTCTCCATCTCCATTCGCAACCTCGTCGTTCATCGATGCATAATCGATGAAGGGGCCTCTACTTGCGTCATGTCGACTTTCGTATGGCAGAAACTTGGATCCCCAACGCTACAACCGTCCACTACCGCATTACGAGCTTACGATGGCCGTGCAACTCAAACTCAAGGTTTGCTAGTGAACATACCCATATAGCTTGGGGGCAAATTGGTTCTCTTAGATATAGAGGTCATTAACGCCCAATTTGATTACAATCTCCTTCTGGGACGAAGCTACATGTATAAAATGAAATCTGTCGCTTCTTTAGTCTTCTGCATCATGATGTTCCCCCATGAAGGATGCGTAATTAAAATCGACCATATTACATACTATGATCCCACTGCCCCCCGCAACACCAAAAAATGTTCTTCCCATGATTGAACAACCCGTTCTTAGTGCACCAACATCCTTCGTCTCATCAATCGGACCCAGGATATATTCGGATACTCCCATGACCAGCTCATTCCCGTCAATCCCACCCCCTCTTCAGGTAACTATAGTGTCCGATTTGTGTACCCTATCACACAAAGAACAACAACATCCTCAACAACCTCAACAACCGCCACAAGCACCCAATGTGCCTAGTCATATCGGAATGACATCGATTCACACTATCCCTTTCTTGTTTCCATTTTCAGGAGTTGTCAGCACGCCAGTAATGGCTACACTCAACCTTCTAGGTTTAACGTTAGGATTACCTGTATGGTACTTACCTGCCCCAACTCCCCCACCAATTTCGACTGTTTTCCTACAACCGGTACAACCTATGAATATGTCAAACCATCCACCACCTGGCATACCAAACCACCAAAATCGCCCACCACCTGGTGGTCCAAACCCCCAAAACCGATCAATTCCAGCAGGGGGCACTACATCGACATCTACTTATGTCCCCCCTCAATCCCGCCACACTGGGGGTAGAGGTCCACTAACCTACAACACTGCACTCACAACTCGCACCCCCCCCAGTCACTCCCAAATTAGCTTACATTCCCCCAACCCGTGTGCTCCCTAAGTGCTCCTTGTGCAACGATATTGGCCATGCCACCCATCTATGTCCAAAACTACCAGCACTTCAAGAACATATGAATATGTTGGATGATGACACCAATGTTCCAGTTGTCAAATTGGAATTACCACCTCAACCTCATGATAAATCATTGCGCACAAACCACCCTTGTGCAATATGTAGAATCTACGGACATTATTCACATCACTGCCCCAATCTCCCAGATTATAGAGCAGCACTATACGAGATGAATAATGTCGACCTAGAGATATCCCCCCCACTTATTGAGGAAATATTCCCTCTAGAATCGTCCCATTCAGAAGAAATCAATACCATTTATATGATTTCAACTACCTATAAACCAGAACCAATTCATTTAATGGAACACTATTTCTGTACCGATGAAGAAATCCTAGAAACACTCACTGCACTGGACTACCCTTGGGATGATATGCACCATCGATCATACTTCCTCCTTGAAGCGTCTACGTCCACCGCGGCAAACCAACTATCTGTTGAATCCAAAGACTTCTTACCAACCAAGGTCGATTGGTTCAAAGACCCAATCCCAGCTCCAGAAGCCTTTGAAGAAGGAAATATGGATAACATTTCGCCCATTATAAAAATCGACATCTCTACCACCCCCGGAAAACCAGAGCTTATCTCTTTAGGTGCATCCTGCACTGAAAAAGAAACCCAAGCTTATAAGAAACTCTTCCAAGAATTTTGAGATGTCTTCGCCTGGTCTTATACCGAGATGCCTGGTCTTGATTCTACCATCGTAGAACATCACATAGACACTTGGCCCAACATATCACCGGTCCACCAGAAACAACGTCCCATTCACCCATCCAAGCTTCCAGCCGTTAAAGCAGAAATTGAGAAGCTTCGAGCAGCAGGTTTCATATACCCAATTGCATATACCACCTGGGTTTCAAATCCAGTACCGGTTAATAAGAAAGTCGACACCATCCGCGTCTGTACTGACTTCCGTGACCTCAACCTAGCTTGTCGCAAAGACAACTTCACCACAGCATTTATTGACCAACTAATCGATGAGTGTGTGGGGCATGAGGTACTCTCTTTTATGGACGGTTTCTCATGATATAACCAAATCAAAATCCGTAAAGAAGATCAATACAAGACCGCTTTTACTACCCCATGGGACACCTTCGCCTATCGCGTCATGCCTTTCGGTCTCAAGAATGCGGGAGCCACTTTCCAACGAGCCATGACTTATTGCTTTCATGATCTGCATAAAATCATTAAAGTTTATCTAGACGACCTCACCGCCCGATCTAAGAAACGATCTGACCACTTAGAAGATCTTCGACAAGTTTTCTTGCGTTGCCGCAAATACAAAATCCACTTCAACCCGCTTAAATGTGTATTTTGCGTTATAGCAGGCCGCCTGCTGGGGTTTGTCATTTCAGAAAAAGGGATCACCGTTGACCTTCTAAAAGTTCAAGCCATAGTGGACCTCCCCTCATCACGTACATTAAGACAGTTGCAAAGCTTCCAGGGTAAATCCAACTTCCTTCGTCGTTTTATCCCAGACTATGCCACCACAGTACATGGTTTCCTCCATTTGCTACGTCCTCATACTCGCTTTGTATGGGACGACCAAGTAGAAGGAGCCTTCACGAACCTAAAGAAAGCACTTACAAGTGCCCCATTGATTTCTCCACCAGATTTCACAAAAGACTTTACCCTTTACATTTCGGCATTAGATTACGCCGTTTCCGGAGTACTCGTCCAAGAAGACTCCGCTCGCCAAGAGAATGTCATTTACTATGTGAGCCAGACCTTGTTAGGCCCACCACTCCGCTACCCACATGAAGAGAAAATGGCCCTCGCCGTCGTCTTTTCAGTACAAAAGATGCGACATTACATTCTCCTCAGCCACACCACGGTTGTGGCCAATTCCAATCCAATGGTCTATCTCTTGAATCATCACCTTCTACAAGGCCGTGTTGCCAAATGGGTGATTATCTTACAAGAATATGACCTAACTTTTAAAACCCCGAAGAGCACCAAAGCATTAGCACTCGCTCAACTCATTATGGACTTACCATTATCGTCGTCATCACCAATTATCCATACTGATCTAATCGACGAACATTTGTTCATCATCTCGTCACACGACCCTTGGTATGGTGACATTTTGGTATACCTCCGCACACAGAAGTTTCGACCCAACATCGACCATGACAGACGCCGTCGCATCCGTCACCATGCCCACCGTTATCTCCTCTTGGGTGATGTCCTCTATCGACGTGGCGTCGACACAATCTTACGATGATGCCTTTCCCAAGACGAAGCAGAACAAGTCCTTAACGACTGTAATAGCGGTGCCTGCAGCGACCATTTTTCAGGAATGGCCACCGCCCAAAAGATAATCCGCGTAGGTTATTTTTGGCCATCATTATTCATTGATTGTATCACAGCAGTCAAACACTGCCAAAACTGCCAGCTTTTTTCCCCAAAGGCAAGAACCCCCCCCACCCCCCCTTCATCCGGTCGTCACCGCTGGACCATTTTGCAAATGGGCCATCGACTTCATGGATTGCAATCCCACATCAACCGGAGGTCACAAACACATTATTCTGGTTGTTGATTACTTTACCAAATGGGCATAATCCATGCCTACTTACAATTGCAAAGCCGACATTACAACCCATTTTTTCCTCAACCATGTTATTGCTCGTTTCGGAGTACCAAAACAACTCGTCTCATACCACAGCTCTCACTTCAAAGACTCCGTTTGGAGAGAATTGTCCACACTCCTTAAGTTTGAACACCATTTCTCCTCCACCTACTACCCCCAAGGGAACGACCAAGTTGAAGCTGCTAACAAGATTTTGAAGACTATCCTCCAACGCACCGTCGACAAACATAAATCCAATTGGCATCACATGATTTTTCCCGCATTATGGGCTTATCGCACGTCGACCAAGACTGCCACTGGCTTTACCCCATTCCATTTAGTTCATGGCGTAGAATCTATCCTCCCCATTGAATGCCATATACCAACATTACAAATTTCCGTAGAACTTCTCCCTGATACATCACTGATTGAAGAATGCTTACTTCTTTTAGAGCAGGCCGACGAAGATCGTCGCGCAGCTCTCCAAACAATCGAAGCCGCAAAGAACAGATCTAAACTTCATTACGATAAACATGTTCACCCATGAGCATTTAGTGAAGGCGACCTCGTACTTGCCTATGATGAAGCTCATGACAAAATGGGAAAAGGAAAGTTTGTGTCCATGTGGCAAGGCCCATATATTACACACACCTGCCTCGGACAGGGGGCATATAGTCTGACCAACTCAGAAGGAAACCCCCTACGCAACCCATGTAATGGGTTGTACCTCAAGCGATTTTACCCATAGAAAATCTGATGGACACCACAGTCCACAATTGTACAGTATTGTTTTCTTTTTTACAAAAAATACAAAAAAAACCTAAAAATTTGTTTTTTCTGCATGACCACAGATGGATCCTGTTCCATTTTGCTATGTTGGCTTCGCTGATGGCACAAGCCGTTGGTCTCCCAATCTTGCCTCCGCAACTTGGGTAATATATTCCCCTTCACATGAGTTGATCCACATCGACGGAGTGTGCATAGGTGCTGCCACAAACAACCAAGCTGAGTACGACGCCGTGACCGGTCTCCTGGTCGCTGCTCTCTAAATGACATAAGTCACCTTAACGTTTTCTTGGACTCCCAGGTCCTTGTTTCCCAGCTCAACAATATTTACCAGGTAAGCGATCCCTGTCTATTCAGAAAATTCCTGCGCACTAAACAAATGATTCGACAGTTTGAGTCCATTTCATTCACACATGTCCCAAGGAATCTCAAAAGTATAACAGTCCATATGGCAAACAACATTCTAGATTGGCACACTAATCAAACCATGTAGAAAAAACAAAATTTGCATCCACGTGCATAATATGTGCCTCTACGGGCATGCAAACACAAACATACACTAGATATATATGACATGCCTCCATGGGAAAAACAAATATGTGCCTCCACGGGCATATACAAAAATTAAAATGTTGCATCCACGTGCATAATATGTGCCTCCACGGGCATACAAACATGCCTCCATGGGCATACAAACATGCCTCCACGGGCAAACAAATAGACAAAATGTGCATCCACGTGCATACACGACTATATACCAATATATATATATATATATATATATATATATATATCATCATAAAAGTCATAATGTTAGGAGTGCCCTCAACACCCAAAATATACAAAAATACACTAGCCGTACAAAATGTGTATCAACAAAATCATCCCCATATGCTCATAAGCATTTGGGGGCAAATATGTGATCTATTAGTCATCATGATCCCCAGGATCCTCCAGCTCCTCCTCTGCTGGCTCCTCCGGATCCTCCTAATCCCGAGCCCTCCTCTCGGCCATCACAACTGCTACTCTGAGCAGGATAGACCGCCACTCATGAGGAGCATCGAAACAACACTCAATAATGTGCCGGTCCAAATCCCTCCAGCCCTCCTTTGGGGCTCCCTCTAGAAGTCCCTCCAAAGTCTCCCGTATGCCCTCCAGGGCATCGTCTCGAGGATGCAAAACTCCTCGAACACGAGGAGGCGGCGCCGCTACAGGTGGCAGTACCACCACCATCGCCCGTCCCCGACGACCCACATGATCAGCTGGTGGCCTCGGACCAATATCTGCACAATCACACAACTGACCCAAGTCAATATCATATAAAAATCTCTAGCTATACTCATAACAAAATATATTTAAAACATGATATAACATATAACCAAACACAAAGACATACCGTCTAGACCCCAGGCCTGTCCCTAATCCCGAGGCATCTCCGGATCTCCTCGGAAGTCCATGCCATCATATGGATAATCATCAATAAGTAGGGGTATCTGCTCCCACTGCTCATACATATTCGTCGAAAAGAAACGTCGGATACCACCACCACCTTTGGGCATCAACTCCCCCCACCGCACCATCCACAGCTAACTCTGCAACCCATCCCGAACTGGCACACACGGCCGCAAGGTCGGTACTCGCTCAAAGAAAAAACAATAGATGAAGGAGGTATAGCAAAACTCCCTTCCCTCCCGGCTGACTTGGTCCAGATCTCGCCGAACACAGGACAAAAACATCTGACCCCAGGAAAAGTAGGTCCCTCTCAATACACGGTCTACCATCACCGTTTCCCCCCCAGACAAACGATGTGGCGCCTAGGCACCCAACACACGTAGAACACAAGCCCCTACTGCCCGCATCTCCCTCTCCCGTAAAGATGTCAGACTCAGCGCGTTGTTCTGCACAATAGCTCCAGGAACACAAAATCTCTCCAAGAGATCCTCAATGTCCATCCCCGCAGGAATCCTCGACTGGAGTTCCCCTATCTCCCCCAAACGAGGCAGGCCAGTAAGGAAATAAACATCAGTCAGGGTGATCTCTAGACGCTCACCCCCACCACAAATGCACCCTCAATTGGGACCCACAAATCCACCAATTTGTTCAGCAACTCTCTGACTGAACGCATAAGTGGAATTTGGGCAAACTTTAGGAACCCACCATCAGCCAAGGCCTCCCGGACACCCGGGTCATCCCGAATCCAACCCATCAACTCCTCATCTATCTCTCTCTCCCGCCACGCTACTAGCGGCCTCCTCAGCATCCTGCCAAAAAACAAAGAAACAATTTTTTTTCCAAAAAATCCCATCCCGACTTTTGGCCTCTTAGCCATGATGATCATTGCGGCGTTTTCATCAAAAGCCACGATGATCATCACGACTTTTTAATCAAAAGCCGTGATGATCATCGCGGGTATCAGCCCCACAGTCGCGATGAACATCGCGACTATCAGCTAAACAGTCGCGATGAACATCGCGACTGTCTGCCCCAAACCCGCGATGCACATCACGGGTATCAAGTCCATACCCGCGATGTTCATCGCGAAAAAAGAGCCGAAACCCACGATATTCCACGTTGGAATGCCAAAGTGGAATTTCATGGCCTTCGGGGGCCCACCGCTAACCAGAAAGGAAATAATTGAAAAGGCTAAGGCACATAGGCTTACCTGAAACTCGCAAAACGAAAATCCAACGGTCAAATCTCCCACAAATCGAGAAAATGCTCTGACCCACTCAATTACTCTGTGAAACTCACATGTAACAATGACACATGTCACATTGGGCCCACACACTATTTATAGAGATTTGACCATTTTTCAATCAACAATTACAGTATCATACGAAGTCCATTTTCAAACCGTTGGCATCGTTGGAATCAGCACAGCGAGAACTTCATGATAGTCCAGTCCTTTTCCCAATTCCACCAGGTCCATTTTTTGGGCATTTTTCCCACGCCCCTCGTCGCCTCGATTTGCATGCCACATTGGCCATCATCCTTTTTTGACGAGTTTCTATCGCCGAATTCAATTTTTCACGCTCGTGACGATGCTTGAGATCATTTCTCGCTCTCACCTCTAGATTTTATGGGCATTTTTTCCCCATGCCCCTCGTCGCCTCGATTTACGTGCCACATCAGCGGTCGTCCGTTTTTGATGAGTTTTATGTCGCCGGATTCAGTTTTCCGCGCTCGTGATGATGCTTGAGATCATTTCTCGCTCTCACGTCCAGATTTTTTGGTCATTTTTTTACATGCCCCCTCGTCGCCTCGGTTTGCGTGCCACATCAACCGTCGTCCGTTTTTGACAAGTTTTATGTTGCCAGATTCAGTTTTCCGCACTCGTGATGATGCTTGAGATCATTTCTCGCTCTCATGCCCAGATTTTTCGGTCATTTTTTACATGCCCCCTCGTCGCCTCGGTTTGCGTGCCACATCGACCTTCATCCATTTTTGACAAGTTTTATATCGTCGGATTCAGTTTTCCGTGCTCGTGATGACGGTTGAGACCATTTCTCGCTCTCACCCCCATAATTTTTGGGAATTTTTTCAAAATGCCACTCATCGCCTCAGTTTACGTGCCACATCGATCGTTGCCCGTTTTTCACGATCTTTTTGTCGCCGGATTCAACTTTTCGTGCTCGTGATGATGCTCGAGATCATTTCTTGCTCTCTCCAACACCTTCTTGTTCGGTATATTTTTATCCCTTTTTCGGGCTAAGCAATTCTTTTACGAAAAAGGCACTTAGGGAGTTTTTGTTAAGCTCTTTTCTTACTCCTAAAACAATGAAAAGATCGCCGAGCAACCTTGCTTCCCTTCATGCTCGCTAAAAGTATTTGAAAGGGCGTCTACTTGGTATAAGTTTACCCCTTTTCCGGACCTTGTAGACTAATTACGAAAAAGGAATACTCTAGTCACATCGGCTAGAAGAGTTCTCCATTTGTATCATTTTATGCTTTTTCGGGCCTTGGAGACTAACTTACGAAAAATAACACCAATGGAGTCTACTTACCGCTTTCAGACTCTCAAAAAATGAAAGCAACCACGAGCAATCACCGTCTCAGGCTCGTATAAATCCACAGGACGGTACTCCACCACCACTGCAGAGTCTTCTTGTCGTTTTCAGACTCCCTAAAAATGAAAACACTTACGAGCATGAACAGTCCTGGGCTTGCATAAATCCACAAGATAGTACCATTTCAGAGCACACTTTTATCCCTTCTTGGAGCTCATTAAAACTACTAAGAAGGACCCCATGGGGCTTCTCGGCGCCACAATAGATCATGTCTACCCATGCGGTAGCTTCCAATTTTTGTTTCCTTTGCTTAAAGCATTTTGCAATGTGTCACCCCGATACTCCCCCTACAACACCCATCAACTGAACCCCCCGGATCACTCAAATCTGCAATACATACCCCTAAGCTGTGATTCCCACTCCTAAAAATTAGTTCCCTATGTTGCCAGGTCAACCATGTCATCATGCTCTGAACAAAGGAAGTTTGAGTCCACCCACTTTATGACCCCAATTATTTCCCATCCCCACAGTATGTCAGTCCTACCATTAGTAGTACCACATATCAATTGTGCACCTCGCGCTCCTAACAAGGAAACATTATTGCCTTGATAGTTGTTGGTCTCCCTCTGTCGACACCAACCAAATCTATTCCAGAGGATAGACCTAGAGGTCCCTGTGCCTTAGACTCATTACCATTTGTGATGAGTGCCTACGGATCATTTCGAAAGGAGTCCTCAGTGCCTCTCCAAATGATTGTTTCTCACATGCTCGACTTCAACACCTTGATCGCATCGTTGAGACTCGTACAGGGCATCTGTCCTTTCATTTTTTTGTTGAAGACCCCGGGTATCACCTGACTCTACCACATTGGAGAGCCTAATTGAGGAAACAACCAGTTTCATTTTCCTATGGATATTCGGGTTGCACTTGGCGACAATTTTCAGATATACTACAGTTCTATACTCCCTTGAGTATATAGTTACAGATACTCTTCAGAAGTTGACTCACAGTCATTGAGTCCCTACAGATGTTGGACACCTTCAGTTTCAGCAGTTCATCAACCCTTATGATACCTTAATCAGAACGGTTGTTGCTTTATTTCAGTATATCAGTTATTGAGATCAGTCATGGTATGACCATGAGTATGTCCCAGCATTATGTCCCCTCCGGACCATTATGATGTAACAACAATTTTCTATGTATTATTCGAGTCCCCCTTCTTGGGCCTAATTGTTATGTATATCTCTTGATACGAGCATGGGTATGCCCGCCTCGTCCATAATCAGAGATTTTTCCTCATTCATTTTGAGGCCATGTAATATTTTTTGCTTTTTGCAGCTTCCAAGGGGCCGTGGTTCCAGTCTCCAATCGGTCTCTTCTCTTCTCCAAACCCCAAGAAAAACACAAAAGAACTATGATGTCTATCGGCCATACGATGAGCTCCTGCCCTCACACATCAGGGGCAATCTGTTAACACCCAAAAAGTGCTCACTGGCTCATTCCCTTATTCACATGACCCATTTGTCCACTTTTCCACCATTTGAGCCTCTAAAGCCATCAAAAGGTCACCAAAAAGATCATAGTACACCTTTTTTCCCTTCAAAATATATATTTTTCCTCAAAAAACAACAAAAAACCCTAAAAAAGGGTCCAGAATTCCCAAAAAATATTAAAAATATTCAAAAAAGGAAAAAGAGGGAAAAAGAGACCTAAACCATGTTGGCCAATACCATTGGTTTCCTCAAAACCATAATGGTATTCCCCATCACCAAAAACTATAAAAAGGTGATAGGGGCTCCTCACTTTTTATCCACATTTCATTCTATCCTTATGCTTCCAAATTCCCTTTGAGAGCCATTGCCTCCCATTTTGAGTTTGAAGAATCCCATTGAAACATTGGAGAAGAAGAGATCATTGGACCTGGAGCTTCTCAACCTTGGAGCTACTCAACAATCATCATCTTCACCATTTGAGGTAATACAAAAAAAATTCTTTGAAATTCCTTGTCTTATTTGCTTATTGTTTCTCACACATATTAATGTTAGATTAGATTCAGTTTATTGTTATTTGCTTTTTTATTCAAGACTGCTATTACAAGTTAATAGGTGCATCCTTGCACATGCTTGGTTGAAAAACCAAGCAACACATTGCAAGTGGATTTTTAAAACAAAGGTGGATGCAGGTGATAATTTAGTCAAATATAAGGCAAGGATGGTTTCTAAGGGCTTCTCACAAGTCCATGGTCTTGACTACACCGAGACTTTTGCTCCGGTAGCCAAGATGGATTCAACCAAGCTAGTTTTGGCCATTGTTGCATCTAAGCAGTGAGAGGTTCACCACATGGGTGTGAAAAGTGCATTCCTCCATTGGGATCTTGAGGAGAAGATATTTATGAATCATACAGACGGTTATATTGATTATCTCTCTCTTGTGTGCAGGTTGAAGAAGTCACTATATGGGCTTAAGCAAGTCCCCAGGGCTTGGTATGCCAAAATGGGCAGCTTCCTTCTGACACAAAATTTCATGAGATGCAAATCATATTCAAATGTGTATTTGAAGCATATTGGAGATTCCATTATGATAATTGTGTCATATGTTGATGATTTACTAATTACACAATGCTCTATAGATGATATTGCTATAATAAAAAATGCTTTGCATAATACCTTCTCAATGACCGATTTAGGATTGCTCAAACAATTTCTTGGTCTCGAGATCAACCAATCCACTTCAAGTATAAAGGTATCTCAGCCTAAATACATATCAAACATGCTCAAAAATTTGAAAATGTCAGAGTACAGTCTTGCTAAGTTCCCATTCCTCTCTGGTGTTAAACTAGAAGATGGTGATTAAACTCTTCTAGTCGATAGCACATTGTATAGACAGCTAATTGGGAGTCTGCTCCATTTGACACACTCTCGACCTGATATTTATTTGACTGTAAGTTCAGTGCCAAGATATATGTAGCAACCACATGAAATTCACTGGAAGGCAGCCAAAAGAATCTTGAATTATGTGCAAGGAACTAGGTCTCATGGATTACACTTTGATGCCCACTCTACACTTGATCTCATTGGATTCGCAGACTCTGATTGGGATGGTGATAGTTCAGATCAGAAGTTAACTTCCAAATATGTTTTCATGCTTTCTGATGGCCCCATTTGCTGGTCAAACAAGAAACAAAGTGCCATTTCCCTCTCCACTGCTGAAGCAGAATACATGGGTGTTGTTAATGCAGTAACTCAATGTATTTGGTTGCAAGGTATTCTTTCAGAATTTGGTATTTGCTCAAGCACACCTAAAATAATTTGGTGTGACGATCAAAGTGCCATAAGAATCTCTACTGATCCAATTCATAGGAAAAGAACAAAGCACATCGAGGAAAAGAACAAAGCACATCGAGATTCACATGCATTACATTCGAGGATTAGTGCATGACAAGATCATCAAACTGCAGTTTTGTTCATCTTCTGAACAAATTGCGGATATCTTCACCAAAAGTTTTACCGAGAAGACTTTCATTCACCCGAGATCCTTGCTTGGGGTGATTGATTGGTTGGTGAAGGTTGATTTGAAAAATTAAGTCCATGGTTTTGAAGGAAAGTTTTTTCCCAAGTGGTTTTCTTTGTTACTTCAGTTTTATTGGACAAGTTCAATTTTTTTTGTAAAGGGTGACCTTAGCCTTTGTGGTTGGTGAAGGCTGATTTGAAAAATTAAGTCCATGGTTTTGAAGGAAAGTTTTTTCCCAAGTGGTTTTCTTTGTTACTTCAGTTTTATTGGACAAGTTCAATTTTTTTTTGTAAAGGGCGACCTTAGCCTTTGTTTTTGGGTCCTATTTTGCTTTATTTTTGATAAGTCAGGCTTAAGCGGAGGTTTTGGAACATTCTATCCATCTAGACCTTGGCCATACCTTAGTTATGCACTCTATGCATTAATTATTGAGTCTCCTAGAACCTATACTATGTTTTTGACCCCCTAGTGCTTAATATTGGTCATCGTTAGCCTCCTTATCCACTCGGAGCGCCTTATCCACATCATTTGAGTTCTCAATCATCTTCATGCATGATTTTAGGAGCTAGTAGAGTTGGTTCCTTGATTTAAGGTGCCTTGTCCCCTTGATTGCCCAGTTAACTGACCTTTCTACCTAGATTCACTGAGACTGAGTGTAGTAGTGCCCTTTCTGACCACTACAAGTCATTTCATGCGCCTCTTTGGATTCTCCTTCCCTAATTTCTAGCCTAATGACTCAATCATGCACCAACCACCTTTAGTTAATTGGCCTGTCATCATTAGTTGCCACTAGTCCTTTTCGGGAGATGGATCCAATGCAAATTAAGCCTGCCTCTTCAATGGAATTCGAATGCCATCAGAGGCTCATGAATTCTCTTGCATGTATTCTTATTTTATTTCCCACATCTCATGGATGAATAACATGAAAAGATTTTACACTAAGAACTCTCTTTTCTCTATGATATTCTTCTCTATTTTTCTGTAGATTTGTGTTAAACATTGTGGGGATTGTTTTATTGCTGGAGATCCATCTATATGAGAGAAGTTCACAATACTCTGCTTTCAAGACTAGAGTTGGTAGATATATCGAGTTGAAAATATCTGTTACTCGCAATTGCATAAGGCATTGTAACTTTCCAAGCTTTGAAATAGATGTTTTCTTAGACCTCTTTTATAAGGATTTTGACATCAACAATAAATTTAATTTGGATTTGGATGTCATTTGGCAGTGGAACAATAATAGTAAGAAGTGGAGTGAAAGTAATTGTTGTGGTTCGAACTTTGGTCCTTGCATCTATCCAAGGTTTAAGAAATTTGCAGTTGGTGATTTTATGTTTGGGTGTGAGTGGGCAGTTTGCTTTGACTCCATGGAGAATTCATCTGAGTGAATGGACATTGTGAATACAAATGAGGAAGGAAGTGATAGTGATGTTCTTAAGAATTTGATCCAGAAAGTTAATAAGTTGGATAACCATAAGTTGAAGACCATTATGAACATGAATATTTTTATATCTCAACTTCAATTGAAAAGTTTGGACAAGCAACAAATTCATTTGATTACCAAGTTAGTCGTGGCAGAAGCAAAATTCGAGGTCCTTAAAGCCGATTCCTTAAATTGGAAGGAAGAAATCCAAAAGCTTAAGAAACAACTCCAGAATTAGGACATGGATGCATCATCATATTATGGAGATGTTATGGAAATCTTTGATAGTGAGACGTTAGCAAGCTCCCTTGTGTATGAACCAATGCAGACTCAAAGTGCCAAAAAGTTGGTGGAACCGATCAAGGATGATCAATACAGTCTTCCAGTTGAAGGCATGCAAAAAGGCTTGTAATGACTAGGTTTTAAATAAATTTGAGTAATTTTGTAATGTTTTATAAGTGCATACTACTTGGTGGCAAGTTTTGTCGTCTTTATTTCGGTAAAATAGACAGGTAGCTTAGAGGCAAGATACTAGTAGCAATTTGGATAGATAACTCTTTTTCAATTTTGTAAAACTGTATGTACAAAAATTGGTATCAGAGACTTTATATGTATCTTCGGGATGTCCAATTAGGCCACATCTTCTTTTTTCTCATATAAATACAAGTATCCATTTTTGTTATAAAAAAAAATTGAACAAGTAATTATTCCTTGACCACCAACTTGTTCATAGGACATTAGAAGGGGAGTTATCATATGTATATAACTAAGGAACATAAATGTAAAAATATGAACACACACATAATACGTGCATTCACCAAATAACTCTTCAAGTGGGCCCTTTCTCAAAGAGGGATGATGAATCCCTCTAATAAATATTAATTCAGCTATGTAGTAATAATGTTTTTCTTAATGGAAATGTTGTAAAATTACAATAATACTCTGCAACTCACGAATTCTATTCTAGCTAGTCCAACCAAAATCAAGTTGTAGATGAATGTATATACATTGGGGAATTATTGGATTCTTTAAAACAAGTACCAATTAATTCTAAGGCTTCCCAAAATAATCACTAGTTACCTCATGGAGGTTAATTGACATGTTGATGTGTTCTTGGATAAGTGATTTCTTTGGTTCATCATCCTTCTTGATTGGCCGAGTTGCTAGTTTTTTTATAAGTGAATTCTTAGGCCCATCATCCTTATTGATTGAATGGATCAACTGGGTCTGCCTTATCAACTATTAAATGAACATGGTGTGGCTTATGGGATTTAACAAGTTACATTGGCTTGCAATGGGCTGCGAAGTCAAAAAGTATTTGCATCCTATTTGTCTATTGTTTTTTATAAGTTATGATCGTAATAATGTTTCTAATGGATTTTCTTAAAGTAAATGAAAATTTGTTTTGCAATAATTATATATTTCATAAAGCACACATGCAACTAGATTATTAATCATAAATCCTCGTAACATTTCCAAAACATAGCAATTGCAAGTAATTTATTAGATAAACTATAATTGGTACAAAATTGATAGTTTGGTAAATATTTAGTTAAAAGGTGGCATGATAAAGTCTCTCAAAGGATGGAAGGGCACATAAAATATGAGCGAAATGGTTCAATTTTGAGGCTCATTATACCCCACAATTGGAGTTTTTCATTCCCACATGCAACAAAATCTATAACCACTAATCCTCCATTTCTAATTTTGTCTCTTCATGTGGTGTATTGCATTCACTAGCCATTGTGGATATCCTATGCCTTTCTTTAGCTATTGTTTCTTCCTACTAATCCACTTTTGCTACCTCTATCTCTACTTGCTTGTTAGTACACTCCCCAATTGCTAGGGGTACCATCTGGCTACCCACAATTGCTTCTTGGTGTCCATTGTTCATCTCAATTACTTATTATTACTCTAAATAGATTTCTCTCAAATCATGTGAGGTGAAATGAGTTAAAGCTTCCTTGGGCTAATAACCTAGATATTTGATAATGTATTTCCATATCCTCATTTTGGCAGTAATATCAACCTCTCTTGATCCCCTCTAGTAAGGAATAGGGTGAAGTAAAATTGGAAACCAAAATTACAACCCCATCCAATTGAATTTGATTCAATGAAGGTTCTCAACTTATAACTCTACTCCAAATAGGGTTGTTCAAATCCTAGCATGGAATGTGGTTTGAGTCTTATGACCTCTATGGAAATATATCCCATCATGTCCCAGCCACTACAACAACTTATCTTTAGATTTCTTATCATTATACTATAAACCGTGGTTGATTCTAATTTCCTTTTTCTCCAACATGGGAAATGAAACAAGGTCCGCTATTAACCTAAGATGAATCATCCAAACAACATAAAGCTCCACAATAATCAAAATGTCAGTAAGTAATTGTTACGATTATTGTAACCTATCGCCATCCAATATAGGTTACAATAAAGTAATTGTTACATTTCAAAATACATATCTTGTAATATTCGATTTATCTTGTGATCATTCATTGCTCGAATTACTATGATTGCTTGAGATACTTGCATCCCTCATTTATTCATCACTCATAGGGGATATTATACTAGGGTTATTTGGACGAATGTTTTTATTGATTGGCTTGATTTTTCTCCACCTCTTCATGTTCCATCTACAAACATAGAAATAAACTGTAATGAATATATCTTCTTTTATAGCATAATATATATGATTGCATAAATCAAGAAGTGTACCATAACAATGAGTGATTCATAAACAATACACATTATTTCAAAGTCATTTCTCATGCCATCTCTCAACAAAACTTTGGTTGGATTCCCTCCATACTTTGTTTCCTGTGAGTTTTATCCACCATGACAAAGCATGTATATAACTGAAGGTCTCTTGTTCTTCCATTAACAACAAAATAAGGGAAATAAAACATCATAGCTACTTATAAATTGTTCAATTAACCCTTGAAACTCTAACATATACTCACAACCCATACTTAATCCAATGTCAATCAAATGTTCATATGACTCTTCTCTATACATTAACACCAATTAGAAAATATCCATGGACGATTGTAAATTAATTAAAATATAAACATCACAACAAATATGAAATTGTAAGTAAGGTAAAAGTTGGCAAGTACTCACAAATTTTGCAAACAACCCCTTTATGTCTTGATGTCCTTTCTTATGTTTTGAATGAGTTATTTTTTATTTTATTTTATGCAACAATAAAACAATTGAAAATGAATTGTTCATGCAATAACTAAAATATTTGACTACACATACAAAAATAAATGGTTACATGTGTTTGATTGCACATTGTTGGGATAGTTTCTCCTATGATTCAATTATTCTCGTTTCATAGACCATCCCCTAGTATGTTTTTTGGGATATTCCTATTGGAATGCTTTAGATATCATGCTAATTGTCCTTTGGAATTTTCTTAATCTTCCTTAAAATAAAAAGCACAATTAACAAATCTATTAATATTTATAAGAAAGTAAATATAGCAAAAATATTAATTTGGTAATTTTTGGGACTAATATATACATATTATGGAAAAAACATGTTTACCAGTAATACCTTTTTAAATGTTTTTTTTAAAATTGTTTTAATTGTATGTCTTCGCTATTGCAAATCTCACTGATCTCATTGAGTTGTTGTAGAAATGCTTGTTTGTTGTATAAATATAATATGATTCTTGGATTCATTGGATTGGACTGAAAATAATGTATGTGCGTCGTTTCTACCACATCCATCATAGTTTTATAATGGTTTCCCCCCTCTCATTGACTTCCAACACCACTCTAGATGAACTGATGACCAATTCACCATCATTTACATCCTTCACATTTTTTTCTTCTTGGGAGGGTCTTTTGTTCCGTTGTTGTCAATCCCTGCACAACATTCAACATATGCAAAATTAATGTTTTGAACTTGTTATCTATTATTATTGGCACAGGATAGATTCGCAAGAAGTGCGGAAGCTGATAGATGCGAAAGGGTCATTCCGCGGAAAAAGGACCTTTTGCCGTTTTTGCGGAAGCATAAGATTTGTTAGATTAGTCAAGTCAGCCATGTGGACCATTTTGTAATAGAATAGAAGAATATAAATAGAGTAGGATTGTAAGCCTAAGGGCATCGAAGTTTGGGAGATTGATCTGATCTTTTGGGTTTTGCTTTGGATCTGCAACATGATGTATTGACGGTTTCTGCGAGGTTAATTCCACCGGTTTGATGAATGAATGAAGATGTTCGGTTATGATATGAATTCTGTCTTTGTGTAAAAATTCCATGATGGATAATGGGTTATGTTAATGTTCTTTGTTGATTAATGCGAATATGTTGTACTGCTAATCTGAATAAGTATGTCATTGAGTACATTCTAAATGTATGTGTTAGAAATTATGAATGATTTAAGATGCGAATGACAAGTTAATGGTATGTTATGAATGTTATAATCTCTGGTTAGTGCAAAGGTAATGTGTGCATATCCTCTACACAACTGCGGAAGCTTGGTTCCAGCAGCCCTCTTAACCACCTCGGGTGAGACTGCACTTGCTCTGTAAGTGTTGCTGGAAAGGGTTACACCTTTCCGGGCCGGTGTATAAGGGAGTTAGGTTGATAGTTTGTTGGCGACAGTGCGGAATGAACCCCTGTTGATAGACTCTGCGTCAACAAATGGTTCCATTGCCGGGACCCTAAGGAAGAAGAAAAGGGGATATGTTGTGGCACCCGACAAAACCAGAGATCCAGGAGTGGTTCGGTAAGAAGGCGGAAGAATTCGCAGAAAGTGAGAAGAGAGATCCTAAATAGATAGCAACCGGTTGGTTATAAAGATACGTTTATTCAGACATTCATGAAATCTTTTTTCTGTGAATTCACGGTGTTATTGCATGAGTGGCTAGCACAATTGACGTTCCGCAAGAACCACTGCCAGAAGACTGAACCTGATTGTTGGACCCCAGAGTTGGTGCGACAATTGAAGCAAGTCAATAACAAGGTATCGCGAGCTATTGATTTTTGGGTAGACAGTATCCTTGAAGGGTACATAACTGAGTTTGCAGTAGATACTACCAAGTCATACAACGACATCGAAATAAATTTTTTCAGGGGGCCAAGAGGAAGATTATTGTCATCTTTAAAACTATGGATTAAAATGCTTGTCTGCGAAAAAGGAATACTGAGGATATCTTCTGATGAGTAGAAGAAACAGTGTGCGAGGGTGAAGGTATCGCGTAAATGCGAGTCTGGCGGAAAGATGTGGTAGATGGACATGAGTGACGATGAATTTGAAAGGGAAGTTGACGAAGAGTGTGGTCTCTTGAGAAGTGGAGCAATATTTCGGCGTCCTGAGAAGAAGAGGAGGACTGAGAGAGAGTCTCCTGAGAGGACCGGAACATAGAACCGCGAGATAGGACCACAAGGGAGGAAGTGACCCCATTGCAGAGAAGACGTCGACTAGGATACCCCGGAGGCAGAAGGAGGTCAGATCATAAGTTACCATGTACCTTCAACCCCGCAAACTACTCCGAACTTCATAGGAAGAAATCAAAACTATTCGCGGAGTTTCCCTACATGTAGCGGCTAGAGTAGTACTTCAATGAACAATAATACTAACAACGTTAGGATGGAAGATGAGGCAAAGATGCCTACATTTCAGGGGAACGGGACTGAGGATCCCAAACAATCTTGGTTTATATGCGAAGCAGTCTGGACCATGAAGCAGGTTCAAGATGATGCGATAAAGATGGGACAGCTAGGGACGACCCTTAGGGGTCGGGCGTTAGACTGGTACATGAAGTTTGTGAGGGTTCCCGCGGGAACAATAGCCAAAACACTAGCGCAAGTTAGAACGACGATGATTGATGAATTTAAAAAACCAAAATTTGAGTCGCAATATGTCACTGAGCTTAAGGAGATTAATCAATTCCCGAATGAGTCAGTGTGGGAATTCGACCAACGATACAAGACATTGATAGCGAAAGTGAGCTTTCCGATAAATGAGTTGCAACATAAAGAATGGTTCATCGCAAGACTGGTATCGCATATCTGAGGGTCGTTGATGCAACAAAAAGTCGCAACATAGGCAAAAGCATTAGAAATCGCGATGAAGCTAGAGGCTTCACCAATTGGTGACGTAGGAATGGGAATGGATAGAGTTCGGGCATAGTTGGCCAACTTAACACTTCAATTGGAGGATATCAAGAAGGGCAAGGAGACCCGTGGAGACATATGGTGTACCAGATGTAGAAGGGAGGGGCACCATAAGGACAACTGCCCAGAATTTAGTGAGTATTTGTAGGCAGGGGAACCAAACCCCTTCATCAAGGAGGCATGCCATGGTGTACTGTCTGTCAGACCAGAGGATATCGACCGGAGGAATGCGTATATCTGCAAAATATGGTATCAAAACCGACGAACTTATACTGTAAGTTTTGCCGATCGGTTGGCCATGATGAGAAGGACTGTAGGGCCTATGACTTGCTGCAAGATCGAACAACTGACACGTATTTTATGAAGGGAGAAGAGCCGTCGGTGGTGCAGTAGTAATCGCAGTATAATCAACCACAACAATACGACCAAGGGAAATACGGGCAGCTGCAGTATGGGCACCTGCAGTATCCACCACCACCGTATGGCCAACAGTAGTATCAGGAACCGCAGTACCAATAATATGGACCTCCACACAGAGGTTTCAGGGGAGGATTTCGTGGAGGTCGAGGCACCAGTATGGGACATGGAGGAGCTGTTAAACGGGGAAGAGGACTAATCGTCTGTTATAATTGCGGATAACAGGGGCACTACTAGAGATATTTCCTGAAACCTGCACCGCAGTGTACATACTGTAGTGCTGTAGATCATAGTGTAGAGGACTGCCCCCAGCTCATTGCGAAATGGCAAACCAAGCATTCGCCCCATAACCAGAACCAGAACAATCAGAATGCACCATCAACTGTACAGAGGATATCGATAGAAGCCAGAAGTATCCATGCGACGGTTGGCATAGTAACAAGAGGAAGGGTAGTGACGGGCGGCGACATGTCACACGCCAATGTTAGACCAATGAAAACACAACAGAAGGTCACCTTCGATGTCGAAACGGAAAGAGATGCCTTCCTAAAATCACATGAGGCAATAAGGAATAGGAGGCAGCTACCTCTTGAGGAAGAAATCTATGACATGCCACTGATGTTCGACTCAACAAAGTCACGAAGGAAGGAAAACACCCTGGTAGCCTTCTTGGAAAGTTTCCTGGACTTGGAAAAAGACCCACATGCACTGGAAGAAATAACTAGTATACTGCGACGATGGGGAGGCGCACAACTGGAACAGAGATTTAATTGCATACATAAAAGGAAGACAGGCAGGGAGATGCGGATGTCTGCACAAGTCAGAGAATTTGATGTCGACTCAATCATTTTGGATTTGGGTTCGGATGTGAATATCCTGACTAAACAGACATGGGAGACAATGGGAAAAGCGTAGATGACTTGGTCACCCGTATAGCTGCGACTGGCGAACCAGAGCAAGGTCACCCCGCTCGGTCGGGTATGTCAACTTCCGGTTGAAATTGAAGGGATCAGAACGTATGCGGGTTTCGATGTTATTGAGATCGTGGATAACACCAACCCCTATCCGGTACTACTGGGGATATACTGGGCTATGGAGAATCAAGCGATCATTAACTTTAAGAAAAGGATAATGTCATTCGAGAATCAAGAAATGAGAGTCATTGCACCGCTGGATCCTGCGGAAGGGCTGCGCTATACAGAGCCAGCTAGAGACAAGTTTACGGAAGGATGGGATAATTTGTAGAACATTTATGAGGATTATGTTAACCCCACCACGAATGGAGAATTAGGATGGCACAGTGACAGCTCAACATCCTCCGATTCAGATGAGGCCCTTAAGAATTGGAAAAACCAGATGCATGAAGTGTCATTTCGAAGGTGTGCGTGGATAACACAGTCCCTGCGAATGGTAGCCAAGGAGGAGTATGCATTACCTACCTATGAGGGATTTCCTAACTTGGACATGTTTCTCACCGAATTTGAGGAGAAGGTGGCAGAGCCACAATGTCTTCTGGCCCTGGAGGAAGCCCTGGAGGCCACTCCTGCGTGATGGTGGGCAGCGCATAAATCAAACATCACATCTTGGTCAGTATGTCAATGCATCATGGAGGTTCGGTTCGACGAAGCCACAAAGTACGAACAAATACAATATGATGGATAGGGAGGCCTGAAGGCACATCTAAATGCCTGTCAACATCGATGGGGATCGAGAGCATGACAAGAGTGGGTACATGCATTCGTACACACATTGGATGAGGAATCGCGGAACTGGTATATCGCAGCAGAACTGCGACTTGAGAGGACCTCTTGGGAGCAGCTTAAAATTGGCTTCAACCAATCGTTCTCATTCTCAGACGAAAATCCCTTAGCCCACACCATGTCACAGGCGATCCGCGGAAAAATTATTGAAGTCGCATCGACTGGACAACCGATGGTACTCCAAAGGAGTGCGACACCAGAAATAGGGCATTGCAATGTTGCCGAAGAGCCTGAAGATGATGATGACCACAGAGATACATATGTACCGTTAAAGAAACCTGATGTATAACCGACCAAGCCACGACCACACCAACCAGAACTAATACACCCACAATACTTTCCAACTGCAATAGGCAGAATGATCCAAGCAGAACCACCAACAAATGACATTAAGAAGTACACAATAGCGACCCAGTGAAATCAACGAAGGTTGGCCACAACAGAGAAGCCTATGATACGACGATGTGTCACCAAAACGACACTCACTGTGTCAAGGTAAAAAAAAAAAAAAAGAGAAAAAGAAAAAGAAAAAAAAGCTGTCGACACACTATAGTCAAGTCGGAAGCTTCCATGATGTGTGACGGTCTAATCCAGCATTAAAAGCAATAAAGGCCGCAGTTATACCACACCGAACAACGTCAAACCCAAGAACACATGGAGTTAATATCCAATGCATGCGATGGATTTGGTGAATCCCGATGAGATTTGGCAATTATGACCCCTGAACGGATGGATACTACCGGCCAGGATATAGGAGGCGAAGGGGAAACATGTTCAGCTACTTTAGTATTCCAAGAGCCGAATGGAAGTGTATGTGTCCAGCACTAGCACTGAGAGACCACAGGCCACACCAATTGTCCAGGAGCAGCCCGAAGTCATTTCTACAGTCCCACACAAGAAAAAACAGAGTGTGACTCAACCCCCCGACTCTGGTCGGGAGAAAAAGAAGGCCACCCGGGCATCCACCAGGTTTGCAAAGGGCGCTGCAGGGCCCTCAGCTGCTGAAGCCGTGTAAGATGGATACGACGGCCCCATGCTTTTAGAGTACATTCCAACCCGTCGGGCGGGGGCGCCCACGCTACAGATCAACAAGAACAAAAAATAACTCCATTGCGGTCCCACCGGTATCCCTAGGGGTTACTAAGAGTGGGGATATTACCGCCAAGTTGCAGAGGTTACAATACATTGACCATGACCTAGCTAAGTTTAAAGAGTATGCAGAAGCTTATGAGGACGTCCCCCACGCAGGAGGCCTGACTACGAAGGAACCCAAGAAGTGGGAATTGGGATTGGCATGATCAAGGTTGCTTGGCATCACCCTCCTACCGCATTTTGGGCTCCTAGCATAGGTCATCGCATGTGTCAAGCAACTCCTTGCATGCTTCCATGATAGATCCCTTTGGATGCATGAGAGAATCCCAGTCACAGTCTATCTCTTTGCAAGAATCATAGGCTTGCCGCAAGAAGGAGCCGACCTTTTGCAGTTTTTCCAGGGTAAGGACAATGACAAGAAATTAGCCAAACAACTGGCCATAAAGTATGTAGAGAAAGATTCCTGAGGCTACTTGATCAACACAATTAACAGTTAAGCAGTCAGAGTAGCGACGAAGATACTTGTGGTCAAAGTAACATGGAAAAATCGACTGCTGCAATGTAATTTAGGTGTCCTCGCAGCTGCGGAACGGTGCACCACAAGAGAACAGATGAACTGGGCTCAGTTCCTACTACATGAATTGACCAAGGAAGTGTATGATGCACAGGAAAACGAATGACCGTTCATGTATTCTTGGTTACTCCTCCTCATTGCCTTAAAATCATGGAGGGAACTAGATGATTATCAGGGGGTGGATCCCACGGAACCACGAGTGTGCGGTGGTGCATGGTACCAGAACTTATGGGAGACCACCGACAAAGAACGACAGAAGGAAAATGCTATCCAGTTTTACATTTGGCTCGAGAGGATGCGGATGGATGCCGAGATGATACTGTGGATCACACTACAAGCTGCAACAAAGTATCACCCCATCGCCCAGATATCCGTCGAGGAACACACGATTTACCTCCGGGCCTGTGCAGATCCAAACCAAACAATGGACGTAGACACAGTACAAGCTCACCAAGGCTGAGCTTGATAACATCATCGCCAAATGGCCGGACACATAGAAGGTTCCTGCAGATCCGAAGGATATCGAAAAGGAGCTGGAAACACAACGACAAGACCCAGTGAAGGAAGATGAAGCTTCCGCCAACCAGAAGGAGAACGCAGAACAAGAGACTAATACAAAGGACCAGACGGTAGAATATGGTCACGACAGGGTGTCAACAGCCAACACCCTGATAGATTCAGAACTAGACCTCCAATAGGAAGAATGAAGGATGAAGAACCTAATGGACCATGACGGTAGCAACACACAGGCAGGGCTCACTGCGTAGCAGGCCGACAAATTTTTGGATAGTATTACATAGATTGTAGAGCGTAACCGTCGGAAGGTTACACAGCATTCTGTGGACAATTTCCAGTACATAGGGGAATTGCTAAACACCATGGTGAATACAATAATCAACATCAGGGTACCACATGGGGACATCCAACAAAACCTGTCGACTCCTAGAGTCGAGGTCAAAGTGGGCACCCATAAATGCATAGTCCAAATCGAAACCCACGCCTTCTTGATAGGAGATGAGACCTTGGACCTGGAGCTTCGGAAGGATGACTTGGAAATGCTCGATTTCAACTTACTTCCAATGTTGACACTACATTGAGTCCAAGCGGCAGCAAGTGTAGAAATCCGCGACCGCGAGGCTGCGATGCACAATAAGATGGTTGAGTACATGAAACAACTACAACACAACGAGATGGAGGCATAGCGGCTTCGAGATAAACACACCGCAGTACTGGCTGCGCAAGTACAGGCTATCGAAGAGAAGGCATAATTAGAAAAAACCTTGGCTGAGAAGGAAAAAGTCACCGCAGAACAAACTATAGCATTCACTTCGAAGGAAAGATTGGAGAGGAATGGATAAGGTTAGAAAGAGCACTTGCAAAGGCATGCAAAAAAAATGGTGCTAGATCTGGATGTCGCCCCAGAAGCTCAGGCTGTTATGTTAGGAGTCACCATTACTGAGCTCAGGAAGGAAAATGCAGAGCTCCAGACCAAAGTGACACCCAGCACACCACCAGCACAGGTTCAAAGTCGACATACGGCGATAGAGGAAGCAGTGGTAGAGATTCAGGAAATGGAACAGGCAGCACATAAAGTGGCAGTAAGTCTCACAGAATTCTGGGATAGATTGGTCGAGGATGACCAGTTAGCTGCACTAAATAGAACGCTCCGCGAAGTTGAAGAGCAGCTGGAAACATTTAAGGGATCGTTTAAGGCGATGCCCATAATGATGCGGATGGAAAAGACTGTGAAACTACAAAGTAAGAAGCAACGAGATGAAAAAGCCCACGAAAGGAAGCAATGACGAGCTGCACATTTGGACGAGCTTCAAACAAAGGCTAAATCCCTCATAGCAAGAATAATTCCAAAGATGAAATAGGTACAAGAGCAATTACAGGAGGTACGACAGAAGGTATGCGACCACCCAACGGAGTAGCAAGTGATAGAAAGTGCACAGCTCCGAGCATCGGTAAAAGAGATTATCGACTGGATCCAGACCACCTATGATGATTTCCAACAACAGTACAACAAACTAGCAGTGTCCAGCCGAGGTGGCTCGGGACGAGCCACAAGATTGTGTTGGGAACCTGTTGGCACAGGATAGATCCATAGGAAGTGCGGAAGCCGACAGATACGAAAGGGTCATTCCGTGGAAAAAAGGGACCTTTCATCGTTTTTGCAGAAGCATAAGATTTGTTAGATTAGTCAAGTCGGCCATGTGGACCATTTTATAATAGAATAGAAGAATATAAATAGAGTAGGATTGTAAGCCTAAGGGCATCAAAGTTTGGGAGATTGATCTGATATTTTGGGTTTTGCTTTGGATCCGCAACATGATGTATTGACGGTTTCTGCGAGGTTAATTCCACAGGTTTGATGAATGAATGTAGATGTTTGGTTATGATATGAATTCTGTCTTTGTGTAAAAATGCGATGATGGATAATGGGTTATGTTAATGTTCTTTGTTTATTAATGCGAATATGTTGTACTGCTAATCTGAATAAGTATGTCGTTGAGTACGTTCTAAATGCATGTGTTAGAAACTATGAATGATTTAAGATGCGGATGACAAGTTAATGGTATGTTATGAATGTTATAATCTCTGGTTAGTGCGAAGGTAATGTGTACATATCCTCTACACAACTGTGGAAGCTTGGTTCCAACAACCCTTTTATCCACATCGGGTGAGACTGCACTTGCTCTGCAAGTGTTGCTGGAAAGGGTTACACCTTTCCGGGCCGGTGTATAAGGGAGTTAGGTTGATAGTTTGTTGGCGACAATGCGGAATGAACCCCTGTTGATAGACTCTGCGTCAACAATGATTGTTAATAAGTATATTATTAGTAAAATGTCAAATAAAAACTTCAGATCGATCTCCTTTTTATCCAATTAATTCCCCTCTTTGCAACATTTTCATAAAGCTTTTAAGCTCTTTTCCACTTAGATTGCAAAAAATCTTATTGAGTTTTTTCAAATTTTTGCTCTATATGACACACATTAACCAATACACATCATTCAAACCTACAAATAATTAAAAAACTTCAAATAAATTGCCATGTTCATTGTTGGGATGTCCATACCTCGCATTGATTCCTATAATTCTTTTATTCTTAGATTCTACCAACCATCTGCTATCAATAAAATCCATACACAATGAAATATAAAAAGTGTGAAATATGTTTACAGACTAAGTAAGTAATGTTACGCTCAAATTGTTTTCAAGTTGGTCATCGACTAGTGTGTAGTATATAATGATATGCATTGGTGCGTGTTCACTGTATAATGCACATCTTTAAAATATGATAATATTTTTAAAAATTAACATAGTTTAATAGTACATTATATAGTAGCCATCACATCGATGCATTGTTATTGTAAATTGAGCATCAATAACACCCAAAATGCTTTTTTAATGCAAGCGTCAATAAATGTGCTCTACAACAAGTAACACGCCAATGTGTGGTTATTGTATGGACATTGCACAACTCGAACATTTATTTTAAAGCTCGTAATGATAGGTTCCAGGCCCTAATGCAATGAAAGGTTCAAATCGAACAAATGCCCAAAGCCCTGAATATAAATACACAACAAATAGCCAAAGCTCCAAACAATAATATTGTTATGAAAGGGTTTACTAAACCCTTACTACCAAGGTACTTTGCAACAACATAAAACAAAAGGGAAGTGATAAGAAAGCTATAATTTGCAACAATGAAGGTGAATCTATGTTTTTGAAAATGCAAAGATAAATTTTTTACATTCTTGGAAATTTTCCTCTATAGATTCGTATGTGACCTACAATTATCCATTACAAATTCAACTCTTCATAAAATTTTACCCAATACAATCTCTTCCATAGTACAAATAACTTTCTCAAGTCTCCCCTTTATCTTTTTGCAAAATCATCACAATAGGGATTAAGGTTTTGTTTTATAAGCTCACTTTCGCAAATGAAATTTCTGCTCTTTTTTTGCTTGATATTTAAGCCCATTGATAATAAATGTGGGGACTGTTTTTTTTTTTGCGCAATGAACCCATACAACTTAGGAGTGTTGGTGTACGATATTCACCTAGACACTCCACTTTAACAGTATAAAGTGGAAATATAAGTGAAAACCTCCGTAATATAAACTTTGCAGAGGTTTTAGCATAAGTTTATTTTAGTGTGCATATAATTTTAGCACATTCATGCATTTGGTATATCAAAACTCACCAGCCTACTAATTAAAGTAGGCACACCACTTTCTTAATAAGACCTTCAAAAAGTCCATTTTAAGTAATAATGTTACATGCTTCCCAACTTTCTTTTAAGAATGTAGACAACTATTGATTATGGTTTTGGCTCAAAGTAAGGAGAACAAAGTGATAATACCAAATGGCCAATTCTTCAAATTCCTCATTCTATATTGTTCCAAGTTAATCAAGTCACTCCCTTTTTTCTTCCATTCATTTTTATTTATTTATTATCTAATTGAATATACAATACCTTTTCATGTATATTTGAATAATTTTGCATTGATTTTTGTAGGTTCTTGATTCAGGATTGAGTTATGATGTGCAAGATATTCCACTAGTCTGAAAATGTTGCAAGCTCTTATCTAGAGCAAGCATTGCAAGTAGATGATACATGAAAATGGAGAGATACGTTATCTTGTTAACTATAAAACATGCCATCTTCTAGTAGCCATCACATGCAAATGGTACTTCAATGTGAATTATGGATGTTCGAAATGTAAAGGATTGAAGGTGAACCCTCAACGCGTGTCATTTCCCTATTATATTAATGACAAACTACCCAAAGTGGAAAATTTGATACCTCCCATTATGGTCAATTATCCTACAGGGGATATAGAAAATACATTTAGGAACACTTCCATGTCATACTTTCTTGAAAACCTGGAAGCTAAATCAATCATGTTTCATTTAAAATTGATAATATGTATCCTTCTATTCAGTTAGCTAAGAGTTCTAGTGAGACAATGTGTTAGGATCCTACCCTAACCTTCCTACTTTAGGATAATTAGGAGTTAGTCAATTAATGTATGCGACCATATTCTTTGAACAAGGCCCCATAGATAGTTAGTGGATAGTTATTTAATGAAAAAGAGTCTGCTTTATCAAACAAAGCCCACTAGGTAGTTGGTATTCATTAATAATGGGACCATAAAGAGTTAAACTTTTGTTATTGATAAACTATTTATAGATCTTGAATGATAAAGAATGTTTATCAAGTGTCGTTGGTAGTTTTTCTCTGATATGACCCAATCCTTGATGTCATAATTTTGACAATCTAGACGTCGGAATTCGGACAACCATGTGTATAAAATAATTAGATCGTTACATTAGTCCGTTGCTATGGTCAATAAAAATTATGGGTGCCAAAGTGGGCATAATCAATTATCATTGGAATTCTAATGCATATATAAATTATATATTATCCCTCGATATAAGGAGACAATTATGTGATGTTCTCAACATCTATAATATATTTTTTCAAATCTTCCACAACTCTAGCAATGTTACAACATTTTTCTATCTACTTATATTTTTATTTAAATTATATAGTTGGCAATGCCAATATCAAAAGACGAAAGTTCGAGGATTGTTGCTAGGGTAAGGGAGCAACTTTGTGATGTTAAATGTTGGTGCCCTTGCAAAAAGTTTAAGGGAATAAATAGAAGAATTTTAAGGTATACAACTAAAAAACATTGTTGGGAATATGGGCACTTTGAAGGGGGGGTGACTTTCACCCATTGGTAAGTACTAGATGATGTTCTTCATTACACGTTTATCTTTTATTGTCATCTAAAAGTTTTTTATTGTTTTAATACTTGATATATGTACTAAAAATATTTGATTGTTTGTAAGTACAAATTCAAAGCATCCTAGGATTGGATTGGATGATGAGGATGTGCCTAGTAGAAATATTGGTGAACAAGCTTATGGAGATCATCATGGAGTAGATAATGGAGATCATAAGTTAATCCTATGGTTGAGGAAAATGATGATATTGATATAATTTAGAATAATGGGATAAATAACACTACAAGGAGAACACCATATAATAGAGGTTGTAGCTGACCTCCCCCCCAAAACATGTCCCTTCTCCATGTATAGTGAAGGTGTCTAGCGGAGGCAGGCGAGCAAAGGTTTTAGTGAATGGTTTTTATCCATGTGCCTAAAAAATTATGGCGCACCGATGTTTTTTTTTGGTAATGGTGCATTGATGCTCCTCATTGGTTTAGGAGCACCGGGTGCTCCATGACCCATGTGCACCGAGGTGATTTTAGCCAAAAAAATATCGGTGCTCCACTTTTGTAATAACACATTGGTGCTCCTTTTTGGTTAAGGCGCACCGACGTCAGTGTTCCGATTTGTTGAAGGCACACTGATGTCGATGCTCCTATTTGGTGAAGGCGAACCAATGTTGGTGCTCCTCTTTGGTTAAGGTGCACCGATGCTCTTTTTAAGGTGTGGGCACACTGGTGCTCCATGACCCATGTGCTCTAGTGTGCTTTTAACAAAAAAACATCGGTGCTCTATTATTTAAATGGTGCAACGATGCTCCTATTTGGTTAAGGTGCACCAGTGTCGGTGCTCCTCTTTGATGAAGGTACACTGGTGTTGGTGATCCTCTTTGGTGACGGTGCACCCGTGCTCTTTTGAAGGTGTGGATGCACCGATGCTCCATGATCCATGTGAATCATATGTGATTTTTCCCCAAAAAAACAACGGTGCTCCACTTTTGAAAGGGGGCACTGGTGCTCCTCTTTGGTTAAGGTGCATCGGTGTTGGTGCTCCTCTTTGGTGAAGGTGCATCGGTGCACTGCTCCTCTTTGGTGAAGGTGCATCAATTTCAATGCTACTCTTTGGTGAATGCACATCATCAGTTTCAGTGATCCTCTTTGGTGAAGGTGCACCGTTACTCCTTTTATGATTCGAGCGCACCAATGCTTCTTATAAACAAAATCACTGAACAATAAGTCGTATTTTTTAAAACTTATTGAAAGAAGTGGGAAAAACGTCTTAAAAGGAGGAAAAAAACAGGGTATGTTTCATTTCTTCATTTCACATGGTTCTACAAGAGAGAAGATGAAGATGAAGAGGAAGAGTATTACAACCAAGCAACCATTTTTTCCCTCTTCGTTGTTTCATTTCTTCCCATTGTCTATTTTATTTAAATTATTTTTCATTTCTCACTATTGTTCCTAATTTCTTATTTGGTTTTGTTGGTTTGAAGGTTTTTGCTCTATTTTGTAGGTTAATGGTGGATTTCTTTTAGGGGTTTAAATCAAAATATATGGGTTTTCCCCGCTTATTAAAAGAAGCAAGAATTTTTTAACTTTTGAAAGAAGCATGAAAAATGTCTTAAGAAGAGGGGGGGAAAGAGGGTTTGTTTCATTTATTCATCTCACATGGTTGTACAAGAGAGAAGAGGAAGAGTATTGCAGCCGAGAAACTGTTTTTTCCCTCTTCATTGTTTTATTTATGTTCATTATCTATTTTATTTCTATTATTTTGCATTTCTCACTATTGCTCCTAATTTCTTATCTAGTTTTGTTGTTTGTTTTTGTTGGTTTGAGGGTTTTCCCTCTATTTTGCAAGTTAATGGTGGATTTATTTTACGATTTTCTTCAAAATATAATGGATAGAAAATGAGGGGCAAGTTTAGCAAAGAAAATGATATATTTTTGTGTAGCATGGGTGCATATGCATAGGGTTTTTTACCTCCTTTTATTTGCAGGTTAACAAGGTTTCTACATGCATGGAAAACTATTTTATATTCACGACATTCTTTTTTTTTGGTTTGCGGTGCTCCTATTCTGTGTGAGTGCATTGGTGGTTCTCTTTGGTGAAGGCACATTAGTTATACTGTTTGGTTAAGGCGCACCGATGTCGGTGCTCCTCTTTGGGGATGGCGCATCATTGTCGGTGCTCCTTTTTGGGGAAGGCGCACCGGTGCTCCTTTTTGGTATAAGCGCACCAGTGGTTATGTTTTAAGGTGTGGGCACACTAGTACTCTTCTTTGGTATGAGAGAATTGATTCTCCACATTAGGCATATTATCTCTAGTGGATGAGTGGTTTTGGAGAGTTCCCATTAAACATTTTTCATGTAACAATTGAGTGGTTTTGTAATTACAAGAGATCCACTCACCAAGTGGCAAATTGAGTGGCTTGACACTCACCATGGTTTTGTATGGGCACTTCCATCACCATTACTATAAATTGTAATGCTTAACATTTCAATATTAATTTTTGTATATTTTCATAATATTATTTTTATGTTTATTGATAGTGTCTTATTTCATATGCTTTTAACTATAATGTTTTATTTCAAACAATCCAAATTATAATTTTGGTTTAATATTCGGTAAGTATTTCATTTTTAAATTGTAAATAAGAGATTCACTAATACAAGTATAAGAAATAATTCTTGGAATATTCAAAATCAAAATTACTATATCACTGCATTTTAATCATCATGTATTTATTAAATCACCTCCCTTTATTTGCACGTTCACAAGGTTTATGTACGCAGCATATTGTTTTTTGTCATCGGTGGTCATCTTTGGTATGGGTGCACCGATGCTCATTATTGGTTAAGGTGCATCGGTGCACATATTTGGTATAAGTGCATCGATGCTCCATGAACCATGTGCACTAGTGTGTTTTTGGACAAAAAAACATTAGTGCTCCTTTGTGGTACAGGCGCACTAATGTTGATGCTCCTCTTTGGTGAAGGCACACTGGTTCTGGTGCTCCTCTTTAGTGAAGGTGCACTGGTGTTGATGATCCTCTTTGGTGAAGGCACACCATCGTCAGTGCTTCCCTTTGGTGAAGGTGCATGTTGGTTGTGGAATCTTATTATCTTCCTGATTCAGAGATCTTATTGTTCAGCCGTGTTTGTACCCCAGTTTTATATGTTGTGCAAGTGGAATATACACTCCTACCAACTGGGGGGCTTAGATCCCCTGCAAGGGTCCAATTTTTGGGTTGTTTTTTGGCCAATGGTTTACAGGCCCATGGTATTTTCCCATGGTAATCCCTCTTTAAAAGGAAGGCATTGTAATACGACTATGTATTGTATTGTAGTATTGTGAAAAAGGATCTCTGTGATTGTGTGAGAGAGACTGTGAGAGAGTGAAGAGGAAATTGCAACATATGTGATGTGGGTTGTATCCTTTCATTTGTTGGACGGTATAATAAAAGGACTGGAAATTTCTCTGTGGATGTAGCCCATATTGGGTGAACCATGTATATTGGTGTCTCTCTTGTATTGTGTTTATGTGTTTTATTTATGCATCTTATTTTATGCTATTGTTCTACGAGCCTGGTTTTCTAACAATTGGTATCAGAGCTAAAGGCCTATTTGGCGCATAAACTTGCAAGAAAGAAGGGTTCCTGGTTCACGTGGGAGCAATGGTGGAAGAAAGAAATTTTGGGTCAAGAAATTTAACAACCAAAACTACCAGCTATGGAAGATGCAGATGGAGGACTATCTGTATCAGAAGGATCTATTCCTATCATTGGGAAGAAAAGGAGGTAAGCCGACATCTATGAAGGGCGAAGAATGAGAGGTTCTTGACAGAAAGGCATTGGGAACAATACAGTTGTGCCTGGCTACGTCGGTGGCTTTCAATATTTCAAAAGAAAAGACAACAGAGGGTTTGCTGAACACATTAGGTAAACTGTATGAAAAACCCTTGGATTCCAACAAGATATTTATAATGAAGCGTTTATTTAATATGAAAATATCAGGAGGTGGATTTGTTGCTGACCATTTAAATGAATTTGATAAGGTTACTAATCAACTAAGTTATGTAGGAGTGAACTTTGATTACTAGGTTAGGGCTCTTCTAATATTGTGCTCTTTACTAGAAAGCTGGAATGTTGTGGTCATTGTTGTAAGTAACTTTGTCTCTGGTTCAAACACTCTAAAATTTGATGATGTTGTTGGTGTTATTATTAGTGTGGAAATGTGACGGAAAAGCACAGGTGAGACATTAGGTAATGCGTTGACCATGGAGAGTAGGGGAAGACAAAGGGAGAGAGGAAATAGCCCAGGTAATAATGGGAAGTCTAGGAAGGGCATATCCAAGTCCAGACTGGGAAAGATAGAGTGCTATAACTGTGGGAAGAAAGGACATCTAAAGAAAGACTGCATATCTCTAAAGAAGAAAGGAGATAGATAGCAGGAGACTAATTAGGAAGAAAATATAGCAGGTGATGTGTTACAAGAAGCTTTGATTCTTGCATTAGATAATACTAGTGATTACTGGGTAGTAGATTCAGGGGCTTCATGTCATGCTACACCCCATAGGAAATATTTTCATGATTATGTTCAAGGTGATTTTGGACATGTTTTATTGGGTGATGACGAAACATGTAAAATTATTGGAATGGGTAAGGTACGTATAAAGTTAAAGAATGCAAATGAATGGTTGTTGAAATATGTAAGGCATATTCCTACTATGAAAAGAAATCTAATCTTAGTAGGGAAGTTGGGAGATGCTGGTTGTTTATATACGTTTGGAGAAACGTGGTGGAAGATCACTAAAGGATTGCTGGTGATGGAAAAATGAGACATGATAGGTACATTGTATTTATGTCCTCATAATACTGACTATTCTATCTCTTTAGCTTCCACAGGAACATATACAACATTGTGGCATCATAGGCTTGACAACATGAGTGAAAAAGGGGATGCAAATTCTCCATTCAAGGAAGTTGTTTACAGATTTGAATCAAGTCAGTTTGGAATTCCATGAGAAGTCTGTTTCTAATGGAAAACATAAGAGAGTCAGATTTCTCAAGGTTGAGAGGCAAAAGAAGAGTGAAAAGCTAGAGCTTGTGCATACAAATGTATGGGGACCGACTCAGGTACAATCTCTTGGTGGATTTTTTTATTATGTTACTTTCATTGATGATGCAACTAAAAAAACTTGGGTTTATTGCATTCAACATAATTCTAATGTTTTTGCTACTTTTAAGAAGTGGAAAGCTTTGGTTGAGAACAAGACAGGAAAAAGGTTGAAGTGTCTCAGGTATGATAATGGAGGTGAATACCGTGGCAAGAATTTTGATAGTTACTGTTCAGACCATGGGATTCGTAGAGAAAAGACAGCCCCAGGAACACCACAAGAAAATGGTGTGTCAAAAAGGATGAACAAGACAATCATGGAGCGTGCAAGGTGTAGACTGCATGCATGGTTGCCCTTATAGTTTTGGGAATATGTTATAGATAGCGCTATTTACTTAATAAACAGAGGGCCTTCAAGCCCCTTGGATAGTGGAATTCTAGAGGAGGCATGGACAAGTAAAAATGTAAACTACTCATTTATGATAACTTTTGGTTGTGAAGCATTTGTCCACATTGATAAAGAAAATAGAACAAAGCTTGAGGCTAAATCCAAGAAGTGTACCTTTACTAGATATGGGGTTGATGATTTTGGTTATTGCTTATGGGATTATGAAAATTACAAAATTATTAGGAGGAGAGATGTGGTATTCAATGAAAATGTCATGTATAAATATTAGTTGTAGGGAAAGAAACATGAAAAGGAAAACACATAATACATAGTACTTGATGAAATCAAAGGAAATGAAACTCCAAAGGTGCTAGAAAATGAAGAACAACAGCAGGTACCTCAGACTCTTGCAAGTGTTAGAATATCTACTAGGTTAAGTAGACCCCCTGAACGATACTCTCCTTCACTGTATTATTTATTGATGACAAATTCTGGTGAACCAAAATGTTATGAAGAAGCAATGGAGGTGGAAACTAGAAAAAAGTGGGAGCAAAGCATGAATGAGGAGATGGACTCCTTGGTAAGAAACTAGACATGGGATTTGTTTCAGTTTCCTACAGGTAAAAGAGCATTGTAGAATAAATGGGTTTTACAGGTTGAAGGAAGAAGACTGAGGTAAGAAGCGGTACAAGGCTGGACTTGTTGTAAAAGGGTTTGCACAAAATAAATGTATAGATTTTGATGAAATATTTTCTCCTATTGTTAAAATGACTTCAATTAGGACTATTTTAAGTCTATTGGAGGTAGAAGATTTGCATCTTGAATAATTAGATGTAAAATCAACCTTTCTCCATGGAGATTTTGAGGAAGAGATTTATATGCAGCAGCCACAGGGGTATGAGGTCAAAGGAAATGAGAATTTAGTATGCAGGTTGAAGAAGAGCTTGCATGGCTTGAAGCAAGCTCCAAGGTAATGGTATTTGAAATTTGACAAGTTTATAACAAAACAAGGTTATAGTATATGTCATTTTGACCAATGTGTTTATTTCAAGAGGATAGATAATGGAAGATGTAACACACCCGGTGTCACATTAGACTTAATACACCATTTTTTAAATAATAAAATATATTAATACTCATTAGCTACATGCATATTTCATATATGCAAATCTATAACAAATACATAACAATTGCATTGAATGCATAAAAGATATACAAGTAATTAGCAGAAGCTTCAACTTAATCCATAAGACCCATAATTTCTTTTAACAATGCATAGTATGACCTACATAACTTAATCCATAAGACCCATAATTTTTTTTAACAATGCATAGTATGACCTGCACAGTACAACTATATACACATTAAAAAATATGCAGTAATAACCATTACATAGGAACCGCGTGCTATGGTTCTCCTAAATTATTTATGATAATAATTACTAATGTTTTTAGTGTAGAAAATTCAATATTCAGTTCCTCACCAATACAACCCGTGGTATTTAGCTTGATCGAGCCTATGGTTTTCAAGCATTAATACCATTCATGTGAGGAATATTGACAAAGTTAAACCTAAGCTTCGACATAAACATTATTCTACTTAGCATAAACTAATTCAGCTAGTGGTTTTCAAAAACCACCAAACCATCCAATACTAAGCTCATTATAAGAGCTTTAGCATATGGAGTTTGTTTATATTATGGTATTATTACAAATTTATCTCCGACATAAATAAAGAGATTCGACATAAATATATCTCCGATAAGGTTGGCATATGAATATGTTTATATTCATTAATTAAACAAAAATTAACTTCGACATAAATAAATATCTTCGATAAGGTTGGCATATGGAATATGTCTATATTTATTTACTAAACAAAAATTAACTTCGACACAATTAAATATCTTCGACAATGTTGGCATATGGAATATGTTTATATTTATTTATTAAACAAAAATTAACTTCAACATAAATTAAACATATAACTATGCACCCATATCAATACCATTAATATATTATTTTTACTAAATATGAATAATGGACCATAATAAGTTTTGGCTCCGACGAGTGAACTATGACTTAGTGAGCTTCGACGAGTGAGCTCAGAGCGAGCTTCGACGAGTGCGCTGTGACAGAGTGAGCTTCAACGAGTGAGTTGAGAGAGAGTGAACTGTGACAGAGTGAAATGTGATAGAGCGAACTACAACAAAAAATGAACTTCGCACTATGGACTTCCTAAGAAAATTGCCCAATATATTTTCATAAAGGAAACAAGGTAATTTTAGTTTCATACTTATACATTCCCCGAGTTTGTTTTTATTTATTAATACAAAGGAAAATATTATTTCAAAATAATCATTTTTAACCTTACTGCCAAGTAAGAACCACGAGGTAAGAGTTGTCCTAAAAGTGCGAAGTGGGGTTTCTGTAAATAAAATAGGCAAAACATTTATAATTGAATAAAGGAAACTAAGGTTATATACATAATCAATCCTCATTTAATGTATTATACATTTAAAATAAGAAAATAAACATTATTTCCAACATGTTCATTTAAATTTACTACACAGTAAATACAGTGACATAACTACAAAGTTGGTGTTTCCATAAATTACTTGGGAAAATACTGCGCAGTAAGAACTGCGATATAACTACAAAGTTGGGGTTTCCATAAATTACTTAGGAAAACTTTACCAAGCTTCCTCGACATAAAAAGTAATTGACATATTATATTGCATATTTAATACTAATTCAACTCATTGAATTATGTATATAATCCTTCAATTCCCAATACTTATAAATTAAAAACCAATTCCACTCATAATTGGTTCATGTTTTTTATAAAATAATCAAAGTTGTACTTAGACTTCGACGGAAACATTAGAAAGTTTCAACCCATGGTTTTCAAACAACAATACCACTTAAGGAAAAACACCTAAAAACATGCCTTAACACATGGTTTTGTTTACAAATTAATTAATAAACAAAATTATGACTTAAATATTTACTCTACTTTGGAGCTTTGACATAATTGCAATAAACATTTCAATTATAAACCCATAAATTTAAACATAAAACCATGGCAAATGTTTATCACAAATTATGATGGAAAGTTGATAACACCATTCTCATGAAATAAACTTATCTGTTGAACACTTGAATTGGCAACTGGCTGTGTGGATTCCACACTCCACCCAACCGTAGGTAATTTTGATCATTAATATCTCAACAGAACACCACCCTTGAGCTGAGACTTGTGCATTCACCAGACAAAATTCTCACAAATTCCCATACTTTTCATAATTTACACTTGGCAATAAAAAAAATGGATTAAATACCAATTCCATGCCAAACAGTGCACTTAACCTCCTTGATTTGCTTCTAACTGCACAACAGTGAAACACATCATTGCCATCTGTGCTAAGAAATCCACCAAGTCGGCTGCATACACCATTTTCCACTTCACTTGTAACATCCCGAAAATACCCAAAAATAAAATAAAATTATAATAGCAATAATTATCAAAGTCATTTAATGTGGAACATATAAACTAATTCGAATTCTTAACTAAGATAATTTAATGACGATGACACGTCATAATTCTCAAATAAATATAGTTGTAATTTCTACTTCAGATATAAATGGATGTTAAACTCCTTAACGAAAGATCTTTGTATGCTTATGTAGACGAGTACAGTTTACAATTTTGTTTAAGTTCTTGGTTATTATTACATGCTGTTACAGTTTGTACTGCTTTGATATTCTTGATGGAGTGCTGGCAGTTTGTTTGTTTGTTGAAAAGGGGTCCTATGAGGCACCCTGGAGCTTACTTAGCTACGTTTAGCTAAGGCATTTGAATCTGGTTTCCATGTGTAGACCGCAGGTAAGAAGTCTACAAGACAGCATAAAAAATAAGAGTACTTATGTTTTTCAATTCATCGTCAATGTAAAATGTTAATTACTTCCTTGCGACATTAGTAACTGAAGGTATGGATACAAGGATTCGGTTCCTAGTTTAAGTACTGTCTTACGAAGCTCCTTAATGTTATCAATCCATGTCGTCCAAGAGTTATGTTATAATGCTACATTTATCGTTATGAAACTACTGTCATTAATATTAAAACAACAATACTACTATCTATTAAGTGTGCAATTACAAAACTTGTAGGAATTTATACTTTCGAACTATCATTAAAATTGGAGTCTACAAATCTTAGACTACTTTATGTCCTGTATTTATCATTTTAATACACATACAAACTATAGAAATGAAGTAGTTATATATCTTATAGCTACTATTTATTTACATAATGCATGGCATAAAATTCAATTATTTCGATACCAATTTAAACTTTGGAATTATATAAACATACACTACATATTACTATATAATATGATATGGTTTTACTATACCAATATATGATAAACAAAACAATATTATGCGTTTCCAATATGTAATCCTAGCTATTCTTTTTAACACCATAGGATATTATCCTATGTAGACCACGAACATGATCTAAACGACCTTATAAAGATTATGACTTAAAAGGTAGTTTGAACTATGTTGTATGTATAAGCTCTTATCCTAAGTGTTAATATCATATGTCAATGTATTCGCCCAAGTCTCGACATTAAAGTGATGAAATGACGGGTATTAACTATCTAGTTGCAGGTTGATAGAGTTACGGTTGTGTATTAAATGTTACGAATGAACTCCATAGTGGAATGGGTGGTTGTCATACCACGTAGTCCATCCACGTGAACTCTGATTGATATTGTAATCGGAAGTTCTAGCTGGCAATGTTGCCATGTCGCCTCTCGTCCATGTTGTACACTATATCGTTCCTTGGCATGCAGGGTTGGCAAATCCGTGGTTGTTGTAATTTAATGAGATATTAATTCGGGTTGCTCGGCTTTCAACGTAGCACTGTTGGCTCTTTTCTATCCGTTGATCGCTCCAGATATTGGTCGTTGGTTTGTGTAACCCTAACCGTGCTGTATGTATTGGTAGCAAGTTTCTCAGCCCTTCATTGTTATGTTGTAATGAGGCCGACATGCTGCCAAATTTTTAGGGTTAGAGGAGGTTCTCTTCCAGGGTTTCGACCCTGTGACTTATGAGAGTTAAATTTTAGATGTTGTAGGTTTGGCTTCGTGCTCTTTCGAATGGTGGTAACGCCTTCTGGTTTTGACTGCGTATATAAAGGCTGTAGCCGACCTCTGGTTCCGTCGTTAATATTTAGAATAAAACTCTACAAGGTAAGTAAAGTAATAAATATGATATTGTAGATTTTGCTTTCTATTTGTGTTAACAGGATTTTGACCACTCGCATTGTGCTTTGGCAGGTGCCCTCTTCGTTGGAAGGTTTCTATGCAACGATTTTGGAAAGGAAAGCTACTACTGCTTCCTGGTAAGCTCCGGTGGTTCTTACAAGCCTCGTAGGTGCCTTGATGTGTTTTCTGTGTGCCGAGAATTGGAAATATTCGACTTGTATCAGTGATGGCTGAAAGCTTGTATTGTTTTGATATTAAAGTGAAAAGGGTTGGTCCTCAATATTTGTATTTGATGTTCGGCTCAGTGATGTAATGCTGAAACTTTGGAACCGCCTTCAAGTTGGTTTTTTTGTACCGTGAGTTGATAAGTTCAGGGTAAAACCTTGTGTAGTTATCATGATATCACGGTCTCGGCTTAATGTTAACTGTCGAGGGTAACTCTTGTAATTCTCTGTCAATGTTTGGAATGGGAAAACAAAACTAAGGGTTCTTTTTATGTTTGTAAACTATGGTTCGTTTTTCTTTGAAATAAAATGATATATTTTGAAATAGATGTTGAGAACACTGTGTAAATGAATGTTTAAGGTTTGCCAAGCCACAATGGTTGTCTTTTCACCTAGGGTTTATAGTTTGCATTTTTATATGCCTGTACTTCGTTCTCTTTGTTGATAATCATATTTGGAAAATCGCCGAAGTAGTTTTGACTGTTAAAGTTTATTTTTGAGAGGTTTATGCCTCCATTTTCTAGTTTTCAATTTTTCAAAGGATACTTAACTTGGAACCTCCGATTACTGTCGGCTGATTCTGGGCCTTGTAGCAAGACTTAATTGTTGTGATGAAAATCTCGATAATGTGTTTGTTTAGTTGATAGGGATTATGAGGTAATGTTTAGATAAGGAAATCATGTTTTTGGCTAACTGCTAAAAATGCTTTGTTGGTAAACTCGTTATATATATAAAAGATAGTATGGTTCTAGAAAGTAATGACCAGGGTTTAATAAGCCATAAATGTTATCATTCTTTGAATAATGTCTACAGTTTGTCGTAGAAGACTAAAAATGATGTTTGTATACAGAGTTAGGGTTTGTAGTGTATTAGGTTTTGATACTACTGATATAAACAATTGATACATGAAATCAAATAGGAAACCAGTGAAGAATAAAGTATGTATAATGATAAGAAAACTATATATTGATTAGTACTTGCAGCTGTTAAAATCCTTGGAAATACTATTACTTGGAAATCATGATATGTTTGATTTTAATTGCATTTGCTTGCTATCTTAAATGAATAGAGATAAGAGGAAAAATATATGAATATACAGAAGTTAGACTATGTTTTCTTTCATTTAAAAAATAAGAGTTCTACATTACTATTGATGCTATACAGTAATTTTTACTCTGATTACAAATAGGAAAGAATTGTAAACAGAACACTTACTGTAATTATTTGTCCAATCAATGGAAATCTGCCTATCTCTCATCTATTATTTAATTTGCTTCTCTATACTAGAGTACTATGTAGATAACAACATGGGAAAAATATAGAGATGTTTATCTAATCAATAATTTACAGACTTTATCATTCAAAATCAAACATAGATCAGAAATATAATAAATGATTTTACAAAACAGGGTTTGATAATTTTACTAAACATAAACATTGAACTCTAAACAAAATAGGAACAACAAAACCTGGTTAACTTTAGAGAAACAAACAGCCCAAGGAGCCTATTCCACCCAACCAATTCCTGAAGACAGCCAAGTTACTTGCCTTAGGACCCCCGAGCCTATTCACTGAACCACCAGGAGGAAGAAACTTAGAAGCTTAGGACCTCCACTTGTAGTAACAATAGTTATCCAGTCTTGAAGACTTAGCAGTCAAAGGGATTTGCATCAACACCTCTGGTTCTCCTTCTTAGAATAATTTTCAGACTTATAGTTGCACTCTCACATAGCCTCCCTATTCGAATCTCTCAGTGATCACCTGATGCACTTGAGGAATATTTCTGCAGAAAATATTGTGTAAGAGCTGCTTGCTCAATTCAAATTTGCCTTATGTAGGATGCCCAGGCCTTCAGTTGTTAACTGGTCATTAAATGAGCTACTTGCTCATTCCCACCACCTGGGGGATAATGCCATATTTTTAGGGGTAGTTGTCCCATAACCAACAACTAGTGGTGAAGTGCAATTGATGCCATTTGTCCCATGCCTTCTAACAGCTTCCATTCCTCCTAGTGGGTCAGTGAACACTCATTTAACAGTTCCCTTGGGTGTTTGTCTCCTACTTTAATTTATTAAATAATAATAAACAGTAATTACATTCATCCTTGACCAAACTTGGTCATAATTACAAAACTTTGTAATTAAAATTTAACATAAAGTATTTTGCCAATAAAATAATATTTTCAGAATTTGGGTAGGTGACATACACCCCCCCTTAAGTCTCAACATCGTCCTCGATGTTGGTTAATCACTCTCTGAGTGTTCCTGAAACAGAGTTGCGTATGCTGCCTGCATACTACTCTCCAACTCCCAGGTTGCCTCTTCTGGGCTAAGGTGCTTCCATTGCACCTTCACTTGCCCAATGGTGCGATTCCGGAGCAGAGTTTCCCTCCTTTCGAGGATACAGTCCGGTTCCACCTGAAAATTGCCATCTTGTCCCACCCGTACATAATTCTCAGTAACTCTTCTAAAACTTGATTCACCCTTTCTGTCTGTCCATCCTTTTGTGGATGAAATGCTGTGCTGAAATTTAAGGTTGTATTCAACCCTTTAAACAAAGACCTCCAAAGGTTTCCAGTAAACTTAGAGTCACGATCTGAAATTATCACTTTCGGTATACCATGTAGTCGAAAAAATCTGTTTCATGAAGATTTCTGCAATGTCTGGAGCCTTATGAGTAGTCTTCACAGGTATAAAGTGTGTTGCTTTGCTCAGTTTGTCTACTACCACCATGATAGAGTCATTTTGTTTCTGATTTTTGGGTAGTCCAGTAATAAAGTCTATTCTTATCACTTCCCATTTCCAACTCGGTATAGGTAATGGTTGCAACAATCCGGCGGGATGTTGGTGTTCAACTTTCATTTTTTGACAATCCAAACATTTAGCTATGTACTCTGCTACTTCATCTTTCATTTTGGGCCAATAGTATTCTTTCCTTAGCATAGTAATGGTCTTCTAATAACTTGGATAGCCAGAGTAATGGCTTTTGTGCATCTCATTTAAAATTAGAATTTTTACCTCTGGTATGTTAGGTACATACAATCTATTTTTGTATAGCAATAGTCCATTTTCCTTCATTCTGTAATTTGCCATAGAATTTTCAGAACTGTTATTTGCTGTCTTTTCCTTTAATTTTCTGTATTCTTCATCCGTTTCACTCCTTTCAAGGATTTGATTTTCTAAATCTGTTGAGTAAGTATTGATGGCTGAAATAAAATTCAGTTTTCCTTTACGACTCAATGCATCTGCAACCTTGTTCTCTTTCCCTTTAATATGTTGAATTTAGAAATCATACTCACTTAAGAAAGTTAACCATCTAGCTTGTCTAGCGTTCAGATTTGTCTGATCTAATAAATATTTCAGACCCATGTTGTCTGTCAATAAGGTAAAATTCTGCCAATAAGGTGGTGATGCCACATTTTTAAAGCATGAATTACTGCTAATAACTCTAAATCATAAGTAGAGTAATTCTTCTCATGTATTTTTAGCTTTCTAGATTCGTATGCCACAGCATGCCCTTCTTGTGTTAGGACTCCACCGAGTCCGTCATTACAAGCATCTGTGCACACTATAAAATCCTTATTAGGATCCGCTATCCTCAGAATAGGTGCTATAGTCAATAATTCCTTTAACTTCTTAAAACAGTCTGTACATTTCTGATCCCACACAAATTTCTTCCCTTTCTTCTGCAAGGAGGTTATGGGGTTTGCAATCTTTGAAAAACCCTCTATAAATTTCCTGTAATATCCAATAATACCCATAAATGATCTTACATCCGACACATCCTTAGGAACCGGCCAATCATTAATGGCTTTTATCTTGTCGGGGTCAACCGAGATTCCTTCTTTAGAAATTATGTGTCCTAAATACTGAATTTTGTCCTTGTGGAAGTCATACTTACTAATTTAGCGTAAAGTTGATGATCTCTCAGAACCTGTAAGATAATCTGAAGATGTTCATCATGCTCTTCTTTGCTTTTAGAATACACTAAAATGTCATCTATAAACATAACAACAAACTTATCTAAGTATTTGTGTAGAATATTGTTCATCAAACACATAAATACAACCGAGGCATTAGTCAAGCCAAATGGCATGAATACGAACTCATAATGTCCATATCGAGTTCTGAAAGCTGTCTTGAAAATATCTTCATCCTTAACCCGCACTTGATGATATCCTGACCTTAGATCAATCTTTGAAAATATCGTTGCTCCACGCAGTTAATCAAATAGATAGTCTATGCGGGGCAACGGATATCGATTCTTGATTGTCATTTTATTAAGCTTGCGATAATCTATGCACAATATTAGGGTTCCATCTTTCTTCTTAACAAATATAACAGGTGCTCCCCAAGGAGACACGCTGGGTCTTATATAATTCTCATCAATCAGTTCCTTCAACTATGATTTCAATTCGTTTAATTCCAGTATATTCATCCTATATGGAGCTTTAGAATTCGGTACTGCTCCTGGTATTAACTCGATGGTAAAATCTAAATCTCTTTAAGGAGGTAATCCTGGAATCTCCTTAGGAAAAAACATCCTTGAAATCCTTCAGGACAGGTATGTCTTCTAGTTTCAGTCTGTCCTCTTTACAAATAAACTCATCATTTACTACATTTATTGCAAACAACTGACATCCTTTCCTAACTGCCCTCTTAACTTGCATGGCTGAAATCTGTCTAAGGGTTACCTTTATTGGAATACCTTTTACTTCTACAGTTTCTCCTTCATCATTTAAACATGTAAAACTTTTTCCATAACAGTTCAGAATGACATGATGGGCTTCTAACTAGTCCATTTCGATTATAATATCATAGGATCCTAAAGGTAAAATATTCAACTTGATTTGTGTCTTTAACTGATTCATGGATAAAGCACAACTTTCAATAAAATCTGATACTTTCCTCTTTGTTCCTATTGCCAGTCTAACTAACCAAGATTTACTGAACTTTTCTGTTTTTAATTTAAGACTTTCCACAATATATGGTGATATATAACTTAAGCTAGCACCTGGGTCAATCAAAACAGTAACATGATGATTTTGTAGCATACCTTCAATCTCTACCATAGAGATTTGATGATCTGCTTGCCTATTGTTGAGTGCTGCATTGATTCTGGGTAGCTCCCTCGCCAAGTCTCCAACAGTAGGTTCAGTTTGAATAGAGTGAATGTTGTTAGCTGTCCACTTCCTCTTGGGACATTCTGATACATAGTGAGGACCTTGACACTCAAAAAATTTGATAGGTGCCTTTTGTTCATTGGTCCTGGTATTATTGGGAGCATTTCTGGGTGCTGTAAAATTATGCTGTTGACTGTTTCTGAAATTATTTTCTTGAAAATTCCGATTCTGGAAATTTTTCTTTTGGAAACCAGAATTTCCACTGAACCTGAAATTTTTCTTTTTCAGTTCAAAATTGCTTGGTTTATGACTTTTCCAGTTTGACATTCCTTCTCTTTTTCGATTAGTGTCATAACAGAAAACTGCATTCCTCATAGACTCTTCCAAGGTCTTTGGATTGTCACACTCGATTTTTTCCTTAATATTGAAAGGTAGACAGCTCAAGTATCTTTGGATCTTCGGTTTTTCTTCTACGAGGTATGGCACATATCTCAGTAAGTTGAGAAATTTACTGTTCATTTCCTTCATGTTCATACTTCCTAGCTTTAAATCGTAGAATTCTTTGGATTTTTCTTCATAGTACTGTTCAGATAAAAACTTCTTCTTGAAGTATCATTTAAAAGTACTCTAGTTTACATCCTTATCCTTGATGCCCTTTACTCTTTTGATGTCCTGCCACCAAATGTCCGCTTTTCCGGTCAAGTTGTATATAACCATTTTTGCTTTCAAGGATTCTGAATAGTTATAAATCTGAAAATATTTCTTCATGCCGGACAGCCATGCTTCAACTGTCTCTCCCTTCTTATTTTCTCCATTGAAAGTTGGAGGTTTAATCTTTTTGAACTCCCTATAAATCTGCTCATACTCTTTATGGATTTTCCTTCTGGGTTTGTAATCTCCTTCACTGCTATCGCTTGAATAGTCACGTTTCTTTTTGCGTACTTCAATAGCATCTCCTGATGATGTTGAACTGCTGTTCACATCATCGGTTTTCATTTTCTTACTTTTGTTACCATGAGGCAGATCTTCAACCTTGGAGATATCTTCATTTTCTCTCTCCTGCTCCTCGGGCACTGTTCAAACAACACTTGATTTAACTCTCCTTGTGCCTTCATAATTCTTTCAATGTCTCGTTTCACAGATCTAATTTCTGCCTTTAACTCCTAAAATGCACGTAACAATTCTGATGAAATGTCATTCAATTCACCATGGCCTTCTTCTGCATAGTGCTGTCCCGTGCTATGGCTGTTCGGTTGAAATCTGTCCTCTAGATGTTCAGTTGAGTTTTCCATACCTGTAACTCAAAATAATTTTTGTATAACACAATAGTTTAAATTTTAATTAGTAAGATTTTATTTTTTTTCTGTAATAAAATTTTCTGTTGCGTGTTCTTGGACCTTTTTCAGGCCTAGAGTAAGAACATGAGCTCTGCTACCACATGTAACATCCCGAAAATACCAATTTTTTTATTTATAATAGCAATAATTATCAAAGTCATTTAATGCGGAACATATAAACTAATTCGAATTCTTAATTAAGATAATTTAATGACGATGACACGTCATAATTCTCAAATAAATATAGTTGTAATTTCTACTTCAGATATAAACGAATGTTAAACTCCTTAACAAAAGATCTTTGTATGCTTATGCAGACGAGTACAGTTTACAATTGTGTTTAAGTTCTTAGTTATTATTACATGCTGTTACAGTTTGTACCATTTTGATATTCTTGATGGAGTGCTGACAGTTTGTTTGTTTGTTGAAAAGGGGTCCTATGAGGCACCCTCGAGCTTACTTAGCTAGGTTTAGCTAAGGCATCTGAATCTGGTTTCCATGTGCAGACCGCAGGTAAGAAGTCTACAAGACAACATAAAAAATAAGAGTACTTATGTTTTTCAATTCATCGTCAATGTAAAATGTTAAGTACTTCCTTGCGACATCAGTAACTGAACGTATGGATACAAGGATTCGGTTTCTAGTTTAAGTACTGTCTTATGAAGCTCCTTAATGTTATCAATCCATGTCGTCCAAGATTTATGTTATAATGCTACATTTATCGTCATGAAACTACTGTCATTAATATTAAAACAACAATACTATTATCTATTAAGTGTGCAATTACGAAACTTGTAGGAATTTATACTTTCGAACTATCATTAAAATTGGCCTCTACAAATCTTAGACTACTTTATGTCCTGTATTTGTCATTTTAAAACACATACAAACTATAGAAATGAAGTAGTTATATATCTTATAGCTACTATTTATTTACATAATGCATGGCATAAAATTCAATTATTTCGATACCAATTTAAACTTTGGAATTATATAAACATACACTACATATTACTATATAATATGATATGGTTTTACTATACAAAGATATGATAAACAAAACAATATTATGCGTTTCCAATATGTAATCCTAGCTATTCTTTTTAACACCATAGGATATTATCCTTTGCAGACCACGAACATGATCTAAATGACCTTATAAAGATTATGACTTAAAAGGTAGTTTGAACTATGTTGTATGTATAAGCTCTTATCCTAAGTGTTAACATCACATGTCAATTTATTCGCCCAAGTCTCGACATTAAAGTGATGAAATGACAGGTATTAACTTTCTAGTTGCAGGTTGATAGAGTTACGGTTGTGTATTAAATGTTACGAATGAACTCCATAGTGGAATGGGTGGCTGTCATACCACGTAGTCCATCCACGTGAACTCTGATTGATATTGTAACTGGGAGTTCTAGCTGGAAATGTTGCCATGACGCCTCTCCTCCACACTGTACACCGTATCGTTCCTTGGCATGCAGGGTTGGAAACTCGTGGTTGTTGTAATTTAATGAGATATTAATGTGGGTTGCTCGGCTTTCAATGTAGCACTGTTGGCTCTTTTCTATTCGTCGATCGCTCCAAATCTTGGTCGTTGGTTTGTGTAACCCTAACCGTGCTGTATGTATTGGTAGCAAGTTTCTCGGCCCTTCATTGTTATGTTGTAATGAGGCCGACATGCTGCCAAATTTTTAGGGTTAGAGGAGGTTCTCTTCCAGGGTTTCGACCCTGTGACTTATGAGAGTTAAATTTTAGATGTTGCAGGCTTGGCTTCGTGCCATAGAGCCATGATGTCATAGTATGAAGTGTAGATATTCATCAGCTGTTGAGAGGAGTTTGTGGTTTGTCTTTCGGCTCTTTCGAATGGTGGTAACGCCTTCTGGTTTTGACTGCGTATATAAAGGTTGCAGTTGACCTCTGGTTCCATCGTTAATATTTGGAATAAAACTCTACAAGGTAAGTAAGTAAGTAATAAATATGATATTGTAGATTTTGCATTCTATTTGTGTTAACAAGATTTTGACCTCTCGCATTGTGCTTTGGCAGGTGCCCTCTTCGTTGGAAGGTTTCTATGCAACGGTTTTGGAAAGGAAAGCTACTACTGCTTCCTGGTAAGCTCCGGTGGTTCTTACAAGCCTCGTAGGTGTCTTGATGTGTTTTCTGTGTGCCGAGAATTGGAAATCTTCGACTTGTATTAGTGATGGCTGAAAGCTTGTATTGTTTTGATATTAAACTGAAAAGGGTTGATCCTCAATCTTTGTATTTGATGTTCGGCTCAGTGATGTTATGCTGAAACTTTGGAACCGTCTTCGAGTTGTTTTTTTTGTACTGTGAGTTGCTAAGTTCGGGGTAAAACCCTGTGTAGTTTTCATGATATCACGGTCTCGGCTTAATGTTAACTATCGAGGGTAACTCTTGTAGTTCTTTGTCAATGTTTGGAATGGGAAAACAGAACCGAGGGTTCTTTTTATGTTTGTAAACTATGGTTCGTTTTTCTTTGAAATAAAATGATATATTTTGAAATAGATGTTGAGAACACTGTGTAAATGAATGTTTAAGGTTTGCTAAGCCACAATGGTTGTCTTTTTGTTGAGGGTTTATAGTTTGCATTTTTATATGCCTGTACTTCGTTCTCTTTGTTGATAATCATATTTGGAAAATCGCCGAAGTAGTTTTGACTGTTAAAGTTTATTTTTGAGAGGTTTATGCCTCCATTTTCTAGTTTTCAATTTTTCAAAGGATACTTAACTTGGAACCTCCGATTACTGTCGGCTGATTCTGGGCCTTGTAGCAAGACTTAATTGTTGTGATGAAAATCTCGATAATGTGTTTGTTTAGTTGATAGGGATTATGAGGTAATGTTTAGATAAGGAAATCATGTTTTTGGCTAACTGCTAAAAATGCTTTGTTGGTAAACTCGTTATATATATAAAAGATAGTATGGTTCTAGAAAGTAATGACCAGGGTTTAATAAGCCATAAATGTTATCATTCTTTGAATAATGTCTACAGTTTGTCGTAGAAGACTAAAAATGATGTTTGTATACAGAGTTAGGGTTTGTAGTGTATTAGGTTTTGATACTACTGATATAAACAATTGATACATGAAATCAAATAGGAAACCAGTGAAGAATAAAGTATGTATAATGATAAGAAAACTATATATTGATTAGTACTTGCAGCTGTTAAAATCCTTGGAAATACTATTACTTGGAAATCATGATATGTTTGATTTTAATTGCATTTGCTTGCTATCTTAAATGAATAGAGATAAGAGGAAAAATATATGAATATACAGAAGTTAGACTATGTTTTCTTTCATTTAAAAAATAAGAGTTCTACATTACTATTGATGCTATACAGTAATTTTTACTCTGATTACAAATAGGAAAGAATTGTAAACAGAACACTTACTGTAATTATTTGTCCAATCAATGGAAATCTGCCTATCTCTCATCTATTATTTAATTTGCTTCTCTATACTAGAGTACTATGTAGATAACAACATGGGAAAAATATAGAGATGTTTATCTAATCAATAATTTACAGACTTTATCATTCAAAATCAAACATAGATCAGAAATATAATAAATGATTTTACAAAACAGGGTTTGATAATTTTACTAAACAGAAACATTGAACTCTAAACAAAATAGGAACAACAAAACCTGGTTAATTGTAGAGAAACAAACAGCCCAAGGAGCCTGTTCCACCCAACCAATTCCTGAAGACAGCCAAGTTACTTGCCTTAGGACCCCTGAGCCTGTTCATTGAACCACCAAGAGGAAGAAACATAGAAGCTTAGGACCTCCACTTGTAGTAACAATAGTTATCCAGTCTTAAAGAATTAGAAGTCAAAGGGACCTGCACCAGCACCTCTGGTTCTCCTTCTTAGAATAATTTTCAGACTTACAGATGCACTCTCACATAGCCTCCCTATTTGAATTTCTCAGTGATCTCCTGATGCACTTGAGGAATATTTCTACAGAAAATATTGTGTAAGAGCTGCTTGCTCAATTCAAATTTGCCTTATGTAGGCTGCCCAGGCCTTTCAGTTGTTAACTGGTCATTAAATGAGCTGCTTGCTCACTCCCACCACCTGGGGGATAATGCCATATTTTTAGGGGTAGTTGTCCCATAACCAACAACTAGTGGTGAAGTGCAATTGATGCCATTTGTCCCATGCCTTCTAACAGCTTCCATTCCTCCTAGTGGGTCAGTGAACACTCATTTAACAGTTCCCTTGGGTGTTTGTCTCCTACTTTAATTTATTAAATAATAATAAACAGTAATTACATTCATCCTTGACCAAACTTGGTCATAATTACAAAACTTTGTAATTAAAATTTAACATAATGTATTTTGCCAATAAAATAATATTTTCAGAATTTGGCTAGGTGACATCACTGGAATGACCAGAGACAAATTGGACAAATATGCAACAGAAATTTATCAACAAAATGGCTCACAGGTTCAGGGATTCATTTCAGTTTTCTTTTTGGAATAATAAATTTCTCCCCTTTTCTCTTCGACATACCCAGGCATGGGAAATTCTCTCTGAATTTTCAAGCATCTTCCACTCCCTTTCGCAAAAAATGGTCCACCATTACTTTTCCCATCCATGCATAATTCATGCATGCAATTTTGGAACCACGTGGGTTCTCTCTCCCTCCCCACTTAGTCATAATTAAATAATAATTATGATTTTATAAATATATTATAAAGTTATTTAAATGGGTTTAAGACTTAGGACAACGTTAGGGGATTAAATATTTAATAGGGTCATAACATGGTCTCCCACCTAAGACACCTAACCCCCTTACTGTCTCTGGTGAATACACAAGTCTCCGATCTTTTTAGCGTACTGCCTCCTCACAGCCAGTTGTGGATTTTTAGTATTAATATTTACAAAATACAATATGTTCAGCCTTGCAGGCATTCATAAACAATGGCCATCATCTAACTAGGGGTGTTACAAAATATATATTATCTTGTTATTGTGTCTAGATGACATGCTTGTTGCAGGGTCTAACATGTAGGATATAAATGTGCTCAAAAGGAAATTAGATAATTCATTTGCAATGAAGGATTTGGGTATGTCACATCCCCATTTTGACCCTTGTAATATTTTGGGCTATAATGTAAATATTGTATGCATATTATGTATGGTTCCTAGCGTGGAGCTCAAGGCCAAGGCCCCGCTAGTGAACCCTCGACCTTGAAGAGAAAGTATGTTGGTATTATTTAACCCATGTGCTAGAGAACCATGGGAATTGTAAATATGCATTTTGATATAAATACCCACAACTAGCTATGCAATGCAACAAGAGATGGCGACATGATATTACAAGGAATTGGGAGGGAAATATTCAAATCCTTGAGCCAATGAAGTCAAGCCAAGTGTCTATGAGAGAACCCATCAACCATCAACTACCCATGTTGACTTTGGTGCCCAATCATTCATTTCTCCCAAGAGTTGGGTGAAATAGTTAATGCCTTGGGGATTGGGGAGGTATGGCTGTCCAAATTCGAGTATGGGTAAGCCACCCTCATGGAACTTCGTATTTTTCCTTCTTGAGCAAAAAAAACACCCACAAATTGCCTTCCCAAGCCATTATTCATAATGAGACTTCACTCTCTCACATTTTTGGAGCTTGTTGGGCATTTCTCTCATGGAGTACGCTGTAAATTCACTGGTTTTCAAGCTGAGAATCCCTTTTTTGTGATGGCTGGACTGTGGGGAAAGAAGAGAATCCATTGGGAAGCTCAATAGATAAGTTTGATAGCTTGCTGTTTCCATTATTGTTGTAAAAGAACGTTTTTGAATTTCCAGATTTGGTTTCATTTGTGGAAAAATCGTTTTTGTGAACTCGGCTATTATCTCCTACCTCAGAAATCATTTTTGAATGTTTCCATCAATTGTGTGACTGTTTATATGTTAATTTCGGGTGCCAACCTGTCACAGTTTTTCCCAAAAATCGTGTTGGTTCCCTGTTGCCAGTTAATGACTATGTGAAGGTCGTTTTGGCCCTTGAATTCCCAAGCCTTTTCCCTCTCACGCAGTCTGAGCTAGATGGGGTTTTTCCCATCATGTTTTTCATCTATCTCCTACATTTTCCATGCCTGGGAACTCATTTTTGTATTGCACAATGGCTGGGAGGAAGGGAGCCACGAATTTGGGATTTATGGAGGCCGTTTTTTTCCCTTGAGTGCCCACAAACGTTTTCTGGAAACGGTTTTGCTCTCCCAGGGTGATTCCCCAATTGCCATTTCGTTTTTGGTTGGCCAACATTTTTCTTCATGCCCATAAATTGTGATTTTGCTGTTATGAGTATCCATGCTTAGTTTTGAGTTGCTGTGTGTTAAGAAATGTCGGGGTTGAGATGGGTATACATTGCTTTGGGCTGTGATGAGCTTGAGAGTCCCCTTTTTCCTTGTAGATATCATGCCCAGCTCGGGGGTGGTCTCTGAGTGTTGAAATAATACAAGCTGGGCAGAGACCTACGGTTGGGAGGAACATTGCAGCGACATAGCTAGTTGTTGGGGACAGCATTACAGTGAGATAAGTATATTCTCTGTTTGTATTTAATTCTGCAATGTGTTAAATTGAATGGAAATTGTGAATTGTGTGTAGATGGTGTTTATTCCGCTATGCATGTTAAATTGATTTGCATCTGCACACCTTTCAATTTTATAACTATAAATCAAACGAATGGGCTTAGTTTATGTAAAATCCCCATAGATTCCTATCATGTTCCCTTACTAGAATTGGACAGATGAGAGGGTCTGTGACAGTGCTAGAAAAAAAATCCTTGGTATGAGAATAACAAGAGATAGAAAAAATCGCAAATTGAAATTGTCTTGGGGTGAGTACATAGGAAAGGTGTTGGAGAGTTTTAGAATGCAGGACGTAAAACTAGTTAGTACACCTTTGGTGAACCATTTCAAACTAAGTAAGGAGATGTGTCCCAAGATGCATGAAGATATAAAATACATGTCCAAGGTTCCCTATTCATCAGTAGTTGGTAGCTTGATGTATGTGATGGTGTGCACAAGACCAGATATTGCACATTAAGTGGGAGTTGTGAGCAAGTATATGAACAATCCAGGTAAATAACACTGGAAGGCAATAAAGTGGATTCTCAAGTATTTGAGAGGTACTACTACTCATGCATGATGTTTTGGAGGTTCAGAAACTGTTCGAAAAGGATATGTTGATGCAAATATGCCAGGTGATAAAGATAGCAGGAGAAGCACCATAGGGTATGTCTTTACTGTAGGTGGAACAACAGTAAGTTGGATTTTGAAATTGCAAAAGGTTGTTGCACTTTCAACAATGGAAGAAGATTATGTTGCTGCTACAGAGGCTAATAAAGAGATGATTTTACTCCAGAGGTTCATGGAGCTGGAATTGGGTAAGAAGTAGGAGAATAATAGGTTTTACAATGACAACCAGAGTTCCATTAATCTTGCAAAGAACTCAACCTTCCATTATAAGACTAAACATATACAACTCAAGTACCATTTCATACAATATGTTATGGAAGATGAACTATTGAAGTTGATAAAGATACATACTAGCCAGAATCTTGTAGACATGTTGACAAAGGTAGTAACTAGAGAGAAACTGAGTTCCTGGTCAGTTTTAGTTGGCCTTCAAGCATGAAGGTGAAGATGAGAAATTTTCCAGGTTCAAGGTTTCGAGCATAGTCCAGCAGATGCAGTAGTGGTGGAGTTGTTGTGATCAGTCTACAAGTGGGAGATTGTTGGTTTTGGAGCTCGATTATCTTCCTGATTTAGAGATCTGGTTGTTCAACCGTGTTTGTACCCCAGTTTTATATGTTGTGCAGGTGGATTGTACACTCGTCATAGTGGGGGTCCCATCCCGCTCGGCTGGGGGGTCTGAGGGCCATTAGGGGTTCGGGGGGTTAGCACCCTTGAAAGAAATTTTTGGGTTGCTTTTTCGCTAGTGGTTTACGGGCCCATGGTATTGGATAGCCCATCGTATTTTCCCATGGTAATCCCTCTTTAAAAGGAAGGCATTGCAATACATATGTGTACTGTATTATAGTATTGTGAAAAAGGATCTTTGTGATTGTATGGGAGAGACTGTGAGAGAGTGAAGAGGAAATTGCAGTGGATGTGATGTGGGTTGTATCCCTTTATTTGCTGGACGGTATAATAAAAGGACTTGCAATTTATCCATGGACGTATCCCATATTGGGTGAACCACGCATATTGGTGTATCTCTTGTATTGTGTTTATGTATTTTATTTTTGCATCTTATTTATGCTATTGTTCTGTGATCCTGTTTTTCTAATAGGTGCACCAGTATAAGTTCTCCTCTTTGGTGAAGGCGCACCAATGCTCATCTTTGGTATAAGCACACCAGTGCTTATTTACTATAGGTGCATCGAACCTCCAATAAAACCTCCGGTCACCGACAAAAAAATTCTAATAAAACCTCCATTAGCACCTCCACTAAAACCTCTGTTACCAATTGCGGAGGTTGTAGCCAAGGTTTTCTTGACAATTTTCCCAAATATTATAACACTTAAAACCCCCACTATAACCTACACTAGAAGCTGTTTTCCTTGTAGTGTAGATTGATCAAAGACACCTTTCATGCTCCGTTGATGGATGATAACTTTGATGAACATGTTCATGATGTACCTTTAATTGATAAGGCACAAAAACCCTTGTGTGAAGGCTCAAGGACAAATCTTCTCATGTGATTTTATTGTTGGTGAACTTGAAAGCATTGAACAATTTGTCAAACAATTGTATGAGATAGATCCTAAGGTATGTAATATAATTCCTCATACATGAATACCATTTTTTTCATTATATTGTATTAAGGTTGATGCAATATTGATGAATGATATTCATTACTTTAAATTTTTGTTTGAATGTTTTACATTGTTAGGTGATATTCTCCTACAATCACCAAATATTTTACCTCGCACATGGCAAGAATTTTCTTTCATTAGAAAGATTTATGAATGGAGTATGAAGCCATTATTTCATTTCCTAATGACCATATTATATATTATTATTTGATTTCCTAATTACCAATATATTATATATTATGGACAACATGCAACAAAGTTGGAATGCCCTCAATGTGAAATTAATATATATGGAACCGATTAAGTATTAAATAAGGTTCCTCGCAAGGTTCTTCTTCATATTCCCATAATTCCACATTTTGAATGATTGTTTGGGTGGGAAAACATGGCACAATTTATGGATTACCATGCGCGAAATATAAGTGAATTAAGATGATGTTATGTGAATGCCTGCATATGGTATCGAATTTAGGGACATCGAAGATTGACGACCCAATTTTAAAGAAGAACCTTATAATGCTAGGCTTTCATTGGTAGCCGATGATGTCAATCCTTGGAGAGATGAGGTCTGTTTACTAAATGTGGCAAATTTTTGTTATAGACAATAAAATTTTTCCTTGGATGTTAATAAAGAGAGAGCACACAATGTTATCAATGATTGTTGCAGGTATTTGTTCAAAATAATGTTTTCAAGTACATATCATTTCAATTGTACATTAGTTGTTCATTACATATATTAATTTATTATATGTTCAATGTAATAAAAGTGTGTATTTTCAAATAATTAGGTAAATACCAAGTTAAATATATGGTCATATATATTGAGCCTCTTATTGATGAACTTCTAAAGTTATGAGCTAGCATAATTATGTATGACATCTCTAAACCAATAGGGCAACGACAATTTCAATTCCATGGAATACTTACATGGACAATTCATGATGCCCTTGGGCTAACACATTTTTGTGGTAATTAGTATTAAAGTATTGCACTCTAAGTATATTTAATTTGATCAATTATCCATGCATTTTTTAAATAATTGCTTTGTATAATACTAGTACTAACATAATTCTACAACTTGTAGGTCTTCAAACAAAGGGTAAATTTGCATGTCCAGTATGTGGTCCTAGAGTGATATCTTGATGCTCTAGTAGTTTAGGAATTGATATGTTTGATGAATACAAGCACTTCCTCCCAAAGAACCACCGGTATCAAACTATCAAGAAATATATTTTTAATGGAAGGAAGAGACTAGAAAAAAGCCAAAGAATGACATCTAAACTATGGAAATTGCAATATAAAAAAATTGACGTTGAGGTAAGAAATTGGATTTCATATCATGTATAATAACGTTATACAAATTGTAATATTTATATTCAATTATTTCTACAGTATCTAATATTTTATTTTTTCATGTATGGTTCATAAAGGGCATCAATGCATTAAGGAGATTCCCACATGAGGAATGCAAATATACTCCATTCAATTCAATAGGTTTCCCTACTATGAGCACTGAGCACCTACAAGTTGCTCATTTGATTGGTACAATGCATATCCGAAAGAATGTTATTGAAACATTATGGAGAATCTTATATGGAAGGAGTAACAAATATAAAATCACCAAAGTTTGTAGTGACATTAAGGAATTCAATAATGTAATGGGAAATTTGATTTATTATTTCAACGATGGAAAACCAACAAATATTGCATGGTTATTTACAGAGTAGGAAATCAATGTTGTAAAAAATGTCAATTAGAAAAATAATTTTACTAGTGATTTTTCTTCCAACCTAAAAAATATATTAATGAAGAAAGGAGAATTTGGTGGGGTAAAAGCTCAAAATTGGCATACTTTTATTAATGTATTTTGGTAAACTAGTCTTCCTTTTTTTTAGAAATTGGTTTTTGTTTTGAAGTTTTGAATAAAATAATGTGACCTTCTATGTTTCATCTTGTTATACCTCTATATCTCCCAAACAACCTCAATAACAACATAAAACAAGTTATATATGATCTCAACAAGTATATGAGGTAAGTTGTCACAATTTAGAATCGAAAGGTTAACTACATAACTATCATAGATGCGATTTACTTGCATTTTACACATATATTTATTATTGTTTTCAATCTCAGATTAACTTGGATCAACATGTTTAGGTGGTTGTCATCTAAACAAATCCATAAAGAAGATATAAGGTATTGGAAAAGAGATATTATTCAACTAATGTGTGAATTGCAAAAATATCTTCCCCTATCCTTTTTCAATGCACAACAACACTACCTTGTACACCAAGTTGAGGAGATTGAAATATGTGGACATGTATACTCAAGGTCAATGTGGATGGTGGAGAGGCACTTGAAGGCATTGAAAGTTTTTTAGACAAAGATCATTCCCTAAGGGCTCTATGGTTGAGGGATATGTGGTATATCAATAAATGGTGTATATTAGTCAGTATCTTCTTGAATTAGCATCACAACATATTAATGTGCCTCACATTTGGGATGTTGATTCTAAGAAAAAATTCTGAAGGGGAGTTTTGGTTGGGGAATGGTAGAATGAGGAAAGTCAAAAGTAATCAAATACTAGAGATCGACTTATATAATAGTGTGTATTTTTTTTATATCAATTTGGTGCTAATTTAATCTTATAAATTTTAATCGTACATCATTTATTAATATTTACTATAAGTACCTAATTATTCAATTGATTTTTTTTTTCATCTAGGTGCTCAAGAGTGGGATGCACTACATTTATACATTACGAATAATCTTGATTGGATGAAGGCATGTATAGAACAATGTATAGAAGTTTATGGTAAAATATCACGAGATAGGGTGGTGGATTTGATTAGAATATCTCATCATTCTCGAGATATAAATATTACACAAAGGGAAATTGATTTAGCGTATGGTGCAAAAGATAAACATTTGATCATTACCCACAATATTTTTTTCATTTTTAAAAACTGTATATTAGATGTGCTAGTTGTTATCTTCAGGTTTGCTCCAGCAAATTTGGGTTTTGATAGTGGGTATGTGATCTTATTCACTACTTGTATTCAAACAACATGCTATGGTACATTGAAGGCTATGTCCAGAAAGTCAATCCAAGCAATGCTCCTTTAGTTCTTGGCTAATTACTTGATGATGATTGTCCAGAGGATTTCATTAAAAGTCTTCATTTGTCAGTTCGTTCTCTCCTTCCTATAGAGCCACTTGTTGAATGTGAGAAAGGGAAAGGGATAAGCTTCATTATTTTGGAAAGATAAACTTATATGTGCTTGTGATGGAGAACAATGGGGCAATGCAAATCCACAGCTTGTTAAATTCAAAGGATGTCAACACTCCCAAACAGCTACAACTCTTAATATTGGGAAGGTTACAGGATAGCGATACAGTTTTGTCTCATTTCAATAAGTATTCTGAGCAGATTTTTGCAGCTGTTTCAAGTGATTGTTTGAGGAGCACACGCCTTCTAAAAGCTATGAAAACAGACTTAGATTATATATTCTGGAAAATAAGGTGGGATGGATTGTTATCCCCAATGAATTTAGTCCTGATCCACTCTCAAAATTATGAAGACAAGAATATTTGCCCAGTATCCAGATGCGTTCAATAATATTGCAGATGTAGATATCAATGATGAAAGCCTCGATATAGAAGAACAATTCTAGTTCAAGAAATCAATTAACATTGTTCTTTTAGATTGCGTTGAGTGTGAAATGAAAGTTTAAATGTTGGGGTCAGCGTTGTGCTCATACCAATGAAAATAAAATGAAAGCACTCAACATCGAGAGGGAGTTCCGGATAGTCTGAAGGATGAACACGCAGAGTGCTAGGTGTCACGCAGAGTTTAAACGCCTATTCATTATGCATTGAAGAAGGAGTTTAAGGGAAAGAAGGGATATCAAATCTGCTTAAACATATTTATATCCCTATATTATACGGGTGGCAGAGCATTTCAAGAGGAAGTTCAGTAAGCATAGGATTCTTTCCAGATTCAAAGGAAATTTGACTTCATTAGATCCAAATATCTTGAGAGAAGATTCGAGCAGTTCCAGATTTCAAGGATAATGATAAGCTATCAACATTCATCCTTAGATTTCCTGTTATCTAGTGAACATGTGACATAGGATAGCTTGCAGTTGAATAGATCATTTCCAGATTTCCTGTTATCCCATATTTCCAAGGCATAAAGTTAGAATTCGAGTTTGTTCAACACTGGATGAAGTATCTTGAATATTTTGCTAGTTGTTGATGCATTTTCAGCTACCTGCCATCATCAATAGTATATTTCGAAGTAGTTGAAGTATAGCCTATAAATAAAGATCAAATATTTTATAAGATCTTAAGATTGTGTAATTAATTTAGATAGTCTTAGGGAGTTCTCGATCCACTTTTTTTCTGGATATAAAATTTAGTAGTGGTTTTTCTATAAATTATAAAGCAGACATGTGAGAGAAGGAGGGGGTAGAATTCTAGCTAAGAGGGCTGAGGAAAGGTTGGAACTTGAATGACATGATGGAAGTTCAGTCTTAGAAGTTTTTTGTACAGGCATGTATGAAGTTTCTTATGTTAATATATTCCAGAAATGACTGTTTTTGAAGTAAACTATAATCTTTGAGCCTGTTTTATTTTAATCTATGAAGTATATACTGTCATTATTTTGTCAATTCATGGTCTCAATTTCATGTTTCGATTCTCTTGACTAGTATACGACTATGACCCAATTATAAAATGAAATTCGATGCTCTTACATTTGTACGTTTATGATCACAGTCATTTTCTGTTTTGATATTGAAATTTTATATTATCCTTGTCTTCTATTTCTGATTATCCAACCTAAGTCATAACTTCATTTACCACCGGAATTACCTATAATTACTGTGTAGATGTCCCATTCCTACCATTCAAGATTTCCTTAAGCTTGAACCCCTATAGTCTAGGTTCAACTTTAGGGATAACACTAGTATTCTTTTTTTCTTTGAATTTTAAGCAACTAGTCTAAATATATTTATTAATTGACAATATTGCATTTTTAACATATCGAGCATATTGATGTAGGTGAAACACCATAAGGCTATGTTGTGCAATGGAAAAAAATTTCACATAAATACATTGGATGATAAGTCGAAGAAAGCATTTGATTGCGGGATAACTACAACTTTCTAGGTTACTAAAGTTTCCTCTAGCACTGATAGGCATCTGAAAGTATCCAAAAATAGATACTATGGATACATGCAAGATACATTTGAGTTAGACATTGGATCCTTCAAAGTAGTTCTCTTCAAGGTCTGTTGGTATAGGTTACAAATGAATGAACATGATCCCAATAGAACTGTTATTGAGCTTGATAATGGATTTTCCAGGGATTAATAGAGCCCTACGTTCTTCCAAGTTATTGTGAGCAGGTCTTCTATTCATAGGTGCCAAATAAAGTAGGTTGGTCATATTTAGTTAGGTACGAGCCAAGAGGAAGGCCTATAAAATATATTGTACCGGAAGAAGTTGATATTGAAGAAGATCAGGACAAGTAGATGTGTCAGACCAACACTAGTACATTTGGGGTCCCAATTTGACGTTTTCACTCGCATTTAATGAAAAAAAATTCAAAGTCGAATTGAAGTCGAATGGAGGCAGAGGGAATTTAAACAAAAAATTATTTATGTCTTGATGAATGTCGCTTAAGTGATGTTGGCATGTGACATCACTTAATATACATTACCTAACATCACTTAAATGGCGTACCTTTCCCACCTCATTAAAGTGACGTTCGAACTATTTTAGGTATTTTTTATTTTTACGTGACAAAAAAAAATCGATTGAATCAAAGAAAATAATACATTTTTTGAAGAAAATTAGGAGAAGGAGAATTTTGGTTAGAGGTAAATTTTCTTGTGGTTTGAGATTATCCTTTACACTAAAATTTATGCTTGAACTAACTAAAGGATTAATATTTGACATTTCATCATCATGTAACCTAGTATATATTTGTTTTTCTTGCAAGTATGATTGTATTCTTTGAACTATTTTTTATCGTTTTGAACTTATTAGGGCCATTTGTTAATGATGTTTGTGCATCATACATTACCAAATTTAACCCTAAAAACCAATAATTATTTGTACATTTCCGATATATGAAATCATTCTTATTATTTAGCTTTAAATAATAAATTCTTTAACACACATCAATATCCTAATCAACTCACTAAATCCCCCCACAAGGGTCACAAAATAATTTAGTAGCTAGGAAGGACCTTGGGGCTAGGCATTCAAATAATACCCATTCGTCGTTTCTCATTTTGAAACATAGTAAGTTGTCTAAATAGGGAACTTTAAAAATTCCTCCACCCTCAAGTGTTCAAGAATACCCACAGAATGATGTCATGCAAAAGAAGGTCAAACCTAAGGGAAGGTTGTTTCTATTCTCCAAGGGGGCCTCCCACCACCTTGATTTGGAGGCAACATCTCATTGTTCAAGGGACAACCTCTTCCTTCCACTTGATGTAGGTAACTTAGTGACCAATTTTTAGGGAACATAACTTATATGTGACTATCATGGGAAGCGATGGTGCCTGTATCTGATTTTGTTGGCCGCTGGTACCGCTCCTAGTGCCCCTCATTATAACTGATCCTTCCACACCTTCACTAGCCATCCCTAGTGGATTAGTGACCATCTGGATCGATATATATTGGAAGGAAAATTTCCATTTGAGTTGAAAGTCACTAAGTCATTAGGGATTTGCAAATGCATATATTTGGAAGAGATGTATTTAACATACAATTTTTAGCGAAATCATCTGACACCTGCACCCATAATTGCATTTGTTTCATTTCACACTTAACTTGGTTGTATGGTTTGATCTTTTTAAATAAATGTACTTGCATCTTGGATTGGCATTAAGAACACCCCCTCCCACTAGTCACTCACCTTGACTAGTTTGGGGCAACCTTTTCTTCCTCCCCTCTTTCTTACCCTAGACTTCCAAATGCTCAAATACGTGATCCTCTTTATCTTTACTTTTTCATTAGTGGCTTGAGATAAATTTTCCAACTCAATAATATTTTCTTATTTTAATAAGGATTCACCTAGTTGGATGAAGTCCCATCCTTGATGGACCTTCACAAGGATAGTTTGGGCCTCCTATGCTGGTTAGCATTAGTTATCTCCTACTTTGTTGTGCTCTTTTCTCTCATCCTTCCTTCTTTGTTCTCATTTATCCTTTTAAACCTTCTTGCTTATGGGTCACTCCCCTCTCTTTCTTTACCTCTCAACTGGTTTATCTCTCCCTACATTATCATTTAAAGTAGGAACTAACTTGATATAGTTTCATCTTAGCATGGCTAACCATTGTGTTATCCCTATGAGACATCGAATGTGATTGTTGCATCCTATGGACTACATATGTGAGATAACCTTACCAACCATACCTCTCACATTTCTAACTTTCCCCTCTTTCTTTCATTAGGGCTACCTTGATATCACCACCGTCGTTAGTGTACCTTTATTGTAAACCCTCTAGCATCATCACCTTGTACCTTTTCCTTTTGGTTTATCCTTTGTCCTTTACCTAAGAGTTGGTGTCACTATCCTATCTGAGATAATTGAAGAGACATGTCAAACGTCCATGGAACGACGCTTAAGCATCATCTAGATGATTAATTCTTACCACATTTAACACACAAACCATTCAAAACACTACCCCATGAAGAGACATTTTGCATAGAGTTGAATTTTGTTAATACATTTTTAAATTTTCTATATGTGAATTTCATTGTCTTTATTCTTAGTGTAGTAATAATTTCTTTTTGTATTTTGTTGAGATAGAGAACAATGTTAGGTAATCCTATCTAGTTCATTAGTTTATCCAAATGAAATGATGTTATACAGTATGTTCTCGATTCTGTATTCAGTGCCACTACAGATCTTGCTCCTAATGTAAACAATTCTTTTGCACATATTAGAAATCATGATAAAACATTTGATATGAATCATAATGAATCTTTATCATGATATTGGCGATGGGAAATGTTATTTCCCTTGTACGCAATGCAAAGGGATAAAGAAATGAACAATTGTTAAGTCAACAACTAGGAAACATTGCTTAGAGCATGTGTACTTGGAAGGTGGAAAATAATATCACCCCTTGGTAAGAGATCAAGAACATGTTTTTATCAGGGTTGGTAGGTGCGGGAGGAGTCTTCTTTAACTTTGAGGGAAACAAGCTGAAAGATTACGCATGGGGAATTGGTAGAAGGACTAACAATGGACCAGAATGGCTAGCCTTGATCAAAGGTTTGGAGCTTGATAGAAAGGAAGGAATTGAGGATCTAGTAGTATTTGGCGATTCTATGCTGATCATTAGGGAAGCTAGAAACTTTACTAAGAATCGAAAGAGTCCTGTCACCAATACTTATAAAATATTAGGAGATGATTCTAGATGCTTTAACTTCACAACACCTACCAATTTCATGAAGAGTTATCCAAGTAAAGTGGCTTGAAAAGAAAAGCATCAATAAGATAGGACCCATGTTCCTCATCGTCACATGTTTCTAATTGATTTTTAAGGAACAAATTTTCATCTCGTAATTGTTCATCTCTAACATACTTGTCTATAGGAATTCCAACCTCAGTCTTCCTCATGGGGCCATATGATAGAACTTTGGTAAACTTTAAATATCCCTATAGCCTCCTTCTTTGATGGTTTCTTTGTCATGAACACATATTATGATCAAAAGACATTTAGGAGATGGAATTCTTATATAATAATTCATTTCCAAAGATGATCTTGCAAAATATCGCCATGCCTTTGCTTTAATCCCAAGACGAGTTATAGCCATTGCATATGAAACACCTCCAAGTAAAAGGAAATTCCTTTATAAAAAGAATTTCATTTTCCTTTAGTGTACGTATGTTTATTTTGTCAATACTTGGATATAAATGAAGGATTTCAAGAAGGCCAATGGTAAGAAATTTTACCCAAACATTAGCAATATTAGGCTCTCCAACATTTGAAATTGCAAGATACTTTTTTTTGGGTGTATAATATAGAAAAATTCTATTAAAAAAGGAAAAAAATGTACATAATGCTACAAAAAAGGGTTTATCCAGAGCTTAGATCGCATCAGTCGGAAGTCCCACAAAGCCTTGCAGATTCACCTAGATTCAACATTTTACTTACAGTCTCCCTTACTAACCTCTTTGCCACCATACAGAGAATCCATCCCATGCATACAGTCGTAACTTAACCTATCTGGTACCATGCGTGATGCCATTACAAAACACTCTATTCTAAGAGGTAATAGCAATTGCAATAGACATTTAAAACTTGGATCGACACCTTTACAAAACCAATATAAAGACATTCAGAATGGATACTAAGAAAACAACAAGACAGAGAAAAAGACACTAGACAGGGTTAGACGATGGACGTACCAAGTTCTCTTGAGTCTCCTCTAGGTGAGTTGTTTCTTCCATACGATCCGGTGAGGATTGAATAGGTTCTTCCTGAGGAGTCGATTTGAGCACGGTGGGAGACATGAAGGATGCTTTGTCTAAGTCTACCCCTCCCTCCATGTACATCATGTTACGCACCATGTCCTGTTTGACGGTCTTGACCACTTACGCTACTAGGTCCCCAAAAATTTCTCTTTTAGACATAACCTTGCCAAGGATCCACCTCAAAATCCAGTATGGGTCAAGTTAAACAGCCATTCCCCAGTCCTTGATTATGCGGTTCACTTCATAATCTTCCATATTCGAAATCGATTCATCGATATGGGTGGGAATACCCTCCATGTATTCCTCCCCCACCTCCTCTTCACCACATTTATGTCTTCTCATCCCCTTCCCCCTCGGAGGGTATGCATTCTTTGGCGAGGGGCCATTTCCAAACTACTGACATTCATTAGAGCAAGTATTTTTCCACCTTCCTTAAGAATAGGCTTCCAACACTCAACGTTTTCCATTTTCTTTCCCATAGTGCCTTCCTACTTAAATACCAGCCTCAGCACCCATCCCTGAGGACCTCCATTAACGAGCACCATCAAGCTAACAGGGAAATTATTAATGGATCTGTGTATCCCAGAGCCATCATTTCTTTGCTCCATTCCCTTTCCTCCATTAACCATTGCAGATCTCATGTACCAGGAGTATTGACTCCTCCAATTCATAACAACTTCTGACATAGAACCAGACTAGTGTACCTCTGCGAAGTCTCATCTGCTTAAATGCATCCAACTTTCTGTTTGTTCTTCCATTAACAAGATCCCTCCTCAACCTCCACCATTTAAAATCTAACACTCACGCCTGTTAGAGCTCCATACTACGACACAAAAATGCCTCTTTTCGGATCCACGTCGCCTATAGCATGTGGGCACCCAACCATTTGTTCACCCGCATCCAAGAAAATTTCAAGATACTTTAAAATGGCTCTCAAGAATACTTTACACAAATAATTTGGAAGGCCTCCAATATATATAACTAGTTAAGTGAGTATAATCACGCAACATTCATTAAATTGAAGCAGTTGCACCAAACATGGAAATAAATTAATATAAACAACCAAGTTAAAATATGCATGCTTTGGCAAAGTCACTTATAATTCACATTTGTGATGTATGTAAGGAATACAAGTAATCTCATGTTGATGGATTCATTGAACTATTCTTCAATCTATGTCTCTAACTTTGTCAAAATTTTCTATTTCTCAATAAGGAAAGTATAAGTTACCTAACCCATAATCATCAACATGCAAGGTGGAGGAAGTGCTTATCCAAGAATCATACCTACACAAAAATAAGACAAATAGTATTAGATCATCTATCACATAGATAGCTAAGACAATATACAAGACAAGATAACTTATACAAGACAAGACAAGACAATATACTCAAATGAAAAGATCTCCTTCCTATATATAGGATATTAAGAGGTACATTTACAACTCACTGACCCAAGCCGATATAACTGATATAACCACACTAATGACAATTACAGCTAATGGACCAAATCTGACATCAAAACTAATGCAATGCACCACAATATAGGGGTAAATGTGCCTAAATTGAGGGCTTAACATGCCCCTCCCCTCCAGAAAAGTGTTGTCCTCAACACTTGATTAGTTGTGGATGCTTTGTACGAAGGACTCATCTTCCCATATCGAATATTCAACTGGTAAGTTCTTCCACTTTATGAGGTACTCAGTAACAACCCGATTTCGTAGTTGTTTGGTCCTTATTTCAGTGATTTTTTCATGTTCCAATATGAATTTTACTTCTTCCTCAAGCTCCGACAAGATTGTTTGAATTGGGATCTTGTCTCCTATTACCTTCTTTAAGCAAGAAACATGAAAAAGTGGATGTACTCTTGAATATGAAGGGAGCTCCAATTTGTAAGCCATACTACCAATCCTCTGCAGCAATTTATAAGGAACATAATACTTGGGTGCTAATTTATTGTCCTAATTTAGTTACTTGAGGGACATCTGCTTGTAAGATTGTAGCCTCATAAATACCCAATCCCCTTCTTCAAAACTCCTTTCACTGTGATGTTGATCATCTTGTTGTTTCATCCTATGTTTTGACATAGCCAGGTTGTCCTTAAGTATCTGGAGAACTTCTTGCTGGTTCTCTATGTTATATTCCATGGCTTGTGTTGATGCCCAATTTTTTCATCATTTTGGATCTATAATCATGCTATGATGGTACTATTTTTGTCATTTTTGATGTATCAAGTTCATACTGCTCATCATTCAGACATTGATATTGACTCAGGTACCTATTTTTGAATTACTTATAATTCTCCCATATTTTTCCATTGATTATCATCTCATATGGTACATTCATATCAATTTAACATTTTTAAAGCCATTGGGCATATAGTTCTACTGATACAGGTTGTGGTTCTCATATGGATGTTCATTCGAACGCTCATTCGCATTCAGACGACCATTCAACCCTTCGTTCGCACCTCAAAAATCATTTGTTTTCCTACTTGGACATATTGAAGACGCCAACAGAGACGTGGGTTTTGTTGCCCACCTGACACATATGGTTCATGAGCTTCTTCCTGTAAATATTCGCGTCATAACTAGCCCAAGCATCCAACGCTTCCACTGCCCACGTCTAGGAAACCACCATGCACGATTTGGGGAAAATGGCCTGTTCATTAATGGAGTCGTTTTTCTAGCATTGAAGGCACTCTATTATTAGAGAGGTCGACCACTGAAAGGGTCGACCCTCTCTCCATTGTAAATCATTATAAAAATACGTCTTGGGTTGTGAAGACAATATAAAAAAATGTTTTGTAAACTTTACTTCTAATTTTAATATAGAAACTCTATTCAGCTGTTAGTGTTATCTTCTCTTTTCATGGTTGGTGACTGAGTAGAGTAGGAACAACCTCTGTTTCTTGAGAAGGCCCCCTCAACAATAGTGGTTCCATTTGTGCATATATCCCGATTTCTCTTCGTTTTGCAGCTAAGTAATTTCAGTTTTTTATGTGTATGCATTTGAAAACGTTTTCCTGTAAGTATTTTTCAGTTGTTTATAAAATGCAATCTCATTCTGTTTATATGTAATTTGCATCTTTATTGTTCATATGACCGGTCATTCACACTTGCTTTTGCACTGTCTTTCAACATCTCATTTGTAACTAGCCATAGTTTAAATTCATTTTCAGCATTTTTAGTTGCATTTTGTAATTAGCTAGGGTTTGAAATTTCAGATTTAGTGTTTTATTTATATTCTGTAGTTGATTAGCATTTAAATGTACAGTTAGCATTTCTTTTATTTTTAAATTGCACAATGTTATCATAGATCTCATTAACTTCATTTAAATTTCAGTTCATTTCATTTCTGTAGCTACAAGAAGATTCAACATTTCATTTCGATTTCACATTTGAACTTATAGTCAGTATTTCATCTCTATTTACATAGCATGCTATTACTCTAGACTTTGCTAGCTCCATTTTTAGTTGAGTTTACTTGATTTCAGTAGGTGTAAGAGAATAGAAATCAATTTTCAATTAAAACTTAGTAGTCTCATTTGGATTTCAAAGATGCAATAGTTTCTAGTTGTTTTATGGTTTGATTCTAAAACTCACATAACTTAGTTCAGCATCGATTTGCTTCTTAATTATAGATCAATTGCATCATCTTTCCATGGTTGATTAAAATGCCTTAGCTTATGGTTTGATTTACTGTAGAATTAGAATAACAATACTTTGTTTTTCCGCTGTAGGTTTGCTTGCAAGTTGAATTGATTTCCATCCATTTGAATTAACCATTATTTTATACTTAGGTTTGCTTACAAACTCTGAGTTCAGGTTGCTCTTGTGTTAAATGTTTTTAGCTTGAAGTCTTGATAGGATAAAATCAAAATTTGATAGGCATTGCATGAGTTTGGTAGGTATTGTATGTCTCAATTCCGAAATAGTCATTAGAGATAAAATAATTCAAAGTGTGTGTTTTTCAGTAGAGTTGAATTGTTAAGTAGCATTCCATTTGGATTATTTCTAAGTATTGTAACTAGGTTTTCAAATGTCATAAGTGGTAGTTTACAATGTTCAAATTTTCTTGCAATTGGTCCATTTTCAGTTTCCAATTTTTTATAGAAGTTAGGTTAGAATTATTTCCGTTTTGCATCTCTGTGACATTTGTAAGTCACTTTGACACAATCCCTCAAGAAGATTGGAATCAGATAGGTTTTTCTATGGAATATTTACTGTTTTGAAATATTAGTTGTCATTGCATGCTTGAACCCTAGAATAACATTTCATTCTCTTGAATTTTTAGTTCACTGTTGGATTGAATTTCTTAGGTTAATTAATCAATCATCTTTCTCAAGTAGCATAGCTTCCTGTTTTTGAATAGCTAGTTCGCAATTTGAAATTGTTTTGTAGTTAGGTTTCTGAATTTGCTTCATAATTAGATCTTTGGTTCTTCACAGTAAGATAGCCTTTTCAATTCCTAGAATAGGGTTTGAATGATTGTTTAATAGTTTTTGCTTCCATAGTATAGTTTGTTTTCAGTCAAGCATTGTCTTGTAGAATAGTGATCTCCTTGTATTTTGCAATTTCAATTCTTGTCCGTAGATTAGAATAGCATAGATTTGAATTGATAGTTAGGTTAGTTCTACATTTGAAATCGTTGTAATCTGTTCAAGTTGCTAGGTTAGGTTTGATTTGATAGTTCACAATTTAATAGTCTTATTTCTTTATTACTTGGTTTTTCATTTTGAAAGAAAACATCTCTAGGATCTACATAGCAAACATCCCAGGTTCCCTTCTACCTCAACATATATTTTGTGACAACTCTAAGTGTACAAACCCCGGTTGATAATTAATATTGGAAATTTAATATACATAAATTATACCAACATTTTGGCACCGTTGCTGGGGAGTTGTAGATAGGTAGAATTTCCTTATGAAACTTAGTGATAGGCCAGTGGCGGGTGAGCTGTAAGATGAGAGGTAAGAACTTGCACATCTGTTATAACAAGCATCCCCAAAACCCATCAGTAGTAGTAATGCAATTAGGTTTTGCTTTAGTTTTAGCTTTGTTTTCATGAATAGACGTAGAGATTCAAAAGGTAGATATGTTAAACTAGTCCCCAAAACACCATCAAAATTTCTACTAACCTTTACGGGGGGCTTGCCACCCCGACTACTAACTCAGCGGAAAGTTATCGAAAAACACACAAAGGGAATAATCCTACTTGGAAATCTAAAGAAATCCTTTCTGGAAACCATTCGGGGGGAACCATAGAAACATCAGAGAAGTCAATCCATAAAGAAGCCCGATCAGCAGTACCTTAGGACCACATTGAGACTGAACTTAGGCAAGAAGAAGTTCAAAAAGATAAACCATCAGAACCCCTTAATTCTTCAGTAGTTCCAAAACCCAACGACACAACCTTCTCACTAGTAGGGGGCCCAAATTTAGTATATTTTGTTGATCCTGCATAGGTAGATGCTCTCTTTGGAAACTATGCAAATATAGTTGTTTCATAGATCGAAACATCAATTATATGACCTACAATCCCTGTAGAACTGGACTCTCACGTAGCTGACAACTCTTCTCATCGGAAGAATATTTTCCCTGAAAAGGAGCGTTGGGACATCCCATATTCACCAAGAAAGGAACCACCTAGGTTTTCTCTCTTTGGAAATCAAGTCTACATGGAGAATGCAGACAATCATGAAGTGAGACTCAACGAAGAAGAGGGGGAATTAGAAAATCGAACTAAAGGTACTTTTGGATTTCCTATTCTAGATACTGCACAAAATGTGACCATAAAAACATCCCTCCCTCCTCACTGCCTACCTTTTATGGAAAGAGTAGTGAGGACCCAGATACATTTTTATTTGAATTCAACATTTTGTGTAGAAGCTATAATTATTTGCAAGATTCCCAAAAGTTAAAACTTTTCCCTGCCACACTGAAAGATTATGCTCTAAGATGGTTTATGGGGTTAGGAGAATCTAGCATTAGAACTTGGGAAGATATGAAAATTGCATTTCTACGAAAATATCAAGACTATTGCAAACCTAAAGACTCTCAAAATGACATTTTCAAGATACAACAACTTGAAGATGAGAGCCTAGAGGATTATCTCGAAAGATTCAACTATGTATTACATAATGTTAAATTTTGAGCATTAATTCACAATACTCTAGGATCTTCACTAAGAGAATAACATATACAGTATATCAATGCATAACAATCACAATAAGCATGACAAGCATCACATGAATCAAAAGCATGAGAGACAAGAGACACAGAGTTTCTGTGGGGAAAACCCTAAGGTGAAAAACCCCACAACTTCCTCAGAGATAGAGAGAGAAATGGCTCAACCAAAGTACAACCAAAATACACTGAGATAGTCTCCTAGTAGCAGATGATCCTCCTCCTCACTAGTGCGCCACTTTCTGAGTGAGAGAAGTGTGAGTTTCCGAATGATCAAAATAGAGATCTCCCGATCTCTATTTTTACTAACTTGTTTGCCCAGTGACCTTATGAGGCCGACTTTTCTAGCTAGGTACATCCACAATATAATATATATTTCAGGGCCGAACCCACACATGGTGGTCTAATAACCCGTCGCCAAGTACACACACTTGCGACACTTGTCAATACACATGACGACACTTCCTTATAGAGGAATAACACATCTCTTATAAGGGTACAATAAATATATATGAAATATATAGATGAAATACATTCCGAAGTTACATATACATCAACACTCCCTCTTAACTAGGAAGGTATTTCTCGACATAGATCTGCTAGACAAGTCTTCTTCTCGGGATCATCGTCATCATCATCGTCACTGTTGCTGCTATCTCAACCAATCTCTGACTCTACTCATCATAGGAAGTTCTATAGAGCCAGTCCTTTTTCATACTGGATGTAGGCCCACCACCTGCAGGTCTTCGTCATCATTGGCCATATTGAGAAAATCACAAGACTTATTACGTGCGTCACAAAACCTTAAAAGGGTCTCTTGACTAGCAAGAAATCTAAAGAGCGTCTGAGGCCTTTTTCATCATGTCCAGATCTCCAGGACTTATTACATGTGACCCCACCACAAAACCTCGAAAGAGAATCCCAGGACTGATTACGAGCACAAGGCTCAACCTATCGGATCTCCCAGGGCACATATTACATGTGGTCACCACAAAAGCTCGAAAGAGCATCCTAGGACTGATTACGAGCACAAGGATCAACCTATCGGATCTCCCAGGGCACAAATTACATGTGGTCATGGAAAAACCTCAAAAGAGAATCCCAGGACTGATTACGAGCACCTGACTCAACCTATCGGATCTCCCAGGGCACAAATTACATGCCATAGGACAAAACCTTGAAAGAGCATCTGCCAGATATCCCATGGCACAAATTACATGCCATAGGAAAAACCTCGAAAGACTATCTGCAGATCTCCCAGGGCACAAAATATATGTCCTCCCAAGCAAAACCTTGAAAGAGCATTTGCCAGATGTCCCAGGGTACAAATTACATGCCATAGGAAAAACCTCGAAAGACTATCTGCAAATCTCCCAGGGCACAAATTACATGCTTATCTGCACAACCTGTTCCACGGCCACAAAGTATCAACTTGATACTCACCATACATCATCTTGATGTACACATGATCATCCTAATCATCATCACTGCAACATCCTGCTGCATGTCATCTGGAGCAACATCCTGAAGCTCGTCATCCATGATCATCCTGATCATACAATGCATCTACCTGATGCATACCAAGTATCTACCTGATACATATCATCATACATGATCCAGCTGATCATACAATGCATCCACCTGATACAAATACAAATACACGATCCACCTGATCATACATGATACATATCAACATACATGATATACCTGATCATACAATGTATCCACCTGATACATATACAGATACATGGTCCAAGCATCCAACATGATGCATACACAAAATACATACAAATGATCCAACCGATCATATCTAGCATCCAACATGATGTGTACATACATATAAATGATCCAACTGGTCATGTCCAACATCCAAAATGATGCGTACATACATATAAATGATCCAACTGATCATATCCAACATCCAACATGATGCGTACATACATATAAATGATCCAACTGATCATATCCAACATCCAACATGATGCATACATACATATAAATATAAATGATCCAACTGATCATATCCAGCATCCAACATGATGCATACATACATATACATATAAATGATCCAACTGATCATATCTAGCATCCAACATGATGCATATACAGAGCAGTAACTGGAGCATCGTCCTGATGCTCATCATCCAGTGCTTACATCCACAGCCATGTGAAGGATCCTCCTTCCAACATGCTTGGAATGGCTTCTGCAAATGTGTCCATCACTTCTTCCTCTAAGTGTCATCAATCTGAAGAACACCAAGCCTCTCCCTGAAGTACTCGAACTTCACCCTGGCTAGTGGCTTCGTCAGCACATCTGCAATCTGCTCGTCCGTCGCAATATACAGGAGCTTCACAGCTCCTCTTTGCACCATATCCCTGATATAGTGATATTTGATCTCTATGTGTTTTGACCTGTCATGAAACACTGGGTTCTTGGACAATTTCACACAACTCTAGTTATCGCAGAAGATACCAGTAGCATCCAACGAGAGATCAAATAACTCAGACAGCAGCTTCCGTAGCCATACTGCCTCACAACTAGCTGAACAGGCTGCAACATACTCTGCCTCAACTGTAATCAGTGCTACGCAGGACTGCTTCCTTATAAACCAAGAGATCACACCTGATCATATACTGAAGCAGCACGCAGATGTGCTCTTCCTATCTGCAGCACTGCCTGCCCAATCTAAATCAACATAACCCTACAGGTTAAACTTTTGATTCGCTTCATACTTGAGCCCATAATCCACTGTACCCTTCAGGTACCTCAGAACATGCTTTACAGCAACCAGGTGAACACTCCTCGGATCTGTCAGGAACTGAATCAATGTGTTCACAGCAAAGCAAATATCTGGTCTCATGTTCATCAGGTACATCAAGGACCCAATCATTTGACGATACATAGAGATATCAACTGGCTCAGATGAAGTATCACATAGAAGCTTCAGGTTTGATTCCATGGGTGTGGCCATGGCTTTGCAATCTATCATCCCGAATCTCTTCAGGATATCTACTGTGTACTTCCCTTGACCAAGGAAGATCCCACCTGCATTCTGCCACACCTCCATACCTAGGAAGTAATGCATCATTCCCAAATCTTTCATATCGAACTCAGCGGCAAGCGTCCTCTTAGTATCTGCAATTAATCTGTCATCTCTTGTTACAAATAAGTCATCCACGTACAGAAGTAGAATCATAGGATTCCCTTCCTCAACCTTGTAGTAAAGGTTGGAATCCGCTTTACTTTTGGTAAAGCCCAAGCTAGATAGGAAATTGTCCATCCTACCATACCAAGTTCCGGGAGCTTGCTTCAAGCCATACAAGGCTTTCTTCAATCTGCACACATATGACTCCCTATCATGTATTTCAAAACTGAGTGGCTGCTCCACATATACATCCTCTTCAACTACACCATTCAAGAAAGAAGTCTTGACATCCATCTGGTGTATTTTCCATTTCATTGTTGCAGCTAGGGCAAGTACTGTTCTGATGGAAGTATACCTGGCTACAGGTGCAAAAGTTTCTTCATAATCTACTCCCTCTTTCTAAGAGAAGCCACAAGCTACGAATCTTGCCTTGTATTTCTCTACACTGCCATCTGCAGCATGCTTGATTTTGTAGATCCATTTGGAAGTCACAACAGACTTCTCTTTAGGTCTTGGGACAACATCCCAAACATCATTCTTCATTATTGATTGGTATTCCTCAACCATGGCATCCTTCCCTTCTTTCTTTTCCGCTGCTTCTTCATAACTGGAAGGTTATTTGTTCATAATGTCACAGAGTAAAGCAACATAGCTGGTATGTGATCTGGTTCTCTTCTTTGCTTTGTGCTCTTCTTTTGGAATGCCAAATATTTTTGCATCTTGAATGAGCTCTCTATCCCATGCAGGTTTCCTCTTGTGAGAGTTATCCTCACGAGGTGAATCTACAGGTTCTTGCAGATCTTCAAACTCATGAACAACTTCTGGAATTGCTTCAGTCATGGTAGTGTCTTGAAATCTAGTTTCCTTAGGTTCTTCATAAACTTCGAAAGGTGCCTTCCTTGATTTGATGAATACTGAGTTTTCATCAAATGTTACATCCCTACTGACATCAATATTCTTGAACCCTGGAAAGTATATTCTGTAAGCCTTCGAGCTTTCACTATAACCCACAAAGATACCCTTCTTTCCTGAAGGATCTAGTTTAGTCCTCTTTTCCTTTGGGAAATGAGTGTATACTGGACAACCAAATATTATGAGATGACTGACTTCAGGTTTTGTTATACAAAAATCTTCCACCCTGTGAGCATTAGCATTCTTTGGCTTGTAGGATCCATTTTAGTGACTCAGATCCATTTTCATCCTTCAGTGATACTAGTTTATCCTATTTTTGTTCCTACCCGCATGTTGCATCACTATAGCATGCGTACCTGCGAGTTGCATCCCTATAGCCCGCAGGTATCAAGTAAAATGGTAAAAACCACTATTTTATTACTTTTTACTCCCAAAAAGCGGTCATTGGGTGACCTTTGGCTCTCCATCTGCCCGAGTAACGTCTCGATGAGTCCTTTCACCTACCTTTGAGAGGACTATATATTGAGCACATATGTCTTATGGATGGGAGGAGGAAGAGAAGAGTAAAGGCACTATAGTGGATTTTTTTCCCTATCTTGAGTTTGCACTCATTGATCCTTGTAGTTGTGAACCAGTTATGTTCACCTTCCAAAATCCTTTCTAGTTTGAGTTTGCCATTCATGGAGGATTGAAGTGGTGGAGGCACAAGTGGATTGATCTAGATCTTGGTTCAGATTGGTTGCCGGCAAGAGGTCGTATCACTTTGTACTTGTTCTTGTTCATTAATAGAAATACTCATGTTCTCGTCCATTCATGGTGTGAATGTCATTTATTATACATTGGGTTGCATTTGCTTATGATATTGTGGACCATTGTTATTGATGATGTTAATGTTATTTATATGTCACATGTACGTGTTAGATATTTGTTGTCAAGACTAATTTGCAGATTACAAGTGCTTGGACGTGCGCGGATTGAAAGCTCCAACGGGGATCTACATCAAACGTTGGATCGAGGTTGGTTACATTTCTCCATTGTTTTAACATTGTTGTTTCTAATAACATTGTTATGAGAATTGAGTAGATTTCTGGAAGTCATCTGTCTGTTGTGGTATTCCCAAGCCATAGTGAGTTTTCTCCAATACAGAAATGGCGACTCCACTGGGGAAAACATCCATGTTTGGGAAATTTTTTGAGCATTAGTCCATATTTAGAGTTGTTATTTATCGAAGCTCTATGTCACTAATTGGCCGTTAAGATACACTGTAGAAAACTTGCTTTTTCTGAGCCTCTAGACTCTCTGTTTGACCATTTGCTGTTTCTCACCCGTAGGCTAGCTTAGTTCTGCCCGCATACACCCGCCTCTGTTTACACTACTGCTCGCGGGTACTCGCAGGTATTCCTTCGACAGTAGCGTGTAACTCTGGATTTTGTTGGTTTATGGCTATTGGTTGTTGCTGGGTAAGTTTGGTTGATTCCTGAGTCTTTGTTGGCCTCTTTCTTGATTGTTTCATACCTTGGTTGTGACCAGATCTCTTCATTTCTCTTGGTTCAGCCTTCTTGGTTTTTCACCATCTTTGGTTTTAACCTCTTGGTTTCCTCCTTTTGAGCTCTTCCTTTTGGCTAAGTCTTGCTGTTTAGGATCTGCTGGGTTGTCTTAGTGATCTTCTTGGCACTTCAGTGATTGAATAGTAGGATTTTGCTTGCATTTTTTCATTCCATATATATTGAAAAAATACAAAAAATATTCATTTAGTTTTTGCATTTTCCTTTCTGTTCTAAGAGAAAATACAAAAATATTTTATTTCCATGTACTGCATTTTGCATTGAGTGCTTGTTGCCTTCATTTTAGGTTCTTCTTGTGCATTGAAAAGATAAAAGTTTGCATATTTATTTCGGAATTGTTGGTTGATTTTGCATATTAGTGACATTTTTTTATTGGATAGTTGAGTCTAGGATTGGATGATGGTGCATATCATTGAGTCTACACATCACTAGTTTCACGACCATATCCCTTGAGTAATCGTAGCCACTAAAATTAACGCTTAATCATAAAATTGATTAGACTTATTTTATTTATAGGGTACACCAACTAGCATAGGTTTAGAGTCTTGGAATAGATCATTGTGAGTTAACAATCCAAGACTACTGAACGAAACATTAGGTGTCTGACCAGGGAGTGGAGGAATCCATGGTATAGATCGGTGTTCTCAGGAAATCTCTACTCAAACCAGAGTTAAGCACGAGTTCACGGGAGGTTGGTTGAGGAGATATCCCTCTGATACCGGCTGAACGTGGGAGATATATCCAGGATTTGTTCGTATCTAGGGGTATCGGAGGTTCGACCTCTTATGCTTCGGGCTTAGCTACCCTTCCCATACGATGAGTCCCACCTGCGACTGTCCCCCTGAGCATTGGTTATATTGCGGTAGACATAGTTGCCTTACCTAGGTACCGCATAGGGTACTTGCAGTGGTTATGTTGTTTGTATCTTGAGTTAGATAGGGATTGGACAACACAGTTGTGTTCGTGTAGTGGACATGACCCTGTCGACAGAGTGAAGCCTGGGTGTCTCTATAATTGATTCTGTTACCTCTGGCTATAGTTTGGGAGTCTCAAGCCTCTCCTAGGAGAGACATACCGGCTCCAGTGTCGGGAGCTCATTTAGCCACTTTGTTTGTCTGCTCTTGGCTGTAGATTCTCTAGGTGTGTGCTTTTGATTTACTATTTTTTGATCGATAGTTGGACTTTAGGAGATGCTGTGTCTCTCTCCAGAGAGAACGTGGTGTGGAGCCCTACACTCCGCCGGTCCGGTCGTTTGGCTGGCTTAAATCCAGCTTTGGTTACACAACGTATTACTAGAGGATGACGGAGGGCTCCCTCTGAGTCTTCAGATTCTCACACAACTTACGTTGAGGATTACATGGCTACACATCCCGATATCGGGCAAAACCTTTCTACTCCTTCGGGTAGAGTTGAACACATTTCCGATCCCCAAACTCCTCGCAAGGATTGGGGAGGTGATCCACCTGCAACTCAACCTGGTTTTATTTGGCCTAATCCACTTGACCGGGATCCGTTTGATCCTTTAAATCTGGATAATTATCTTTACGGGATGCCCGACTTACCCGAGGAGGAAGAACAGGACGAGCCTTTTGTTCCTTCGTTTCCACGCGATTCTAGATATAGGATGCTTGAGACTCATGATGATTCCGGCCCTACGGTCAACCCCACTGCACTCTCTTTTGGTATGCCTAGTCACAATACTGTCGAACCTTCCACTATGGTTGGTACTCATGCTAGCACTAGTCAAAGTGTTAGCCATACTATACCCACTGGGGGCACTACCCTAGCTGGGGGCACTACGTTATCCACCCACTCACATAGTATGGGGACTGGTCTGATTCCTAACCATGCTAATGTTGGAACACAACCACCTCCTAGGAATACTCAACCTAGTCGGAATGCTGTCCGAAACACGACTCGCCATCCACCACCTAGTACACATGTCGCTACTCGTCAACCTAGGACCACTTTTGCACATGATACCGTTCCTCCCAACCATGGGGGTGGAGACTTACTGCATACTTTTGCGTCCACTACCGCTGCTAGTAATAGTAATGTAGGGGGTGGGAATATTTCCTATCCACATGGACATCACACCACCAACCCTGCTACTGGTCACACCCATATTGGACCTGGGAATACTTCTCATGCTTATGGTCATCACATGACTGCTCAAGCTCATCCTAATATTGGGGGTGGGAACATACCATACCATTACGGTCAATACAACACGGTTCCCACTATGAATAGTACAGACATGCCCCATACCCACGGTGGCAACCCTTACTACAACACAGTCGGTGCTGGCCACCGGTATCACCCAACACCCCAATATGGTGCTCAAAACGCACATATACCTACTTACTCTCAAATGGGTCAAGCAGGGGGAGGTTATCCATCTTATGGCCATGGGAAAGCTTATGGGTCGTCAGGTCCTCCGTATCAGCAGTTTAACCCTCATGGTCAAGATTTTGGTCCATCGTATAACACAGTTTCGTTCAATCAACCTTTTATGGGAGCTTATAATCAAGCTTTCCAGTCGTAGCTCCCGCTCCTTACACGACTGAATCTCCTAGATCTTTCGAAGCTCACGAATGATCCCGATGTGTCATGACCCTAATTGGCCCCCAGTCCCTACCAAGCTCCCTTCGGACATTCCAAAGTTTGAGGGGAAAGGTGGTGAGGACCCGGGAGATCATGTCACGACATTTCACCTTTGGTGCTCCTCCAACTCTTTGAATCATGATTCCATTCGATTACGCCTATTTCAATGCACCCTCATGGGGGCAGCCGCAAAATGGTATGTGGAGTTTCCTGGAAACACCTATAGGGGTTTAAACGAGATTGCTTTGGTTTTCATAGACCATTTCCAGTTGCCGATTCGTTATGATACTGGTACTGAATTGTTGTCCACCTTCCGTCAGAGTAAGGCCACACATATTTCTGACCACGTTCAAGAGTGGCATCGGTGGAAGAGATTAGTGAAATCCAACATTCCTCCAGAGTTCCTGTTGGAATGGTTCCTCAAGTCTTTACTTCCATATATTGCTAAGGATGTTTCGATGTCTGGCATTATGACTGAGGAGCAAGCTATCTTGAAAGTCCAGCAGTTAGATCTTCTTTATTCTCAGTCTGGCATTTTGTATGACATTATTCTTGATGCACCGAGAACCAGACATGAGCCCATGTCAGTTCCTGGACCACATGCCGATGGCATCGTGGGATCTGCATGCACTCTCCCTGTAGACTTGGTAGCTAATCAAATGCAAAATTTGTCACTAAACCAGTTTGCACCCAGACAGGTTCACACCTTATCCACTTCCACTCCGTCGTCTGATGTACACAATGTGCAATCAACGAAACCGTCAGGTAACCAACAACCTAGTGGTAAGAAAAGGGGAGAAATAATCGTAGGGGTGGAAACAATGGAAGTAACAATAATAGCAATCGTAATTCTCCTCGTAAAGAGAATGCCAACCCTCCTCGGGGAGGCAGTAATTCTGGCGAGGATCGTAAACCTAGGCGTAAGGTGAAATTCCCTTGCAAGCTTTGTGGGGAGGATCATCTTACTCACTTATGTCCTCGTATTGAAGAAGCATCGAAGCATTTGGCATAGAGCCCAGCTGTGTTGAAGGATCCCCTACCTCATTGCCAAAACATGGCTTCGCATGCTCCCACCACTGGTTATGGTACTAATGAAACAACAATGTCTTCTTCCAATACCAGTGGTTACGGATGTGTGAATATGGTTCAGTCAGAGGTTTGTGTTGCTACTCGTCAACGTGATTATGGTGCACCACAACCGAATTTGGGGAATGAACCTCCCCCTCCTCCTGATAATTCCTTGCATATTGAGAAGCCTTCTATTATGCCGTGGATACCGAAAGGTGTTCTCAAGTGATCTATGCATAATCCTAATGCTCGAGCTGCCTAGAACTACTCCATCGTAGAAGATTTGGGCCAAACTCCGTGTGCCATGTCGGCTCTTGAAGTTTTGCAAGCCTGTCCTTCTCAAAAGCATGCCCTTTTGAGTGCGTTAGGAGTTCAGGATGGGGGAAGTCCTAGTGTTATCAAGTTCGATACTACTGATGTCCAACCTTGCTTGCCTTACCACGTGGATTTTCAAATCCAGGTGGTTTGCCTTAAGAGCTTCGTTAAACGTACTATGGTTGATGAAGGTGCTTCCGCATCAGTAATGTCGTTGACTTATTGGAAATCTCTTGGCTCTCCTCCCCTACTCGCGTCTAGAACTACACTCATTGCATTCGATGGTAGATATTTTATGCCATGGAATTATCCCTTCCCTTGTTGTCTCCTTGGGAGGTAAGTCTGTGCCTATTGAAGTCGAAGTGGTTGATGCAGCCATCGACTACAACCTTTTACTGGGTCGAAACTGGATGTACACTATGAACGCTGTCGTGTCTATTGTATTTTGAGTTATTTTCTTTCCCCATGAAGGCAATATTGTGATGATCGATCAACTAGATTATGTTGGCACTCCTTCCACATCATCTATGGGATCAGTAGTCCCGCAAGTTTCTGATTCTTAGTCAGCAACTGGGAACATAGGTGTTGGAATGTACGCCTCGTTGATGGGAACTTTTAACCATTCTGCACCTGTGAATTTTATTGGAACCATTTCCGACAGTGCGCCTCCTCCTTCGAATAGTATGCCATTCCGGACTTCCTATTGTGGTGATCCATGGATTTTTCCATCCATGGATTCTATGTCTGGAGACATTGCGCACGTTGGGATGTCTTCACCTTTATCTGTAGCGGAGCTCACTTACGATCACATCCAACAAACCACTGTGGATCCGGATCTCTCTTCTCCCCAAGCAGTTGAAGAAGATCTCATTACGCTGCCAATTTGGGCAGCCAACTCATCTTGCTCTCACGATTGCCTCGATGATACTTTGCCATCTGATGAAGCTATCCTTGAAGCCATGTGTGGTAGTGAGAGGCCTTGGGAAGATATGCATCATCGATCTTATTTACTTCCCAACCTTGAGATCATGGAGCAGGAGGAGTTTAGGATGACTCTAGCTAAGATGGTTGGTCACCCTGTGGCTCTTTTGCAGTCACATGATGTTTTCTTGGAGGGGAATATGGCCAATATTTCCCCAACCACTTCGATCAACATCTCTCACACTCCCGAAAAGATTGAGAATGTTTACGTCGATGACGATTGCACTCCTGAGGAGATTTCTATTTACACTGATTTGTTTATTGAACTCCGGGAAGCTTTCACCTGGTCATATGAGGAGATGCCAGGAATAGACCCCCGCATTGTTGAACACGAGATTAAAACGTATCATGATGCTAAACTGGTTCGACAACGCTTACGTGCTGTGAACCCTAGGAAGGCAGCTGCTATTAAGGTAGAGGTGGAGAAACTGCTCAAAGCTGGTTTCATCTACCCCGTTCCTCTTACCGAATGGGTGTCAAACCCCGTTCCTATGGATAAGAAGCAGGGAACAATCCATGTATGCATTGATTTCAGAGATTTGAACTGTGCATGTCCAAAAAACAACTTCCCCACGCCATTCATTGATCAAATATTGGATGCTTGTGCGGGAAGTGAGATTTTTTCATTCATGGACGGATTCTCGGGTTATAATCAGATTCAAATCAAACCCGCAGACCAACATAAAACGACATTTATTTGTCCATGGGGAAATTTTGCATGCCGAAAAATGCCCTTTGGCCTCAAGAATGCCGGAGCTACTTTTCAGCGAGCCATGACCTATGCCTTTCATGATCTTAAGAAGATTATGGAAGTTATCTTGGATGATCTTGCTGGACATTCTCGCAAGAGAGTGGACCACCCCAAGCACCTCCGTATGATTCTCGAACGATGTATACACTACAAAATTTGATTGAATCCAAACAAATGCATCTTTGCTGTTAGGACTGGTCGCCTTCTAGGATTCATAGTTTCGAAAGAGGGTATTAGAGTTGATCCTCTCAAAGTTGAGGAAATACTTCAGTTGCCTCCTCCGCGTAATCTGTTTCAACTTCAGAGCCTCCGAGGGAGAGCTACTTTTCTGCGTCGGTTCATAGTTAACTATGCCAGTATTAATAAAGGTTTCACACGCCTATTGAAGAAAGACACACCTTTTATCTGGGATGAGCGAGCCCAGCAGTCTTTCGACGCCCTTAAGAAAGCTTTGGTATCGGCCCCCATGCTTAGTCCACCGGACTTTACATGAGATTTCATTCTTTATGTGGCCGTGTCTCAAGAGACTATTGGCATGGTCTTGGTTCAGGTAGATGATGCACTTGTCGAGCATGTTATGTATTATCTTAGCCAAAATTTAGTAGACGCTGAACTAAGGTACACCCACGTAGAAAAGCTGGCACTTGCGACTGTTCACGCAGTCCAGCGGTTACGGCATTAAATTTTGCTTCGAACAACCATTGTTGTATCTCATATCAATCCATTTCAGTTCATGCTATCACGACGCCTTATCGGGGGTAATTATACTAAATGGATTGTGATCCTTCAGGAATTTGATCTCGAGTTTGCTTCTACAAAGTTGGTGAAATCATTGGTGTTCACTGAGCTTATGTTGGACCTTCCACGGCTTGATGAGGAAGTTATTCATGAAGATTCCTTTGTGGATGAACACCTATTTCTTATCTCGACCGAGGACCCTTGGTATGGGGATGCCATTAGATATCTCCAAACTTTGAAGTTTCCTCCGCATTATTCACGAGACGAGCGATGGCGTGTGAGACATCACGCTAAAGATTATACTATCGTTGGTGACACTTTGTATCACCGAGGAAAGGATTCCATTCTCCATCATTGTTTGACTCACGAAGAAGCGGAATGTGTACTTAATGATTACCATGTGGGGGCGTGTGGCGGTCACTTATCCGGGCTTGCTACAGCCCAGCGTATTATGCGAGCAGGTTATTTTTGGCCTTCTATCTTTAAAGATTGTATTAATGCTGTGAAGAGATGTCACCCTTGCCAGGTGTTTTCTTGGAACATACACTCGCATCCAACGTCCCTCCATCCGGTCATCACCGTCGGTCCCTTCACTAAGTGGGGGGTAGATTTCATGGATTGCAAACCAGCTTCGGCTGGGGGGCATCATCATATTATTGTGGCTGTGGATTATTTTTCCAAATGGGTTGAGGCCATGCCTACCGTTAAAGCCGATGGTGCTACTGCAGCCCATTTCGTGTTCAACTAGATTATCACTCGATTCGGTATCCCAAAAGAGATTGTCACTGACCATGGCAGTCACTTTCAGAATAAGATGATGGAGGATTTGTCTCTCAAGCTTGGGTTTCATCAGGAACGCTCGTCTTCCTACTATCCTCAAGTGAATGGTCAGGTTGAAGCAGTCAATAAGTCTTTGAAGACCATTATCCAACGTACCATCCAACAAAGCAAGACCAATTGGCATATAATGTTATATCCTGCTTTGTGGGCTTATCGAACCGCAGTTAAGACTGCCACCGGGTTCTCACCATTCCAAATAGTTCATGGTGTGGAGTCACTTTTATCGGTTGAATGCGAGATTCCTTCATTCAAGCTAGCCATAGAGCTCCTCCCTGATACGACGGAGATTGAGCAACGTTTGGTACACCTCGAGCAACTTGATGAGCACCGTCGAGATGCCGCTGTGGCCATTGATGTTAATAAGCATCGTGTCAAGGTTCAATATGATAGGTCTGTCCGTCCCTAGAAATATGCTGAAGGTGACTTGGTACTTTTGTATGACGAGGCTAAAGAACCCATGGGGGCAGGAAAGTTCAATCCCATGTGGCACGGTCCTTACATTATGAGACATGTCTTGGAAAAAGGAGCTTATGAGTTAGAGGATTACGAGGGAGTTGTCTTGAAGGAGCCTAGAAATGGGCTCTACCTCAAGCGGTATTACGCTTGAACCTTTGGTTCAGGCTGATACTTTTGTACACTATTGTATAGTTTTTCTGTACATAGTCTAGGTTGCATTTTTGGTTGTCGGGTCTGCTGATTAGCCTTTGTTTGATTGACAGATGTCAGCGGGATGTCCTACATTCTTAGGTTTCGTGGATGGTGCTAGCCGACATACGCAACAGCTTGCTTCTGCTGCCTGGGTTATCTTTTCACCTGACCATCTAGTTGTGTCCTCAAGAGGTGTTTGTCTCGGTCCTACATCGAACAATGTGGCTGAGTATAGTGCCGTTGTTGAGCTACTTCGGGATGCCATTTCACATGACATCCAGTCTTTAGAAGTCTGCCTAGATTCACAACTAGTTGTGTCTCAGCTGAATGGGCAGTATCGTGTATGAGACCCTACATTACTACAAATATTCCTTAAGGTACAACTCTTGGAGAGACATTTTGTTTCCATTACATATATTCACATTCCAAGAAGTCATAATTATATATATGATGCATACGCTAACTATGTATTAGATTGGCATTGGTCACATTCATCATGAACCACATAAATACAAAGACATTCATACATTTGTACCATACACACATATAGTAGAACCGAGAACCAAAGTTGTATATATATATAAATATGCCCAAAAATGGTAGTGTCATACCAGACTGGAGCCTGTAGCCCTCAAAAATATACATATCGGTACAAAAAATGATGAGACCCTGGGATATCTACTCCCTCCGAGGAGGTCTAGCTGCTGACTCGACGGGATGTGTCTCATAATAGTACTGTACTGCGTTGGCCATCCGCTGCAGTAGCCGCACCCACTACCTGGCGCTGCATAGCCTCCGATAGTCGGGCTACCTCTATCAGTGGTACTCGGGAAACCATTCATGATATGTTGCACCGCAACGTCTGTAGTGTGCGCCCTACTGTAGCATCTGCTACCACCTCATCTCTACATCGACGACCATGTCTCGGGAAGCCCTTGGGTCTCACTGGGCCTTTGTATGCAAGCAAACAGTCACCCATTAGCACATGACATTACCACCAAAAAGATTTTTTGCATTCTAACTATCATAAAAAATTCCATAAAAATTTAAAAACACAAAACCAAAAGAGTACTCACCGATGTCTCCGAAGGCTGCACCTGGAGGGAGTGGCATGTCACGGTCCTGTCTGAAGTTTATCCCCGCATAGGGGTAGTCCTCGATAGCAATCACTTGCCGGTTCCACCAGCGGAAGAAATCCTCACTATATGGTGACGCCAGATGGCCACCACCCTGTCGTGTCAATATGTCAGCCCATCGGGTCAGGGCTGGATCTCGGAGACTGTGAGGAGGGACATCCACCCTCGGGCTAAGTCCCGGAACCCTATTAAAGAAGAAACTATAGAGGATGCTACCATACCCAAAGTTTTTGGCCTTCCCCTCTTTGCATTTCATCAGTTGTGTCTTCATAGACACCAGCAGAGTAGTACACCAGTCGAATATAGTAGGCTACAAGCATTGTGATGCATAGAACATCACCGGTTTGGATGCCTGATGTAGTGCTTTGGATCCCGTGATCCACACCAGAGTTGCCACTATGATCTTTGTACTCAAGTCCGTTATGAGATTGACCGGAACCTAAATTCCCACTGGTCATGTGTTGGCGGGATAGTACCGTACTATGTAGTCTTGCACAATGATCCCACCTCCCACGGTCCGTGACCGAAGACTAGCCACTTCCCCTCTACGAGACAAACCGGTAATGAAACAGATATCCTCTACTTCCAGTGTCAGTGTTTTCCCGTTGAGGATGAAGTGTTGAGCATCCACATCCTAGTAGTTGATCAAATGACGGAGTAGTAGGTTTTGGGCTCTTAAGCCCCCGAGACTCCAGTATTTATATAAGCCACATGCTTGCAATGCTTGTTGTGCTTACAAATCGTTGCGCACGGCCTCATCTACCTGGTCATGCTCTCTCTCCCTCCACTCTAGAACCAAAATGGAGTGCAAAGCAAGATATCTTTAGTCAGTTTCATGCTTAAAAACTTCTTGAAGGCCTTACCCGCGAGCTATATTGTAGACAGGTGCGGGTAGACGCGGGCAGTCAGTTTTTTGACTGCGCGTTTGATGCCCTACCCGTGACCCGCATACTTACAGCCCGTGGGTAGCACCAAATCCATTTAGGGCTTGGCCAAACAAAATAACCCACCGACCAAAATTGAAATAAAAGCACTTAAATGAAAGGTGTGGCAGTGACCACTAACCTGCTCCAGACGGTTCGCTGAACGGTTGCTCGTAGATCCCACGATCGGCACTTGAAATTTCAGGTGCAAACTTACCACTCAACTCCAAAATGGTGAATAGTGCAAATGAATTGAAAATTATTAAATTCTATTACTATTTATAATTTTTTGGACCCACTTTTCTATAGTTTTGTCCATTTTGGTCCATTATGAACTAATATCGTGTCATGGAGTAATGTTTTTTCAAACAGATTTCCTCGGTGAGAGTTGTTCCGATTCATTTCACACCTACGACAGGTATGTTTCACACCTGGCATATAGGTTAGATGCCATTTCCACATGCATTATGCATTTGACCTGTTGACCATTTTCATAAACCCTAGGTGCGACCCTGCTTCCTGACTGACACGGGACCTTCACACTTTTATAGAAGTGTCGTCATGTGGCGGTAGGGCTTTCCTGAACATGGGTACCCTAGTTAGAACCCCCTTATTCATTTTGGTGCTCATGCCGTTGTTTGTCCTCAGGATTGGGAGTCCTTTGTAGTCACGCCATGACGTTGCGATAAAGACTCATACTCTAATTTGTCTTATGTTGGCCATCTCCCTTAAGGACTCCCCTCAGTTATATCATGTTGTGATTGCATTGCATCATCCTGCTTGCCGCTTGAGCCTTGTGCCGGCTCCTGCTTTCTCAATTTTTAGCCTGGTGCCTGAGCACTTTCCCTGTCGAGCCCTGCAGAGCTTATATATTTTCCCTTCACAATTTGATGACCCTTTGACCCTGAGGGAACACACCCCCGAGTGTCCACATCTTGCACGCACTTCCTTGCATTGAGCATAGGTATGTTCCAATGCTTGGGACTAGTCTGCTAGCTATTTGACACTCGTTCCCTCACTTGTTGTACTATAAGCAATTTTATTCTTTTTCAAACTTTTCCCAAATATGAAAAAGACAAAAAAATAAAATATTCCAAAAATCCGTACGGGATTATGGTCATTATTTCTTGTTAGTAGCTGTTGTGTCGCCTTTGATCAGAGCATTCATTCCACTCTGTACATTTTGAGTCAGGACTATAGTTGGGCCTTAGGAGCTGTACTTGTTTCTCAGTTTTCTCCACCGATTGGTTAAGCTTCTAGTCATTATGGAGCCCTCTGTAATGCCTCCTGCATTGCACAGTTTATGTCGAGTCTATGCTGTCCGAGTCTATCCATCTGCTCATGCTCTTGTTCAAACGAAGTCCTGAAACCAGTGTCGGCCACTCCTCAGATATCTTGACTATTGCATGTCGACCATCCTTATTGAGTCAGTCCATTTCACTTGAGATATTTCAAATCTTTCAGCATTGCTGGTACCTCGTGCTGGTTGGTGGGGGATGCCTTAATGCCCTCCTTCCAGCGAGTCTTGTTCCGTCGACCTCAACTCATTTATTCTGGGACTTGAGGCTTAGAGTTCGGTTGAGTACCTTGAGGCTTGCAGTCATTAGTGGCAGGTTCTCTTTCCATCGACAGTTTTGGGAATACATCAATGTCCCATGATCGATGGATTCATCCTAGTGCTCGACTTCAACCCATTTATTCACACTCTAATGATTGTGCTCTGTGCCTTGATGCCCATTTTCATTATCGGTGGGTCATCTCACATCTGTTAACGTTATACATCAATGACCGGTAATCAGACGATGTCTCATCAGGTTCGACCCCAACTCCTTTATTCAATTGATGGGACTTGCACCGTCGAAGACTTGTGTAGAAGACCCCAGGTGATTGTGGCATTCAGTATGCTACATATGACTTTGACTTTACATTTGAGATATCACCTCTAAGATTTTAGCAATTTGTACCTCCAGTTTGCACCAGTTGTCTTCTTTTCAGCAGAAGACCATATCTTACTGTAGAGCGATCATGGATATGATCACTTATGACATGTATCTACTTATGTACTGCCTATTCATGGCCATTGTATCAGATTGTTGTACTATACCGACATGTATTCAGAGATACTATTGTATTATGACGAGTGATCCGTTCTTTTCAATTGTGTCTCCATCACTCCACTTCTGAGTTTTATAATTTATTTCGGCCATCCTAACACATTTCAGTCTCTGACCTCACACATTAGGGGGCATCTGTTATATAGAAATCTTCCACCCAGTGAGCATCGACATTCTTTGGCCTGTATGATCCATTTCAGTGACTCATATCCATTTTCATTCTTCAGTGATACTCGTTTATCCTATTTTTGTTCCTACCCGCATGTTGCATCACTATAGCATGCGTACCCGCGAGTTGCATCCCTATAGCCCGCGGGTATCAAGTAAAATGGTAAAAACCACTATTTTATTACTTTTTACTCCCAAAAAGAGGTCATTGGGTGACCTTTGGCTCTCCATCTTCCCTAGTAACGTCTCGAGGAGTCCTTTCACCTACCTTTGAGAGGACTATATATTGAGCACATATGGCTTATGGACGGGAGGAGGAAGAGAAGAGTAAAGGCACTCTAGTGGATTTTTTCCCTATCTTGAGTCTGCACTCATTGATCCTTGTAGTTGTGAACCAGTTATGTTCACCTTCCAAACTCCTTTCTAGTTTGAGTTTTCCATTCATGGAGGATTGAAGTGGTGGAGGCACAAGTGGATTGATCTAGATCTTGGTTCATATTGGTTACTGGCAAGAGGTCGTATCAATTTGTACTTCTTCTTGTTCATTAATAGAAATATTCATGTTCTCGTCCATTCATGGTGTGAATGTCATTTATTATACATTGGGTTGCATTTGCTTATGATATTATGGACCATTGTTATTGATGATGTTAATGTTATTTATATGTCACATGTACTTGTTAGATATTTGTTGTCAAGACTAATTTGCAGATTACAAGTGCTTGGACGTGCGCAGATTGAAAGCTCCAACGGGGATCTACATCAAACGTTGGATTGAGGTTGGTTACATTTCTCCATTGTTTTAACATTGTCGTTTATAATAGCATTGTTATGAGAATTGAGTAGATTTCTGGTAGTCATCTATTCGTTGTGGTATTCCCAAGCCATAGTGAGTTTTCTCCAATACAGGTTTCTTACCAGAAAAGACCTCTTCTGGTGTCTTGTTGTCCAATATCTTGTGGGGTGTTCTGTTCTGCACATATACAGCTGTTCTAGCTGCTTTTTCCCATAGATGCATAGGTAGATCCTGGTCATGCAACATTGCCCTTGCTGCTTCCATGATTGTTTTGTTCTTCCTTTCTGCAAATCGATTCTATTGAGGATTATAAGGAGCAGTCAACTCCCTCTTAATCCTTGAATCACTGCAAAGCTTCTTGAAGTCACCTGAGGTGAATTCTCCACCATTGTCGGATCTGAATGTTTTGATCTTCTTGTCATTTTGATTCTCCATCAAGGTTTTGAATTCCTTGAACTTATCAAACACCTCATATTTGTTCTTCAAGAAGTATACCCAAGTCTTCCTGGAGAAGTCATCAATAAATGAGACATAGTAAACATACCCACTTAGAGAACTGGATGACATAGGACCACATACATTTGAGTGGATGATTTCTAGGATATCCTTTGCCTTGCTTTCACTGCTTGGGAAAGCCTTATTAATGTTCTTACCTTTTGCACATCCTTTGCAAACAACTTCATGTTTGGTCTTGATTTCAAGAAGACCCTCTACAACCTTGCTTGCAAGTGGAAGTGCCCTATAGTGCATGTGAACAAGTCTTATATGCCAAAGTTCACTTGGATCCATGGATTCATGCACCATGGCATGTTCAGGTTGTCCCTTCAATTTATACAAACCTCCCTCTTGCTCTCCAATCACTACTGCATTATCTATGGTCTTTCCCTTTGGCCACATTAGGACTTGGCCATCCACAAATGCAACCCTCATACCTTTTGCATCCAATGCAGAGATGGAGAGTAAATTCTTCTTGAGCCCAGGTACATAAAGGACTTCTTTCATCTTCAAATATTTTCCAGAGTCTAGGTTGTAGGAGGCTTCACCACTCCCTTTGATTGGGTATTGATAATCATCCCCAAGTTTTACTTTATGGGGTGATTCATGTTCAGACAGATTTACAAAAGATTCTTTAAACCCAGTCATGTGTTTGGAAGCCCCACTGTCAATCAACCAATCATTACAACCATGGGAGATAGTACCTATGAGAGCAGAGATTAGAACATACTCTTCTTCACTTGATGAGTCATCATCACTTTCTGCCCTAGCCTTCTTCTTTGGGGGTTCATCATCCTCGGCAGTATGAGCATGATATCTTCTTTTGTTATTCTTCTTCTTCTTGTGACAATCTGAAGCAAAGTGTCCCTTCTCATTGCAATTGAAGCATCTGAGATCTTTCTTATCTTTATGATAATGGTGGTGTGAGAATTTCCTGTCTTCTGATTTCAGGAATTCCTATTTTTGTGGAAACCCTAATTTTTAGGGCCAAATCTGAAAATGCTCAGAACTGAATTCGGATTGGATAGATAGATTCTCCTTGATGAGTAGAGTCAATCTACTATACCGCTTTTCCAAAAACTGTGGAGAGAAACCCAATAAACAAGAAACTCAAGTTTCCGTCACTGCAAAATGTCTTCTTCTCAGGTTAGCTCTGATACCATGTTAAATTTTGAGCATTAATTCACAATACTCTAGGATCTTCACTGAGAGAATAACATATACAGTATATCAATGCATTACAATCAAAATAAGCATGAAAAGCATCACAAGAATCAAAAGCATGAGAGACAAGAGACATAGAGTTTCCGTGGGGAAAACCCTAAGGTGAAAAAACCCACAACTTCCTCAGAGATACAGAGAGCAATGGCTCAACCAAAGTACAACCAAAATACACTGAGATAGTTTCCTAGTAGCAGATGATCCTCCTCCTCACTAGTGCGCCACTTTCTGAGTGAGAGAAGTGTGAATTTTTGAATGATCAAAATAGAGATCTCCCGATCTCTATTTATACTAACCTGTTTTCCCAGTGACCTTATGAGGCTGACTTGTCTAGATAGGTACATCCACAATATAATATATATTTCAGGGCCGACCCCACACATGGTGGTCTAATAACCCGTCGCCAAGAACACACACTTGCGACACTTGTCAATACACATGACGACACTTCCTTATAGAGGAATAACACATCTCTTATAAGGGTACAATAAATATATATGAAATATATAGATGAAATACATTCCGAAGTTACATATACATCAACACATAAATCAAAATATAGTGACCTTCGAGAAGATGCGGTAAGAACTCTATTCCTTAAGGGAACCTCAGAAGACTTTTTAGAAAACCTTAACCTCATGGAATCTGGGGATATCTCTCATAAATATTTCATAGAAATTTGTGAGATGTGTAGGAATTACTCCAGAAGTAGAGGAAAAAGTGGAAAGAAATTTCATGAATCTTATAATAGAAATTTAAAAGGAAATACCTCTAATCTTGGTGGAGTCACAAGGATAGATTTGGGAAACCTATTAGAGAACTTCAAAACAAATATTTTAGGAGCAATGGGTTCCCAATTAGATGCATTACAAGTGAAGAAGAGACAAGAGGAAGAGCGAGCAGCAATGAGCATTTTTTGTCCTAGATGTAGGACTAAACATCCCCAACGGGAATTCCCATTGAATAATGTTTCATAATGTCACCTTTGCATAGAGGAACACCCAACTGAAAACTATCCATCGTTGCTTGGGTTACAAGCCATATATAAGTGTGGGAATGTTGGTGAAACATCTAGGAGGCCTTAGCAACCTAGAGACCAATCATCATATCAGGATCCATCATTACAGTTCCCGCCCTATTATCATCCTTACCAACCACCTCAACAATGGAACACCTCTAATTGGAAAAACTCGCCACCTCAGTATCCTCCTCAGAATGCTCAACATCAACAATGGTTACATGGATGGAGGGGAGAAGCTTATGCTCAACGACCACCTCCTCCTGTGCCTAAATATCCTTACCCACCTAATATCCAACAAATTTTCCCTGGATTTGTGCCTCCTTCACTACCCCCTATCACGCATCAACCTCACCATTTCCAGAATGTGAATCCCCCAAGACCCACGCTACTACCTGCACAACCGATACCAAACCCTAACAATAAACCAACTCAAGCTCTTAACAACATTGAGTTGCAACCTCTTCCATATTATGTCATTTCGACTGCACTAGTGCATGAAATTCAATTGCAATTTGGAAGAGTTTTGCATCATCAACCCAAATCACTAGTTGTCATTCGTGAAGAAGATGAAGAAGAAGAAATACCTAGTGAAACCTTGAATGATTCCATTCTCAAAGATGTGGTTATTCCAAAAGTTTCAACACATAACCATCCTCAGAAAGAAGTAACTCAAGAAGAAAAAGTACCCCCATATCCAGAGCGTCTAGCAATAGAAAACCCTGCAATTTATCCAGAGTATGATATTATTAACGAACTGAAAAATATTTGTATCAAAATCCCTTTATTATAAGCTATTAAAGACATACCAATTTATAGTAAAGTGATAAAGTAACTATGTATTAAAACAACAGGTAAGAAACAGAAAGACCCTCCAACAATTCATGTCATAGGTGAAATGTCTAATTACATAGCATATCAACCTAGAATTACAAAATATACGAATCCAAGAAATCCTGTGGGAACTGTTATCATCAATAACACTGCTATAGGAAACAAAATTATCGATCTGGGAGCTGCTATTAACATAATGTCCACCGCAGTATTGGAAACCCTGCAATTAGGACAGTTTCTCCGTCCTACCCCAACAATGTTGGAACTAGCAGATCGCACCACTATACAACCTGCTGGAATCCTAGATGATATTATTGTATCAGTGGCTTCGTGGGAATATCCAGTGGAATTTATGGTCATACAATCAAAGGACACCCTATTATTTTGGGAAGACCATGGCTGGCCACTACTAATGCATTTATAGGTTGTATGGACGGAGAGATGACCATCTCTGATGGGATATGTACATGGAAACTTGCCTTATACCCACTAGCACAACTAGTAACCGAAGACTTATGGTGGTTAGATTGTCCTTTTGGGGATGAAACTTTGGAGGAAATTTCACTTGTTAGTGACTATTCCTGGGCACTTCAAGAACAAACTACTGAAAATGTGTTGAATCAATTTGTCTCCTCAACAACATGTATAGACTTTCCTTAGTCCTTTGCCCAATTTGATCAAATTTTTGGAGATGAATTTCAAGAGAACATGAGCCTCTCCACATTTACAAATACACCTTGTGTCTTTGAGATTGAAGAACATATAGGGTCATATAACATACCTTTTGAGGTCAGTCCTGAAAATTTTCTACATATAAATGTAGGTTTAAATGAAAATCAACAAAAGCAATTGCTAAAAGTTCTTAAAAGTCAAATCGGAGCATCCGCATGGGAATACACCGATATGAAGGGTATACACCCAGATACTTGTATTCACCATATTTACACAGATGAAAACATACAACCTGTAAGGCAGCCTTAGAGAAGGATGAATCCAGCCTTAAAGGATATAGTTAAAGAAGAGTTACAAAAACTCCTCAATGCTGGTTTCATCTACCCAATTTCTAACAACAAATGGGTATCTCCTCTGGTGGTAGTTCCAAACAAAGTTATGGGGAAATGGCGTATTTATGTTGACTTTCTAGATTTAAATAAGGCCACTCTTAAGGATTATTTCCCTTTATCATTCATTGACCAGATATTAGACACCCTATCTGGGAAACAATACTTTTCATTCCTCGATGGGTATATTGGATACAACCAAATCTTGATAGCACCCGAGGATCAGGACAAGACCACCTTTACTTGTTCTTGGGGAACATATGCCTATAGAGTTTTTCCATTTGGCCTATGTAATGCTCCTGCCACTTTCCAACGTGCAGTCTTAGGAATCTCTGCCGATCTTATACATGATTGTGTAGAAGTTTACATGGACGATTTCACAGTATATGGTAATACCTTTCAAGAATCCCTTGATAACCTTGAAACAGTTCTTACCTGATGCCAAGAAACAAACTTAGCCCTTAGTCACGAAAAATGCAAGATGTTACTAACAAGGGGTATAGTTTTGGGGCATTGTTGGTGTCCGTTTTTGTCATCATTTTTGAACATCAATTACATTCTGATTGGCATTAATTTCACCATTTTTGATGTAATAAGTCATTTTGTTTGCCATTCAGACCGTCAAACACATTAGGTATGCATATATTCACACATCACATGAATTTTGGGTAAAATTGTCATTTTGTGATTTATTGATGTTTAATTAATATTTCTTGGCTTGCTAGGAAAATATATTTCATTTACAGGTTGTGGCTCTCAAAAGAACCTTCACTCAGACGTGTATCTATGTTGCAAATGATTAGCCATATTCATCCCATCGTTCAGACCTGCATTCATCCCGCAAGATTGTTGGTTGAGATATTCTCGGGCCGTTGGGAAGCAAACCGTCATATGGGTTCTATTTAGAACGTGGCCCCTATGGTGCACGAGCCGGTGTTCTGGAAGATTCCCTTTCTTGCACGCTCAGCTTGACAACACATTTCTCTGCCACGTCAAAGGAATATTGACGTCTCAACGATTGTGTGAAAGAAACCGACGCCGTGGAATCTGGTGGATGCTCTGTGTGTTCTCCTAACTATTATGAGGCCGTTCCTTGACTTATGTGTTGTCACGAGCTGTTAAGCAAAACCATTTTGTGGCATTAAGATTGCCTATTATTAGAGCAGTCGACCACTAAAGGGTCGACTTGCTCCTCCAATTGTAACACTGTATACTTAGACGTCCTCGTAGCAAAGACGAGTTAGTCAAGTTAGTCAGTCAGTTAGTCCTTTTTATCTTTAGTCTTGTTAATATTTTTCAGCTGCAAATGGATATAGAAACACTGTAACTCTATTTTTATTTAATACATCTTTGTTGGAGTTTTATGAAAATTTATCAGCATGTGTGGTGATTGATTGATTAAGGCTCAACCTTTGTTTGCTGAGAAGGGCCCCTCAACAACCAGTGGTCTTCCGTCTGTGTACATAATTTGTCTTTGTCTTTTGCATATAAGTCGTGTTGTTATTTTATTTATGTATTTATTCAGTACATGATATCTTTGTCTTGTGATATAGATGACGCTGTGCTATTTATATAAATGATGTCTCTATTTTATGTTATGTATATCTTGTTGCTGTTCATATTAATAATATTTCCAGAATGTAATTGGTGACCGGTTACGTTTAGTCCATTTAGATTGCTTAAATAGTTTAGTCCACTTAGTTTGCTTAGTTTGCTTCAATGGTTTAGATTGCTTAGTTTGCTTAGAGTTTAGTTAGCTTAACCTTCTAAGGTCACTCATAGTTGATTTTAAGCTTAATAGTTTCTTTCCTATAGCATAAGACTAGATTTAGTTACATTTCAGTCTCGTTTTAGGATGAAATAGAAATAAATAGTTTCCTAAATTTTGATTAACATAGATGGATTTTTCTTATCTAGCTCTTAAATAGGTTACTCGCTACTTCCCCTGCACTGTAGGATCACATGCATTAGCTAGCTGGTAGTTAAGATCATCCAATCTTCTCTTCCTTAGTTTAAATCATTTTCTTCTATCTGGACTATCATTCGGACCTCAACACTTTTTGCATTGTTTTCGTGCTTATTTTTTAATCCAATTTCTTAGGCTTTTAATTGTAATATTTCTTGCTTTTAATTAACAGTCTTAGGTGTAATAAAGATCTTGTTTTACATTGCATAGGGTTTTTAATTAAGTTTCATCTCCATTCTTAGTTTTCATTCTATTTTCCCTTACTTTGCTTCAGTTGTTTTACAGGTTACATTCGATTGATTAATACTTTCATTCTCCAAGTATCGTAGTCCTGATAGCTTCTTCGTTAAAGCATAAGATCAGTTTTCCATTCACACAGATAATGAAGATGTTCATAAGAAAGAGTTTGGTTCAGAAATAAATATCTTTATCAAGTTTTCTACTTGTTTCCATATAAACATATCTTTATCAAGTTTTCTACTTGCTTCTTAATCAAATTCAATCTCAATAAATGTCTTTATTAAGTTTTCTACTTGTTTCTATGTTACATTAGTTTCACATCATTTTTCTTATAGATAGGAAATAGATTGCAATGTTTAAAGTTAATTGTAGTTGGATAATCTTTAGTTTACATTTGTTTGTAGAGGTTAAACTAGACTTGCTTCCATTTTTCTTCCTTTGTACATTTGAAAGTCACTTTGATGGGGTAAACTTTTTTCACTCTAAAACTCGCCAAAATATTATATAAACTATATAAAATCCTTATAAATTGAAATAATTTTAGAAAAATATCGCCAAATATTTTATAGTTGACATTTTGAGAATTGGTAAGATTCGCCAAGGTTTATACACTTTTAAATAAGTATTGGTCCTTAAAATTATCCCTGGTTTAGTGTAATCTTGAATATTAATGCATGAATCATTGGTGAATTTATTAAGTAGTTTGTAGTCTTATTTTGAGTTAACATAGTTTCTTGTTTTCATAATTAATTGTCATAGATAGGTTTTTCAAATTCACTTACAGTTATTTCTAATTCTTAGATTAGAGTTTTTAATCAACAGTTTCCAATTTCATCATAGTAGTCTTGTTTAGTTTAGTTTTGTTTTCCAAAATAATTTTTATACCTTTCAGTCATTATCCATAAAATAGAGTAGTGTAGCTTTCTACTATTCTAATCTATTAATTTAATCAGGTTTAATTAGTTCCTTTGTTGTCTTTCTGAAGTTTGACTCGGTTTTTCATTTTGAAAGATCTTTAGATCTTTTCTTTATTAAATATTTCTAAGGTTTGACAAGCCGAAATCCTAGGTACCAATCTACCTTAGCATATATTTTGCCACAACTCTAAGAATACCAACCCTGGTCAATAATTAAATATTAAGTGAGTCTTTGAGATAGCTCACACACCCAACATTTTGGCGCCGTTGCCGGGGAGTTGTAGATAGGTGGAATTTAGTTGTAGATAGGTAGAATCTTCTATTAAAAACTTAGGGATCTATTTGAATTCTCCTCTTTTGAAATTTAGAAATAGGCTGGTGGCGGGTGAGCGGTAAGATGAGAGGCAAGAACTTGCGCATCTGTTATAACAGGCATCCCCAAAACCCAACACTAGTAGTGATGAAGTTAGAATTTATTTCAGTTATAGTTTGTTTTTCATGAATAAGTCTAGATATTCGCAAGGTAGATTTATCAAAAATAAAATTCCTACTAAAACCCCTACGAAAATTCCTACTAACCTATACGGGGGGCGTGCCACCCCAACTACTAACTCAGTAGAAAAGTATCGGAAGACACCTAAAGGGGATAGTCCTACTTGGAAAGCAAAGGGAATCCTTTCTGGAAACCATTTAGGGGAAACCATAGGGACATCAGAACATTCTATTCATAAAGATATTCCAATAGAAGAACCTCAAGCTCATATTTAGACTAAACTAAGACAAGAGGAAACTCAAAAGGACAAAACTTCAGGACCTCTCAGCCCTCCATTAATCCAAAAACCCAAAGACACTATTTTTTCAATAGTAGGTGGTCCAAACTTAGTAAATTTTGTTGATCCTGCACAAATAGATGCTCTTTTTGAGAGTTCTGTGAACATACTTATCTCACAGATTGAGACAACAATAGTAGATTCCCATGTAGCTGGTAATTCCTTCCTAAAAAGAAGAGTATTCTTCCTAAAACAGAAGGCTGGGATACCCCATATTCACCAAGAATGGAACCACTTAGGTATTCTCTCTTTGGAAATCGAATCTTCATGGGTGATGAAAATGAAGATCATGTCCGACAAGATGAAGAGGAAGAGGAGGTTAGAACTGAAGGAACCTCGGGTTCGCCATTCTAGACACTGCACAAGATGTAACTATGAAAAACATCCCTCCCTCCTCACTACCGACCTTCTATGGGAAAAGTAGTGAGGATCCAGATACATTCTTATTCGAGGTTGATATTTTGTGTAGGAGTTATAATTACCTACAAGATGGCCAAAAGCTAAAACTCTTTCCTGCCACATTGAAAGATTCTGCTCTTCAATGGTTTATGGGATTAGGAGGATCTAGTATCGGAACTTGGGAAGTTATGAAGAACGCATTTCTACAGAAATATCAGGATTACTGTAAACCTAAGGACTCTAGCAACGATATTTTAAAAATTCAACAACTTGAAGATGAGAGCCTAGAAGACTATCTCGAGAGATTTAACTATGTGTTACACAAATCCAAATATAGTGATCTTTAGGAAGATGTAGTAAGAACACTCTTCCTTAAGGGAATCTCAGAAGAATTCTTAGAAAACCTTAATCTCATGGCAGCAGGAGACATTTTTCATAAGTCTTTTGCACAAGTTTGTGAACTGTGTAGGAATTAATCTAGGAGCAGAGGGAAAAGTGGAAGACACTCACGAGAATTTTATGCTAGGGACCTAAAAGGAAACACATCCGTTCCTGGGGGAGTTACAAGGGTAGAGTTGGGAAACCTATTAGAAAATTTTAAAATAGATATCCTGGAAACAATGGGTTCTCAACTAGATGCACTACAAGCTAAAAAGAGGCAAGATGAAGAGTCTGCAACAATGAGTGTTTTCTGTCCCATTTGCAGAACTAAACATCCTCAACGAGAATATCCCCTGAATAATGTTTCAATTTTTCACCTTTGTACAGAAGTACACCCAACTGATAATTGCCCATCACTGCCTGGGTTGCAAGATGTATACAAGAGTGGAAACTTTGGTGAAACATTTAGGAGGCCTTGGCAACCTAGAGATCAACCATAATATCAATATCCATCATCACAATTTTCACTCTATTACCATCCTTATCAACCTTCTCAATGGAACCCTTCAGGTTGGCAGAATTGGCCACCTCAGTACCCTCCTCAGAATGATCAACAACAGCAATGGCCACATGGGTGGAGAGGACAAGCTTATACTCAAACACCTTCTCCTATGACTGACTATCCTTACCCACCTAATATTAAACAACTCTTTCCTATATTTGTACCTCCTTCACTACCCCTTATCCCTAATCAACCTCACTATTTCCAGAAAATGAATCCTCCAAGACTCACAATATTATCTGCGCAACCGATACCAAATCCTAACAATAAACCAACCCAAGCTTTTAATAGCATTGGGTTGTTACTTCTTCCATCATATGCCATTTAGACCCCACCAATACATGAGATTCAACTGCAGTCTGGAAGAGTTCTTCAAGATCATCCCAGGTCATCAGTTGTTATCCGAGAAGAGAATGAAGAAGTTAAAACAATTGATAATTCTCAAATCTCCTTTGTTGCAAATGGACATAGATTTAGACTTTATCATCAACCGATATCTAAACAAGATTTTGTGCAAAATGCCTTACAACAAAAGGGGATGGAGCTGGTGGAAGAGGAAGTCACTCCTCCTTCCCCTAGTTCTTAAATTATTTAGGGTTATCTTCATTTGTATATATGTAAATATATTTTTGTTTTTCAATAATGAAGAGTCATTTCTAACAAATGATTGCATTTTTACAGGAAATTTATTCTTATGATCAGCTTATGAAATTTTGTCAATTAAAATAGGAAGACTATTCTCCGTTCCTTAAATTTTGAAAATTTTGCATAACTTTCTTTGTACACATGTTGTTTTGAATAAGTTTGAATCATCTAACTAGTGGTTTTGCAGTTTGATTACAAGAACCTTATAATCAGCTCATGCAATATTTTCTGAAAAGGGAAGTGCTCTAAAACAAATACTTATAATTCTCCTTCTCTTTCGAAAATTGAAAATTTACAGTGAAGGTTAAGATGTTCTTTATATCATCCCAAACCACTTTCTTTTATGATTCTGTATATCGCATTTTATTCAGACATGCACACTTCTGATTTAGCATTAGAACAATTGCTTAAGACTTACCTTAATCATCATGATCTCCCAAAAGTTCTATCTTGCACCTATGAATCATTGGCTCATCCTAGACTCATTATCAAAACTTGTCTCTTAAAGCATCTTTAAAAGGTAGCTCAAAAGTGAATGATATTTCTATTTTGTGGGGAATGTTACTAAATTTTAATGAAGAAGATAGACTGAGAGGTCAAAGAATAGGTTTAGGTTATTATCTTTTGACATGATCTATAATCTAGGCCATTTTAAATAAAATTACTCATAAGGGTCGTTCTAATTTTTTTTTGAATTATGTGTTTAGCAGGCTTAGCACACTCTAGTGCCAACCGACTTCCTTACAAAAAATACATATATATCATTATACGAGGCAAACCTGCTGGGGTACTGAACAGGCTTGCTAGCAGCGGGTCCATGCTAAGTAAAATATTAAACAAGAAAGCTCAGTAAATGCAAGTAAACCCGTCGGGGTACTGAACATGCTCGCTGGCAGCGAGGCTATGCTTGCATGGTACCAAGGTAAACCCGCCGTAGTACTGAACAGGCCTGCTGGAAGCAGGGCAATATCGGGTAAAAGAGGTTTGGTTAATGCATCTCTATGCACATGACTCATAAAAACCCTGAGTATATTAACACATGCTAGGCCAATTATTTATACTGTCATTAGAGAATAGCTATAAGTTGGACTTGGACCCTGTCATCTGATTCACACAATACCTAGGAAATGGCTATCCTAGAAATGGGACCCATAACTATAGAAGTCTCACAAACTATACATTGAACCTTATTTATGTTCTTTGGATGACAAGAAATCTCTACAATGAGTCATGGATGACTAGTTTTCCTATGGCAATTTTCACATCAATTTTACTATCATTCTTCATATGGTCTTCTTAAGCGCTGTTGTGTTCATTTTGATGAATGTACATATCTGAATCATCTACATTTACTAGTTAATATTTTATTTTCTTATGAAAATTATTACATCATCTATCGGAAAAAACTTTCAATTGAAAATACTTGAATATAAATCAATTTTTCTTTAATGGCATGAGGACATGCCATATTTTCGGTTTGGAGGAGGATTAGAATTGTTTTTACTTTCTGAATATTGATGAAAAGTTTATGTATCTCTGATAAAATGATAGGTGTTTTCAGGATAACCTAAAAAGCAGAAAGAAGCTTGTTCTGATCAATGACAAATAAGAAAGAACGTGACTTAAAGTTCCAGAAAAGCAGGTTTACAACATCTCTTGTTTGCGAACAAGTTCCAGAAAAATTCTCTGCATAATCAACATCAGTCAGGTCCATCAAAGCACATTTTGGTACAAAGGTCTGTATGAAGGGTTGAATGAAGGGTCGAATGATGATCCGAATGAGTTGAAAAATGAGGCAAATGAATAAGCGATCTGAATGAAGTGCCGAATGAAACCATAACTTGTAATGATACTTATAAGCATGCTAAGATATTTAAAATTTTGATTTTTGCTGATATATCTAATCAACTAATCATATCAAGGATCAAATTAAAAGACATATTTTCACACTCATCCCGTCTCATCAAATAAATTGGTCAATCATACATTTTGGGCACTATCTTATGATCCTTATCCTCCATTTAAGAGTTATCGTGCCATCTATCATTCATTCACTAAGACATTATGATTTTTTATGTGTCTCTAATCTCATAATAAAAATTATGTTCAACTTGTCCAAAGTTTTACTTTGGACATGGTTGAATACATCACAATCCACATGAATTCATAATTACATAGTTATAAGGTGGCACACGACTCAAGGCATCTTAATGATAGCGTATCACTCATACGTGCTAAATCTCCTTCCACGATCGTTCAACCGCTCAGACGGACCTCGCTTTAAACCTACCCCCTGCATAAATTCTGCTTGCTCATTTTTCTATCTACCCTAAACCTACCAAGCTCTGTCCCTTGAAATCTTCATGCATTCCCTCTATCCATCTGCATCCCTTCAAACTCTATTCAAAATTCCAATCCGTCACGAGCCTGGCAGTTACTAGGACCTCCTTCGCATCCCTGAATTCAAGGAATGCCGTGAAATATTCTTACGAGCTGGATGGGGTCCATTCCTTTTCCTCCTCCAAGATCACGACCATGAAATATCCCTTCTCTTTGCAAAAGGGTTTGATGGTCAGACAGCCAAGATCGGCCATCTTACCTTCCCTGTGACGGAAAAATCCATTGCATCAGCCACGAAAATGCCCAAGGAAGGTGCCCATTGGCACAAGCATCTTTTCCTTCCACGGACAGAGCTCCAGTTTTCCCTTAAGGACAAATATCAACATGTTGCTGGCACCAAAGGGTTCCATAGAGAATGGGTCAATCCTAAGTACCTCGAGCCATTGACTATTATCATACATCTGATCACTTGTGAAGATAAGTTTTCCATCTTCAAAGCCTGTCATTTCCGATTATTGGCACATGTCATTAATATTAGGCCCTAAAATTCCCCTTCTATTTCCTGAAAATCTTAGAGAAAATGTCTATCCAGGTTAGGAAAAATACCACTAACCCCTCTGGAAGCCTATACCACCACTGTTTGATCAAATTCTTGATCATCCACCAGTTGGAAGAAAAGGGGCAAAACCTGGGAACGCTTTGTCTTTGACGTCCTGAACCCTCACTTGGTTAAGAAGCCTATGGTCAAATCCCTTGCCTCTCGTAAATGTCATCGTTTCCTATCCCGTACTAATGAGCCGGCCCAAACCTCTTCCCAAAAAGAAAAAGTTGCCAAGTCCTTAAGGTTTAGTGAGGATGCTTCGGGAGAAATACACCCTGATCATGCATCTTCCCCTGAGCATGTCCACGAGGAAACCACTTCGGAACCCCCATTCTTTTCACTCGTACCCACAAATTCAAGAAGGGCTAATCTCGACCAGACGATCAACCCAGCCGTCGTCCAGTCCGTCGACCAGACCGTTGTTTAGTCCATCAATAAGGAAGTCAATGAGGCAATGCACCCAAACAACCCTGACGACCAAGCAAATGACTCTGCCCTTGAGTCCCCTCTCCTCGCGTTGGCCAATAGTATCATCCAGTTTACTTAAAGACCCTATCTTGGAGCCTACCTCTGCACATACTGAAGATAAGGCCCCTGAGGCACACATTACACCTGCTGATCCTGAACCATTTCTAAGGGGATCAAGTCATCAAAAGGACCTTGTGTCTTTAACAGAAGTATCTATTACACTCCAGCAGATTGTGGATAGATTAACCCAGGACATAGCAGAGCTAAGAAGTAAGAATGTAAAGTATGAAGAGATCATTTTTGGGCTTCGTCAAGAAAACAAGAACTTGTGGTTTCAGGTGAAGTGTGTGGAAGATTTAAATGAACCCAAAACAACCTCCAACCTTTCTCTCCGTTTGAAGCATGATAATTTGAAGGACCAGCTCCATAAGTTTAGAGCTAAACGCATCCAATCGTCTAAGTCAAAGACAGCTGCTACCGCAACTCAGCCTTCTTCCTACGTTTTTCTCTGTTTGCTCAGTGGGACTTGGAATATCTCTGGTTTGAGGGAATGTTGGTGTCCATTTTTGTCATCATTTTTGAACATCAATCACATTCTGAATGGCATTACTTTCACCATTTTTGATGTAATAAGTCATTCTTCTTGCCATTCAGATCGTCAAACAAATCAGGTATGCATATATTCACACATCACAAGAATTTTGGGTAAAATCATCATTTTGTGATTTATTGATGTTTAATTAATATTTCTTGGCTTGCTAGGAAAATATATTTCATTTTACAGGTTGTGGCTCTCAAACGAACCTTCACTCAGATGTGTATCTATGTTGCAAATGATTATCCATATTCAGCCCGCCGTTCAGAATTGCATTCAGCCCGCAAGATTGTTGGTTGAGATATTCTCGGGCCGTTGGGAAGCAAACCGTCATATGGGTTCTGTTTAGAATGTGGTCCTTATGGTGCATGAGCTGGTGTTCTGGAAGATTCCCTCTCCTGTACGCTCAACTCGACAACACATTTCTCTTCCATGTCAAAGGAAGATCGACGTCTCAATGATTGCGTGAAAGAAACCGACGCCGTGGAACCTGGTGGATGCTCTGTGTGCTGTCGTAATTATTATGAGGCCGTTCCCTGGCTAATGTGTTGTCATGAGCTGTTAAGCAGAACCGTTTTGTGGCATTAAGATTGCCTATTATTAGAGTAGTTGGCCACTAAAGGGTCGACTTGATCCTCCAATTGTAACATTGTATATATAGACATCCTCATAGCAGAGACTAGTTAGTCAAGTCAGTCAGTCAGTCAGTCCTTTTTATCTTTAGTCTTGTTAATCTTTTCCAGCTGCAAATGGATACAGAAACATTGTAACTATGTTTTTATTTAATACATCTCTGTTCAAGTTTTATGAAAATTTATCAGTATGCGTGGTGATTGACTGATTAAGGCTCAGCCTCTGTTTGCTGAGAAGGGCCTCTCAACAACCAGTGGTCTTCCGTCTGTGTACATAATTTGTCTTTGTCTTTTGCAGATAAGTCGTGTTGTTATTTTATTATGTATTTGTTCAGTACATGATATCTTTGTTTTGTGATATAGATGACGCTGTGCTATTTATATAAATGATGTCTCTATTTTATGTTATGTATATCTTGTTGCTGTTCATATTAATAATATTTCCAAAATGTAATTGGTGACCGGTCACGTTTAATCCATTTAGTTTGCTTAAATAGTTTAGTCCACTTAGTTTGCTTAGTTTGCTTCAATGGTTTAGATTGCTTAGTTTGCTTAGAGTTTAGTTAGCTTAACCTTCTAAGGTCACTCATAGTTGATTTTAAGTTCAATAGTTTCTTTCCTGTAGCATAAGACTAGATTTAGTTACATTTCAATCTCGTTTTAGGATCAAATAGAAATAGCTAGTTTCCTAAATTTTGATTAACATAGATGACTTTTTCTTATTCTAGCTCTTAAATAGCTTACTCGCTACTTCCGCTGCATTGTAGGATCACAAGTATCAGCGAGCTGGTAGTTAAGATCATCCAATCTTCTCTTCCTTAGTTTAAATCATTTTCTTCTATCCAGATTGTCATTCGGACAACCATCCGGATCGTCATTCGGACCTCAACACTTTTTGCATTGTTTTCATGCTTATTTTTGAATCCAATTTCTTAGGCTTTTAATTGTAATATTTCTTGATAGTAATTAATAGTCTTAGGTGTAATAAAGGTCTTGTTTTACATTGCATAGGGTTTTTAATTAAGTTTCATCTCCATTCTTAGTTTTCATTCTATTTTCCCTTACTTTGCTTCAGTTGTTTTATAGGTTACATCCGATTAATTAATACTTTCATTCTCCAAGTATCGTAGTCCCGATAGCTTCTTCGTTAAAGCATAAGATCAGTTTTCCATTCACACAGACAATGAAGATGTTCATAAGAAAGAGTTTGGTTCAGAAATAAATATATTTATCAATTTTTCTACTTGTTTCCATATAAACATATCTTTATCAAGTTTTCTACTTGCTTCCTAATCAAATTCAATCTCAATAAATGTGTTTATTAATTTTTCTACTTGTTTCTAAGTTACATTAGTTTCACATCATTTTGCTTATAGATAGGAAATAGATCGTAATGTTTAAAGTTAATTGTAGTTGGATAATATTTAGTTTACATTTGTTTGTAGAGGTTAAACTAGACTTGCTTCTATTTTGCTTCCTTTGTACATTTGAAAGTCACTTTGACACCTTCTCTCCCATCCCCATTACATTTGATACACTTCCTCAGAATCCCCAAGGAGAATGGAATTAGGTAGCTTAGTGTAATCTTGAATATTAATGCATGAATCATTGTTGAATTTATTAAGTAGTTTGTAGTCTTATTTTGAGTTAACATAGTTTCTTGTTTTCATAATTAATTGTCATAGATAGGTTTTTCAAATTCACTTACAGTTATTTCTAATTCCTAGATTAGAGTTTTTAATTAGCAATTTCCAATTTCATCAAAGTAGTCTTGTTTTAGTTTAGTTTTGCTTTCTAGAATAATTCTTATACCTTTCAGTCATTATCCATAAAATAGAGTAGTGTAGCTTTCTTCTATTCTAATTTGTTAATTTAATTAGGTTTAATTAGTTCCTTTGTTGTCTTTCTGAAGTTTGACTCGGTTTTTCATTTTGAAAGATCTTTCGATCTTTTCTTTATTAAATATTTCTAAGGTCTAACAAGCCCAAATCCTAGGTACCATTCTACCTCAGCATATATTTTTCCACAACTCTAAGAATACCAACCCTGGTCGATAATTAAATATTAGGCGATTCTTTGAGATAGCTCACACACCCAACATGCATCATGTTTCTTTTCAGGGAATCAAGGTGGATCCTACCAAGATAGAAGTAATTTTCAATCTCTCTTCTCCAAAAACATAGAAGGAGGTGAGGAGATTTCTTGGCCATGCAGGCTACTATCGACGTTTTATTGAAAAATTTACCAAAATAGCCGCACCTATGTTCAAGTTTCGTATGAAAGATATAGATTTTTAGTGGACTGAACCTTGTCAACATGCTTTTGAGACTTTAAAAGAAAAATAATTAGTGGCACCAATACTTAGGGGTCCTAATTGGACCCTTCCGTTTCACATATCCATTGATGCTTATAACATGGCCATAGGAGGGGTCTTAGGTCAAAAGGAAGGCCAAGCATCATATGGTATTTACTTTGCTAGCAAGAATTTGACTCCTACATAATCTAAATATACTGTTACTGAGAAAGAATTTCTGGCAGTAGTCTATGCTATCAATAAATTTTGTCACTACATCATAGGCTACGAATTTTTTGTACACACAGACCACTCTTCCATTAGATTTCTAATGAACAAACCAATCACCAATGGCAGGGTGACTCGGTGGCTTCTTTTACTACAAGAATTCAACATCACTGTCGTCGATCGTCCCGGTCGAGAAAATGTGGTAGTAGATTTTCTCTCTCGTATTCAACTTGACGATGGTGCTAGTCCCGTCGATGATAGCTTTCCTGATGAGCATCTTTTCGCTATGTCTATTCAAACCCCTGGTTTGCAGACATAGCCAATTATTTAGCAACTGGGAAGTTACCAAACCATCTCTCCCCACCTTAGAAACGTCGAATCATAGTCCATAGTTCTAATTACTCTTGGGTTGACAATGACCTTTTTCGTACTGACCCTGATCTTATTATTAGACGATGTGTACGAGAGGATGATATGGCACAGATCCTCCATGCATGCCATGGTGGACCATGTGGTGGGAATTTTTCCGACAAAAGAACAACATACAAGGTGTTGCACTCCAGATATTTTTGGCCAAGCATTTTCAAAGATGCAGCCAAGTATGTCATGACAGTTGTCAAAGAATGGGTAGACCTACGCCATCCGATGAGATTCCCTTACAACCTCAGGTTATGATTGAGCCTTTTGAAAAATGGGCTATGGATTTTGTAGGGCCAATTTCCCCTATGTCTCGCAACAAGAAGTATATCCTAGTTTGTACAGATTATGTCACTAAATGGGTGGAAGCTAAACCTTTATTCCAAGCTACAGAAAAATATGTGGTGGAGTTTATATATGAAGAGATATTTACCCGATTTGGTGTACCTATGGAAATTGTCACTGATCAATGATCTCAGTTTACCTCCAAGTTAATGAAGGAACTTATTGAAAAATATGGCACCAGACATTGTAAATCTTCGCCATATCACCCGCAAGCCAATGGTCAGGTAGAATCTACAAATAAGGTATTAGAGGCCATCCTGATCAAGACTATCCAGCTGCATCACAAATACTGGGAAGTGTTACACCAAAATGTCGTCACCCTTGTGCAAGTGTCGCAAGTGTTTCAAGTGTCATCATCATGACCTAGTGTCGTCACCATGACCGTTGCAAGTTTCGTCATTATGACCAAGTATCGTCATCATGACCGTTGTGATAATGTCGTCATCTTGACCATTGTGTAAACTTTTTGCTCTCACCCCTAACCTCATTTTGGGCTAAAAAACATCCAACTGAGAGATTTCCCTTCCTAGTTGACCTCTTTGAGTAGGCTGTCGCACTTCTCCTTCATCTAGGGTGCGACGTCGCAGTTCTTGGTCAGCTAGGGTGAGATATTGTCGTAGGTTGTCCTCGGACAAAGTGCAACGACCCCCTCTGTAGCTCTGTGTCCTCTACCAGGGTGCGATGAGGTTGGTTAAAGGCTATTTTGGGGAGTCTCGAGGTCTCTCTAAAAGTTTGTTGAGGTGGAGGCCTATCCATAGGCTCTAGGTGAGGTGGCATTTCGGTTCGCAACCTTATGGGAGGATTCCTTAACCATCTCCCCCTAATCCTCAACCTACCCTATCTCTTTAGCCCTATATAAACACCCACTCTCTCCATGGGAAGGGGGAAGGTCTATGGTATCCTTATGTTGATAGAATCCATATTGGTGATTGGGAAGCTTGTACCACCTTGGAGGCTTGGCTTGGACATGTTGGATGGAGGATGCAATGTTGAGGCTTTGGTTGTAGCTTCATCCTTTTTATGTATTCCCACTTTTTAATACAGTTAATATAATCTCTTTCCATGAATGTTGTCTCATTGGTGATGTTTAGAACTTTCTTCCTCAACTGTTAGTTTAGATCAGTTATTGTTTAGATATCTTGTACTGCTAGTGTTGTTTCCACATTGTCTTGACAGGTCTTGCAACTGGAGATCTGACAACCGCGGGACTTGGAGCAACAACAAGAAGAAGGAACCGCGATCTGAAAGGTATGATATCTAAGTACTCGATCTGTAACTAGATCTAGGAAATGAGTTTTGTATTCTGTTCCATTTTTTCTAGATTCACTTGATATAGGGAGATTCAGCTTGCGTCCGCTCAAGTGGATTGTCCTTCAAACAAATTTGGTGACCATACTAGGGAAGAACATTGCTTTGTAGTGTGAATTTGAATGTTGTTTTCAGTTGATTTCTTGCCAAGCCTTTTTCATTTGTCATTTTCCTCCTAAGCTGGTTTCACCGTCAGATCTTCACTTTGAAGAGTCTGATTACCTTCCTCTGAGTTTGTACTTTTCATTTTCAAACCAGTTCATTGCTCAGTACTTGGAGATTTGGATAATTTTTGAACTTGGATCTCTCCTGTCGCACTTGGTCAGTATACACAAAGTGACACTTTGTCTTTTTTGATATTTGTTCTTTGTCTGTTGGCTTCTCGTCGCAAACCTTCCATCGGTATACTGTGACATCGTCGCACTCCCTGCATTGGTGAATTGCGACGTTGCACTGTGTACAAGCACAGACTGTGCCAATCTGCCATTTTTTCCATACAGGCACCCCTTCTCCATTTATTATTTGAGTTTTGGTTTGTGTGCAGACTCCTCTGCACTATACCTTCCAGGCAGAGACCCTTTTGTCCAACAGTTTTTTGTTTGGCTTGTTTGTATTGGTTTTTGGCTCTTTTGAGATTTGGATTCATGTTTGGCCCTTTGAGTCAAAACTAGTGTTTTGCTTGCATTTTTAAGCAAAATGGGTTCTATTTTTGAAAAAAAATTCCCCCTCATGGCCATGAATTGTGCATCCTTTAGTCGTTTTGACCCATCTCAAGGTTTTAAGATCATTTTTGGTTTTATGTGATTGGCTTGTTTTAAAGACTTGAAGAGTGTGGGATATCCATGTCTTTTTGAGCCTCTTTTTCTTGGGTTATGCATCTTGTTTCCTTTACATGCTAAGCTATGTAATGATTATTGGAAAAGATTGATTATTTGTCTCCACTTTAGTTCAAAGAAAAGCTTGATTTTGTCACTCTTTTTCTATATTCATGAAATTGGAAAACATAAGTATTCTTCTTGCTTTAATCTGATCATTTGGCATTTTTGGTCTTACACTCATAGGAAGAAGAAAAGGCTTGTTTCAGTTTTCTGTACATTTGAGTTAGACATGATTATTAAGTGCTTTTCTTTGTCTTGCATTTGATTGGAAACGTTTGTGGAATCCTTCTTTCCGTAGCTTAGATATGTCTTTTTCGAAGTGTAAAAAGATAGGAAATGGATTAGAATTATTGCATTTGGTAGATTTTGAGCCTTTGTTGAGTGTCTTTGAGTTGTTTGGGTGCTTGTCATTTTTCTTTGGAAATTTCTGAATGATTAGAGTGCTGTAGATATTCTCTCACTTTTTGTATATAGACATGAAAAACATTTAGATATCAAATTCCATTTTTGGTACATGCATTTGAAAATTGAAAGTGCGTCATTATTTTGTCTTATACATTGTTAAGATTAGTTGCATCTTTCATTTTCTTTTTGCTTTTTAGCTGATTATTGCAGAAAGTTGGAGTTATTGCACTCTAGGAAGGAATTATTCTTTTCTCTACTACTTAAGTACTTTGGTTTGAAAGAAAGAAAAACCTCCCCTTACCTTAAGTAGTTTTCATTGAAAAAGAAAGGAAAATGTGCATTATCATGTAGTTGAGGATTGCACTATGTTTACATTTATGTACTCACCTCATGCATCCACCTAACCGTACAAGATAAAATTAATGTCAGCTTAGGTTAAAATCATTTAATAACTATGTGTAAGTTAGAGACGTGTTCCAGCGTCGGTAAGCGTGGCAATTGTCGTTATTTTCTAACATTGTATTCTGGGGGTATTGTAGTATTCCATGTACTTATCGGTATATTGAAGCTCTTTCACGTACCCACCAATTCCCTTAAGTACTTGTCATATATCGAAAGGTGTTTCACATACTCGATAGTATATCAGAAAGTCTCTTGCCGAACGGTTGTGCATTAAACAACACCACTACGGATTTGAGCTCCCACACACCTTGCGTATATCGAGAGACACCATTAGGATTCCTGAAACCAGCTGAGTTAACCTTTTAGCCGTCTTAACATTGCAATACACCGAGAACAACACTCGGGGAGATTACTACGCACGTACTATCTAGGTAGTCGGGTATTCAGGAAAGGGTACGGTCCCAATCCTCCTTGTCATGTTTTATTGTTGGACCCTGCGGTATATAGCGATTTGTGATGTTTTGACAACCACGTGAGTTTCTAGACTTTGAATCCACTCCTATTCACACAGTTTTCTTGTTGCTTTTAGACCTGAGTAGTGTTTGATTTGTGTGGTACTTTAGAGACTCTTAGGAAGTTTAGATATGGAAGACTCTTCCGGGACTACCAACCAAGAGGCCCCTTTCCAAGGTATGCCATTTGTTATTCCCCCTTGTGGAACTGTTGGTCCTCCCTTTATGGCTACGCTGAGTCTTCCTAGATTGACGATAGGATTACCAGTATGGTTATTCTCAAATCCAGTTACACCAAGTGCACCAATTGTGTCGAACCTAGGTCCTTCATCACATGAGCATCAATCTCATGGTGACCATTCTCCTTCTTCGTCGAAAGTTGAATCGACTTCCGTCTCTTCTTCTTCTCCTACTGAAAAGTCTGATGTTAGTAAGAAGGTGGATGAGAAGAAGAAGAAGAAAAGGAAGATAAAGAAGAAGAAGGATAAGAAAGAGACCAAGTGCCAACCATCTGCCTCTGATGGCACTCATTCTATGAGAACACCTCGTAAGCCCAAGTTCCCTTGCAAACTTTGCAAGGGTGATCACCTTCTCAAGGATTGTCCCAGTCTTTCCCGTGTGTCAGAAGTGTGGTCTAAAAACTCCAAACCACTTGTATCGTCAACCTCTAACCATCATGTTGATGATACTCCCTCAACCAGTGACACATTTTTGAAGGGTCGGAAGGGTAAGGTCATGTATCCCTGTTTGATATGCAAGGTTATGCATCGTACTTTCCTTTGTCCAAGCATGGATGAAGATTCACAGTGGTTGGAAGATATTGCTAGTTCTCGACAGGTGCTTCCAACAAGTGATAGTAAGTTGTCCCTTGAACCCCCGTTGGTTGACCAAGTGATCAATTCAGTTTCATCTATAATTGATACCACTCTTCCTTCCGAGAGTGAAGTGATCGAGTCACTGTCATCTTCACTCGATCCCGCTCTTCTATCAGAGAGCGTTCAGACTACAATGGTCACCTTGACACAGTCTTCATCTCATCCTACTCTCCCCGATGAGAGTGGATTGATAACCACTGATGTTTTTCTAGTCAGTTTCGATCATGGGGGGTAAGAGTCCGTTTCCACAGGAACCCCTCCAATTACTGAGGTTATTTCATTTGATTGGAATAGTCTAGCAGAATCTTGTCTCCCCTCAGATGTTCCTTTCCATATATCTGTAGGTGTTGCTGATAAGGAAATATTTCGCACTATAATTGACTAGGGAGATTCTGTTAGTATTTTATCCTCAACTACTTGGCAAGCTATAGGGTCTCCTCAGCTTGTCCCGGTTACCAACCAGATTTTGGCTTTTAATAGAAGTCCTACCCGACCTTTAGAGATTCTCCCGCAGTTACCTGTCATGTTGAGAGGTAAAATTGTTTATGTTGATGTCATGGTTGTCCAAGGTCCTTTAGATTTCAATCTACTCCTTGGACGTGATTATGTCTATGCTATGAAAGCCGTAGTGTCCACACTCTTTTGAGTGATGTATTTTCCCTATGATGGGAGGATTGTGACCATTGATCAACTTTCCTACGTGATAGCCACTCATCACATGACTCCTAGTCATTAGACTTCCCTGAATGTTCCGCATGTTTTAGTGGTTTATTCCCATTGAGGATGGGGGGTATGAGCGCGGTTTATGTTATGTTTCAAGCTTGTCAAAAAATGAGAACGAACACTTTAGCATAGTTTCCTTTTGGTTTCAAGCTTGCATAAAAATGAAACCATCCACTGGAGCATAGTTTTATTCTATTTCAAGCTCGTTAAAAAATGAGATAGACCCCTCTAAGCATAGTTTACCTTTGGTTTCAAGCTTGCATAAAAATGAAACCAATCCACTCAAGCATAGTTTTGTTCCATTTCAAGCTCGTTAAAAAATAAGATGGGCCCCCTCGAGCATAGTTTTATTCTATTTCAAGCTCGTTAAAAAATAAGATGGCCCCCCTCAAGCATAGTTATTGTCTATTTCAAGCTTGTGTAAAAATGAAATAGATCTCCCTCCCATCAGTTCGAGTCTCTTGCTAGAGTTAGAACTTGAACCTTCATTTCATCTGATTCTCGTTTCCCCCCCTTGGTGAACATTTTCATATTAGTTTCCAGGTTGGTAGTTGGGTTAGCAAGCAACATTTTCAGACAAAATGAAGCTTGGGGGGCATGCCACATGTCGTATCGTCAACAATCATGTTGAGGGAACACTACCATGATAAGCCGCTAGCAATCATGCTAGGGGAATTCACCAACCTCTAGGCATCATGTTGGGAAGGAACCCGTCAATGGGCCTTAACCCTGAGCATAGTTCTCTTTATGTGTCAAGCTATTTAAAAAATGAAACAGGTCTTTTGAGCAGAGTTCTATTCATGTGTCAAGCTTGTTAAAAAATTAAACATATCCTTTCCCTTTGGGTTGAGTCTCCTCGTAGACTTAGTACCTGAACCTTCCTTTCAACCGCCTATGCGTTAGGCGATTGAAATGAAGCTTGGGGGCCTGTCTTCAACCTCTGGAAGTTACGTTGAATTCAACTCGATCGCCTTTCGACATCATATTGGAGCTAAGTCACTTACTTCTAGCAATCATGTTGGGGGCCTGTACCAACCTTTGGATTTCATGATGGGAAGAAATCAACCAATGGGAATAATTTTCAAGCATACTTCCCTTTTTGGTTTTCGAGCTTGCTAAAAAATGAAACAGTACCTCTAGAAATCATACTAGAAGTAAGCCGTCAATTTCTTCTGCTGGGGGCAAACTTTCCAACCTCTAGCCATCATGTTGGGAAGAAACCTGCCAATGGGCATTATCTGAGCATAGTTCATTTTCTGTTACAAGCTTATTAAAAAATGAAGCAAACACCATGAGCATTCTTCCAACCTATCTTTGAGCTCGTTAAAAACAGTAAGATAGTATTTGAGCTTACTTTTCACTTTTTTCGTGCTCTGGTTAAAACATGAAAAGTGGTTTGAGCTTAGTTTTTAATTTTTCATGCTCTGGTTCAAACATGAAAAAGATTCCGAGTGCTTTTGATACCATTATCGTGCTCGTTAAAATTTTGAGTAAAAAGGTGTGTCTAACGAGTATAGGTTTATCACTTTATCTGGCCTCGCTAGACTATTTACGGAAAAGGAACTGTGCTGAGTTTACTTTTTCCTTTGTCGTGCTCGGTATAAACCATGACAAAGTTGTTCATGGAGTCCTCTTTAAGATCTTTTCAGACTCCCTAAATAGGAAAAGATCGCCAAGTGAACTTGATTCGTTCACACTTGTAAAAAGCATTTGAATGATCGTATTTCTGGTGATAGTTTACCCCTTTTTCAGGCCAGGAAGCACTATTTATGAAAAAAAAATACTCCAACCAACCATGGTTGGAAGAGTTCTCTCTTGCGTTGTCTTACCCTTTTCTGGGCAAAGAGACTAACTTTATAAAAAAGGACCTTTTGGAGTCTCCTTTAGTTCTTTTCAGACTCTCTAAACATGAAATGACGCTGAGTTTACCTTCTTTGGACTCGTTAAAATTCAAACATCGAAGGGCCTATTTTGTGATGAACCCCTCCTTTCCTAGGTTTCGTAAAAAATTTGGGATTGGACTCATCTATGAGATGAGCTATATCGAGTATCTGGTTACCCTCATCAAGCTCGTCAAAAACACATGAGGCACTCATCAATCATGATGGGGAAAAGGGGAAGATTTTGTGTTACATCTTAATTACGGCAGTACATAGTCACTCTTGAACATGGCACTCATTTGTATTTGCATTCAATACTTGGGTAATCTGTTTGTCTCCGAGTCCTATCAATTCCGTGAGTCTTGTCACTCCTTTGGGTCGTCCGAAGAATGCTTCCACCATCAGTCGCATTGGGAGTTAGTATCATTCTCGTCATGTCAATACTGCCAAGTCATGCCATGTGCATGTTCAAGAGATGTTTTATTACCCATCATTCTGCAGTCAGTATACCTTTGATCATGTCAGTCTACCTTGAGTCAGTATTGCACATTACTCTACTATGCGATATACACCAAACATTTGTTATCGAGTTTCATATCGATGATGGGGTATTCATCATGGCCCTCCTTCGAGGAGTTCATCCTCGTCGACTTCAAATCATCATCAGAGGATTGAACTTAGAAACCAACCAAGTACCTTGGGCCTACATACCTCAATGGTAGGTTACCTCGCTTTCAACATGAGTTTACCTCATTGACTCTTGATTGAAAGATTCCATTAGGCATTCAACTTCAGATCATTGAATCACGCTTGATGGTATGTACTGTGATACCTTGGGGATCATTGACATTAATGGTGATTCCCCTCGCACTTGTTAATGGTATACATTAATGACTGATAATCAAGTGGTTTCTACCATGTTCGACTCCAAAACATTGTAATCACATGGATAGATTTGTATCATTGCGGGTTCAGCTTGAAGACCCTGGGGAAGTTATTTTCTACCCGGGTTGCGATGGAGATTGTTTGAGACGCACAAATCCACTTTGTATTGGTTGTGGCTGTGTTGTCAGTTCAGATTTACACAGATCCACTTTTGTATTGGTCATGGCCGTGTTATCATCTCATCATGGATCTACGATTGTGTCTAGTAGCCATGATTGTGTTCAGTTGGTCTTTACTATCATGGATCTGCAGTGTATTGGTCGGTAGCCATGTTTTGTGTTGTATGAGACTTGTGCATCTCAGGTCATTTCTGCAGCCACTCCTTCCAACCAACAAGTCCTTGCCATTTTTCTTATTACAAAGCATTTCACCTGTCTCATTCCATCAGTTTCATGCTTTGGGGGGCATTCTGTTACACCAAAATGTCTTCACCCTTGTGAAAGTGTCACAAGTGTTGCAGGTGTCATCATCATGACCTAGTGTCGTCACCATGACCATTGCAAGTATCGTCATTATCACCAAGTATCGTCATCATGACTGTTGTGATAATGTCGTCATATTGACCATTGTGTAAACTTTTTGCTCTCACCCCTAACCTCATTTTGGGCTAAAACACATCCAACTGAGAGATTTACCTGCCTAGTTGATCTCTTTGAGTAGGCTGTTGCACTTATCCTTCATCTAGGGTGCGACGTCGCAGTTCTTGGTTAGCTAGGGTGAGACATTGTCACATGTTTTCCTCGGACAAAGTGCGACGACCCCCTCTGTCGCTCTGTGTCCTCTACTAGGGTGCGACGAGGTTGGTTAAAGGCTATTTTGGGGAGTCTCGAGGTCTCTTTAGAAGTTTGTTGAGGTGGAGGCCTATCCCTAGGCTCTAGGTGAGGTGGCATTTCGGTTCCCAACCTTATGGGAGGATTCCTTAACCATCTCCCCCTAATCCTCAACCTACCCTATCTCTTTAGCCCTATATAAACACCCACTCTCTCCATGGGAAGAGGGAAGGTCTATGGTATCCTTATGCTGATAGAATCCATATTGGTGATTGGGAAGCTTGTACCACCTTGGAGGATTGGCTTGGACATGTTGGAAGGAGGATGCGACGTTGAGGCTTTGGTTGTAGTTTCATCCTTTTTAAGTATTCCCACTTTTTAATACAGTTAATATAATCTCTTTCCATGAATGTTGTCTCATTGGTGATGTTTAGAAATTTCTTCCTCAACTGTTAGTTTAGATCAGTTATTGTTTAGATATCTTGTACTGCTCGTGTTGTTTCCACATTGTCTTGATAGGTCTTGCAGCTGGAGATCTGACGACCGCGAGACTTGGAGAAACAACAAGGAGAAGGATCCGTGATCTGAAAGGTATGATATCTAAGTACTCGATCTGTAACTAGATCTAGGAAATGAGTTTTGTATTTTGTTCCATTTGTTCTAGATTCACTTGAACTAGGGAGATTTGGATCGTGTCCGCTTGAGTGGATTGTTCGTCAAACAGGAAGATAGGCTTCCAGAGGCCTTGTGGGATTATCGAATAACATGGAGGAATACCACTGGCCACACACCCTATGAACTTGTTTATGGTAAACACGTTCTTCTACCCATTGAATTTCAAGTAAGAACCTTTCGTATGGCTGCACAATTAGGGATGGATCTAGAAGAAGCTTAAAAACAACGAATTTTACAAATCAATGAATTAGATGAAATAAGACAAGATGCAATTCAAAGAACAATTCTAGTACGGAACCAACATAAGAAGTGGCATGACAAATATATCAAATAGAAACAGTTCAAGAATGGAGACTGGGCACTACTATTTGATTCAAGGTATAATTATTTTAAAGGGAAGTTGACTACCCGTTGGATGGGTCCATATGAAATAGTTACAGCTTTTGACAATGGATCTGTTGAGATAAAAACAATTGATGATTCACACATTTCTTTTGTTGTAAATGGACATAGATTGAGACTCTATCATAAACCACTCTCTAAACAAGATTTTGTGCAGAATGTCTCACAGTAGAAGGAGATGGAGCTGGTTGAAGGGGAAGTCTCTCCTTCTCCTAGTTCTTGATTTATTTCTGGGTTATCTTCATCTGTATATATGTAAATATATTTCTGTTTCTTTAAATAAATGTGAGTCATTTCTGACATCTGGTTTATATTTACACAAGAATTTCATTTTTATGATCATCTCACTAGACTTCATCAATTAAAAAGAGGAAGACTCTTCTCCCTTTCCTAGTTCTTGATAAATTTTCATATCATTTTTCTTTTTATATATGTTTTTGCTTCGAATAAATTTGAATCATTATTGACAAGTGGTTTGCAGTATGATTACAAGAACATTACTTCTACAATCATCTCATAAAGATCATCACTCGAAAAAGGGAAGTGCTCTAAAAATCCATAACATATTTCGATTTCTTCCCTCCTGATTATTTGTCTTAAGAAATGTAAAATTCATATTGAAAATTTAAAGTGTTCTTTGTATAATTTTTTGCCACTTACCTGATATGATTCTTGCAACTCTTCTAATAATCCTTCCATATATTTTATGTCAGTGATCCTATATTTATAAAGAGGTTGATAACCAAATTTTTTTCTCCATCTGAAGCCCAGAGGCTCTCAGTACATTTTGACCTTGTTGTTAAAGTTAGTAAGTAGAGCAATCTTTCCTGAATAGTAGCGGGGAGGAACTTTGGGGATGCTATTTTTGAGAAACATTGTTGTAATCTTTTGGAGAAGGAAACTTGGACTAGTAAGATCTTCTTGCTATTATCTTTTGGCTCCATCCATTACACATTAATGCAATCAACCATATGTATCTTTGATTCAACACACTTATTATTCACTTGATTTATATAAAAATAGTTGTCCTTCAACCCATATATCATCCCATCCTGTAGCATGGCTCCCCCATCCGCTCACTTATAGTAAATTCATTGCCGAATATATATATAGGGTGGAAACACTGGGACACGAGCCTTTGATGCAAAAAGGGTTCAAGAGGCTAACCTGCCGTAGTACTGAACATGCTTGTTGGCAGTGGGTACCAGCCCGTGGTATGACCAGGTAAACTCGACGGGGTACTGAACAGGACCGACTGATAGAGGGGAATATTCCTTGGAAGGACATCTTGTTTATTAAAAATTGTATAAAGAAACAAATCTTTAATGATTCTGTTATATGTTGTTGAAGGTCTAATCAAATAGAAGTATGTATGGTTGAGTTTAAGGAAATGAACTTCATTAATTGGCCAAGAGAGAATAGCCTCAAGATTGTCTTAAGACTAGTTACCTAACCTTCATGGGATTAAAGATTTCTTATCTTGCCAGGTGGGGCCATATACTTAAGATTTCCAGGAATCTAAATGTGAAATTCGGTAGGATTGCTCTATGTACTGTGATTCTTGGACTCTAGGGATGTTTGACTCAGTTCCTATGAGCAGCTTTGACAAGGAAATCTGATTAAGTTTGATATTCTCTTATTACTTATACAAGGATCATTGTAATTTTATCTGAGAGTCTTTGAAAAAGAGAGGCATATTTATTTTATAAACTGAAGTATACTGGATGACTGGTTTCCTTTAGGCTTTCTATACTATCTATACTGTCATCACTTATATGGTCTTCATGTATGGATCATTGTTGAAATTGATTATTGATGAAATTGCATGTATGGATCATTTTTTTAGTTAGTTAATATTTATTTTTCATACAATAGCAACAACTTTTTAAAGTTATCTGCTGACTGTTAATTGGAAGTGTTTGAATACCAATCAGTTTTTATTTTGATGGCTTGAGGACATGGCATATTTTTGGTTTGGGGGAGGATTCATAATTGTTTCTATTCTATGTTTGCTTGTAAAATAATTAAAACATTCATTTATCTCTTATGAAATGATCTGCTATCTCAGGAATGATGCAAGTAACGGAAGAGAAGGCTGTTATGACCCATGTTGAACAAAGAAAGAGCGACTGAAGTAGTTCATCATCCAGGATGTTCAGGATGTTTTTAGAGAAAGCAGGTTTACATTGTCATTTTTGAAGCAGCCATAGAGGTAGCATCTTCAGAAATTCCCTGCATAATCAGAAGTCAGTCAGATACAACAAGCACATCCTATTCAGTCAAACGACCTGTATCAAGGGTTGAATCAAGTGTCGAACGAAAGGTCAAATAATATGTCGAATGAAGTGTCGAATGGCGTTCTAAGTGAACTATAGCTCTGTAACAGCTTGACTGAATATGCCAAGGTATACAGTTTTTAAATTTTGATCCAATTGTTAACCATATCGAGAATTATCAAGTATCATCTCTACACCTACAAAGACACTACAATCCTTATACAATTATCATTTTTTGATTCATTTCGACTTCACAAAATACATTGGTTAACCCATATAATCTTACATAAACATGATTTCCAGAATTTTTGTCTGACTATATTACTCTTCGACATACAATTTCATTCCTCATCAATTTGTATGCAAGGATCGTCATGCAAGTCATTGTTTTATTTTTATCAATTAAGGGTCATCATGATTTTTAAATGAGCCTTATGTTATGATTCTGTGATGGTAAATGTTTTTTGTGCATATTCAACCTCCCAAAGTTTACAACTTTGGGAATTGGTTGAAGATTTGATATGGTTTATGATGTCATCAATACACCTCTTCTCATCATAACCCACGATTTGAAATTAATAATGACATGATCATCCAAACGTGCCGATTTCTTCCTTATGATCGTTCAAACATTCAATTGGACCTTGTTTTAAATCCGATGCCTGCTTGATCTTCACCCTCATTCCTCTACTCGCTGTCATCCATCCCGAGTTCATCCAGCCGCATCCTTCATCCACTTACCTCTGTTCAACAATGCCTACCTGCCACAATCCCAAAAGCTACCAAGACTTGCTCCGGATCCCCGAATTCCAGCCATGCCATGAGCTCTTCCTTTAAGCGGGTTGGGGCCCATTTCTTCATCTCCTCTAGGGCCACGACGATGAAATTTAATTGTTGTTTTCTAAGGGATTCGACGACAAGGTGTCTAGGGTTGGCCACCTCATATTTCCAATGACCGAGGAATCCATAGCGGTGGCTACGAAGCTCCCACGGAAGGGTGCTCGATGGCACAAACACCTCTTTCTCCCTCGCCCGGCTCATGACTTAGCTCTCAAGGCTGATTATCAGCACATTGCAGGCACAAAGGGGTTCCATCGGGAGTGGATCAGGTTGGAGTACCTAGACCCCTTAGCCATCATCGTCCGCCTTATAACCCGCGAGGGTAATTTTACAATTTTTAAAGCTTGCCATCTCAGGTTTTTAGCACATTTTGTCAACAATCAAACTCTAAATTTTCCATTCTATTTCCTGTGGAGTCTTGAGAAGATGTCAAACCAAGTGAGGAAGAACACAGTTAATCCCCCTGGTAGCCTGTACCACCACTGCCTCATCAAAATTCTGATTATTCATCAATTAAGGGAAATGGGGCAAACTTGGGAAAATTTCGTGTTTGAAGTTTTGAATCCACATTTGGCTGAGAAGCCCCTTGCCAAAGCCTTTGCCTATGCTTCTCGAAAGCGCCTTCAGTCTCAGAGTCGTGATGGTGAACCTAGCCAGACCTCTTCTTGAGTGAAGAGAGATACTAAGGTCATGCAATTTGATGAGGCCATCGTAGTTGCAAGGCAACTTAGCTGCTCTTCTTCCTCTTCTGAGCTTGTCCATAAGGACATGGAAATTAAACCCCCACTCTTCTCGCAGATACCCACTAAACGTAGAGGGACAAACTGCATTCAACTCATCATCCAGACAGCTCGTTCAGATGGTCCCAATGCCCATCCAAATGAACCTATTCCTGATGCGTCCGCTCTTGCATTGTATGATATCTCTACTGACTTGCTTGAAGCTCCCGTCCCTAAACTTCCTCCTACTCGCACTCCAGGTAAGGATTGTGAAAAACCAACCACCTCTGCTGACCCCGAAACACTTCCAAGTGGGTTGAGCCATCACAAGAATTTCAAGGACCCTGCAGAACCATCCACTCCAAGCCACCATACAGTGGATAAATTAACACAAGATGTGGCATGATTAACAGATCAAAATCAGAAGTATGTTTATATGATTATTAAGCTTCATCAAGAGAATATGGAATTGTGTCTTCAGGTGAAAAGTGTCAAAGATCTCAATAAATCCATCACGTCTTCTCATGACACTCTCCATAAGAGGCACGATACCTTGAAGGCCCAATTCAGGAATTCTAAACCCAAGTCCACTTCATCCTCCTCAAAGTCGAAGGCAGCTGTTGTCGCAACTCAGCCTTCTTCCTGATTTCTTTTTCTCTTTGCTCAATGGGACCTGGAAGAGTGGAATTAGATAGGTTTGTCTATGGAATATTTATTGTTTTGAAATATTAGTTGTCATTGCATGCTTGAACCCTAGAATATAATTTCATTCTCTTGAATTTTTAGTTCACTGTTGGATTGAATTTCTTAGGTTAATTAATCAATTATCTTTCTCAGGTAGCATAGCTTCCTGTTTTTGAATAACTAGTTCGCAATTTGAAGTTGTTTTGTAGTTAGGTTTCTGAATTTGCTTCATAATTAGATCTTTGTTTCTACATAGTAAGATAGCCTTTTCAATTCCTAGAATAGGGTTTGAATGATTGTTTAATAGTTTTTGCTTCTGTAGTATGGTTTGTTTTCAGTCAAGCATTGTCTTCTAGAATAGTGATCTCCTTGTATTTTGCAATTTCATTTCTTGTCCGTAGATTAGAATAGCATAGATTTGAATTGATAGTTAGGTTAGTTCTGCATTTGAAATCATTGTAATCTGTTCAAGTTGCTAGGTTAGGTCTGATCTGATAGTTCATAGTTTACTAGTCTTATTTCTTTATTAACTCGGTTTTTCATTTTGAAAGAAAACATCTCTAGGATCTGCATAGCAAACATCCTAGGTTACCTTCTACCTTAGCATATATTTTGTGACAACTCTAAGTGTACAAACCCTGGTTGATAAGTAATATTGGAAATTTAATAGACATAAATTATCCCAACAAATTGAACTTTAGATTTTCCTATTAATTGAGATGTGATAGATGGAGGCTGGTACCCATAAAGTGCCATAAATGGAGACATTTTTGATGATCTATGGAAGGAATTATTGTACCACCATTTTTCCAAAGACAACCATTTCACCCACCGTGTTTTTTTATCAGATGTAAAGCAAAAAATATATCGTACCAATTGTTTATTCCCTATCTCAGTTTTCCCATAAGATTGAGGATGATAAGATGAGATGTAAGTCAATTGGGTACCCAAACAAGAAAATAATTCAGACCAAAATTTTCCAGGTAAAATTGGATCTCTATCACTTACAATAATCTTCGGATTTACATGTAACTTTTGAACTGTTTCCATAAAGGCTGCAACTACTATACCTTCATTAAAAGGGTGAGAGAGCGCACTAAAATGTGCATACTTCGTGAGTCTATCAACAACCACCATAATAACATTCTTTCCTTTTGACTAGGGTATAACTGTGATAAAATCCATTGAGACTTCCTCCCAGTGTTGGCAAGTTATGTCTAATAGTTTTAGAAGTCTTGGGGCCTTAACTGTTTCATCCTTATTCTGTTGGAAAACCAAATATTGGCCACAAACCTTTGAACATCATATTTAAGACCTTCCCACAAAATTTCCTTCTTGACCCTATGCTAATTTTTCAGGAATCCAGAGTGCGCACATATAGGAGAGGTGTGTAATTCTGAGAGGACCTTTTGTTTGAGTTGAGAGTTTTTGAATAAATATAAGGAATCCTTATACCATAGTGAATCATTTTTCCACATAAAAGTATATGATATATATACTGGGATTTTTATGTAGTGATAGATAGGTCATTTTTCCATTCTTCCCTTGCTGCTACTACCCAATCGGGTTGCAGAATGGAAATTGCACAAAGTGATGCCCCAACATCTTCATCTTTTCTAGAGAGCGCATCTGCCCCCACATTTTGTTTCCCTTTCTGATAGATGATTTCAAAGTCATATCCTAGCATCTTGGTTATCTATTTTTGTTGTTCTTCCGAAGATAGTCTCTGTTCCAGGAAGTATTTAAGACTATCATGATCTGTTTTGACCTTGAAGTGCCTACCTATTAGGTAAGGATTCCATTTATTAAGAGGATGTAGTATTGCCAACATTTCCTTCTCATAAATTGGCTTCTATAAGTTCTTTCCATTGATTGGATGACTTGTGAAGCAAGCGGGTGTCCTTATGACATTAGAACAACATTAATTCCATTTCTTGAAGCATCACATTCCACAATAAAGGCTTTTGTGAAGTATGGTGTAGCCAAAACAAGAGGTTTTCACATTGAAATGTGGAAGGATTAAAAATGGAATTCAGCAAACCTTGAAATGTGGAAGGCGCATTCATGAGACCAAATGGCATGACCAAAAATTCATAATGAAGTTCATGAGTTCTGAATGCTATTTTTGAGATGTCTTCATCCTTCATTCTAATCTGATGATACCTGGAATAGAGATCCAACTTTGTGATGAAAACTGCTCCATGTAATTCATCTAACAATTCATCAATGACAGGAGTGGGAAACTTATATTTAATGGTGATCTTGTTTATCTCTCTATAATCTGGAAACATATGCCATGATCCATCCGACTTGTGTACCATTACCATTGGTGCAGAGTAGCAACTTTGGCTAGTCCTAATTGTGCCAGCCTCTAACATGTCTTCAACCATACGCTCAATTTCACTCTTTTGGCCATAGGGGTATCTGTAAGGTCTGATGTTAGGAGAAAAAATTTCATAAATTAAGTGAATAGCATGATCAAAATCTTGAATAGGGGGAATAAATTTTGGAATATCTTCAAATACCTTAGAATTCTTATTAATGACCCTTTGGATATCTGGGGAAATAGGAGACTTAGATGTTTGAACATCTAATGAGCATAATTGTGCAATTACACCTTGATGTCCCTTTTTAATCAAATTTTTCATACCATTAGAGCTTATGACCTTGCTTGGTTTCCTTGTGATACCCTTTAACTCATATTATTTTCCTTACCATAAAAATTTCATGAAAAGCTTCTGAAAATTAAAAGCCACTGTTCCCAATGATTGTAACCATTGAACTCCTAAGACAACATCGACATCACCCATTGGAATAGAAATCATTGGACTATTCAATACATATTACCCCATAGTAATATTGATATTATCGTATTTTCCTGAGCAATTGATAGATCCTCCATCTGCAATCATTACTTGAAACTCTGGTGTTGGATATACAAAGCAATTGAGAACTTTGGATAATTTACAGTGAATGAAATTATGAGTACTACCAAAATCATTCAACACTGTTACCTTTTTCTTTTTGATATATCCTTCGATCTTGAGAGCTTGAGGAATGATAACTCTAGCCAGTGCATGACGGGAATGGTGGGAGTAATCTATTCTAAAGTAGTATATTCTATTTCTTCATCTTGAGATGGTTCCTATTCTTTTGGTTCTTCCTATTCAAAATCTATTTAGAATAATTTCTTCTCGCCACAATTATGTCCATTACTATACTTGCTGTCACAATTAAAGCATAGGCCCTTTCTCTTCTTTCATCTAGCTGCTGAGGTGACAACCTTTGAGGTGGGTTAGAAGAAGGAATATTATTCTCTCTATGTGTTTGAGGAGGTCTTTCTAGTAGACATCGTAATATTTTTACTTTCAACCTTCCCTACCACCATGAAATCCTTCTCTAAGGATGCTGGTTCAAAGAGACGCACCTCATTTTGAATGTTACCCTTCAAGGTTCCAATAAAGAGATCCAACAAATTATCTTCTGAAATGTTCTTCACTCTAAGACTTAGCTTCTGAAGCTGCTTGATGTGCTCTATAATTGGACCTTTTTGTTTAAGATTCATTAATTGGATAAAGAAGGTGTTTCTATTAGTATCCCCATAATGTGCAATCAATTCTTTTGTGAATATAGACCAAGATATGATAGAGTCCTTTTTACAGTAACAAAGCCATTGGTACCATACAAATTAATCGGTCTTTAAATATAATGATGCAATAGTTACCTTTTGCAAAGTTGGCACTTGGTGTAGATCAACGAACTGCTCCATCTGGAGTATCCATGTTATTGGATCATTGCCATCAAACTTTCTCATGTCAATCTTGGGAAGTTGGGTACCCCTTGGTGATTATCCTTGATTACTTCCATTACTAGAATCATTTCCTCTTGGAATATTATTATTCATATAATGTTTCTCAACATGGACCTTATCTTTATCCTCCTGAGTATCTTGGAACACATCATCACCTGGAGAAGTAGTATCCTTGGAATTTTGTATGAGCTTAGCAATATTTTCCATATGTTCCATCAAATTCTCCTCTAAATTAACTAAATCAATTGTTTTCACAGAGCCTTTCATATTTTCCTCCATATTATTATCCATATGTTTCATCAAATTTCCCTCTAAATTAACTAAATCAATTGCTTTCATAGATCCTTTAATCATATATTCCAATTGGGACATTCGAAAAGATAGGTTTTCCCTTTCATCGTACGTCGGGGATGAGTCCTCTAGTGGTTTGAGTGGAGTGTGATTTTTTCAACTTCCTTTTGGTGTCATTTTTAACTATATAAATAAATATCACACCCTATGTTTAACCTCAAATATATCCTTTTACTCAAAGTTATTGAAATTTAAAATGGCATACCTTTTTCAAACCCTGATTAGAAGATTGATTTCTAGTCGACTTGGAATTGAGGTAAATTTGAAATTTCGGCTCCTTTAGATCTAAAAATTCTGCTTGTTATAGTCTGATGTGTTCTCTTTCCAATTCCATAGGTATGGAATAATTATGATGTTCCAGTAAAAATTTATTGCAAATCTCCCAACACTTCTTATTTTTGGTCATTTCAGAATAACGAACTTGTACGGTCTACCACATGTCAAATATTTTGGATCTGGGTCTAAAAAAACTACCCAAGATACTGTGTTCTTTATTTTTATGATGTAACAAGTCTCACTCAATTTGAATCTCACATGCCCCATATATGAACTTTTTTCCTAGAACACCTATTTTAGACTAGTCAGAAACCCTATCTTCTATAGTGAATATATCCAAAATTGTAATGGCTGAGGATATGAAAATTGGACCCCAGATAACTCACCCTTTTTTCAAGATAGGTTTTGAGTTTTGTTGTTTCCTTAATAGTGAAGAATAGAGATGAATATCAAGCCGCTTTGAGGGGACAACCTCCTTATACAATGTATTGAGTACCAAGATACTCAAATGAAAATATGTCCTTCGTATATATATGAGATTAATAGGTATAATTACAACTCACTAACCCAAGCCGACATAACTAATATAACCATAATAATGAAAATTACAACTAATGAACCAAAACCGACATCAAAACTAATGCAATGCACCACAATATAGTGGGAAATGTGCCCACATTTAGGGATTAACTTCAAGTGATTTTTTTTTTCAATAAAGGATTTAATTATAAAAATAGAATAACATTATAATTTACAATATTAGGATACTGTAGAGGGGAAAAATAATGGCATTAAAAGTTACAAATATAAATGTACTATACATTTCCCACTAGAAAAGCTTCCCAAAATATATCATAAGGATGTGATGTAATAACAATTGGATTATAAATAGTAGAACAACAACTCTACAAAATAGAAGGGAATCATCCTTCAATCAATAAAAGAGTTAAGGATGATCCTCTTGTTTCACATATTGATTGGTTTCCTTCTTTTTCTAAAGTTTCAAATGAATTCCATGAAAGAAAAACTCAACGATCAATTAAGAACAGATGCATCAGACATAATTACTATGATCTTGAATTGTATTGCACACATTTGAGGAAATATCCACCAAGATCATAAAATACTAAGACTAAATACAAAAAAGGAATTTTAGAGATGCTAGATCCAAGGGATTTCCATTCAGAGACGCTAGTTCCATGCTAAAAATGTGTACTGAACATTGATTAAAAAAAATATAGACACATATTCCCCCATCATTCCATGTATATGCACGTCTCTTATGAGACATATAACTAACTTTAAACATCTCATGAATGCCCATTAAGCTGACGTTCATCAATGTCTTTAGTATAAAACAAATGTCCAAGGGATGTTTGTTAAGGGATGTTAGTTCCACATTACACACGTGGAGTGAACGTCGCTTAAAAAAACCAGAGACATATATTCCACATTTATACCACGTTCATTATGTTACCCGATAAACTAGCACTTGGCCACTATTGCAAGATATGTGGACCCAAATTACTTTTTTGGACCAAAATGTTGTGTAAGTGGATCCAACTAAAATGAGTGGACCCTATGGTTATAATCATCAGAGCTAGCCTGAAGGAAGGTATTGTATGGCATTTATTCTGATGTTTTATCTCTGATCTACAAAGTGCTTGGGAGAAAACATCAGAAGAAAGGTTGTTGTTAATCCCTTTAACCTTATGTGGTCACCCCGACGTGCCCGACTTTCTGGCAAGGTGCGTCAGGTTCAAGGTGATGCACTCTGCACCTTAGCAGAGCACATCAGTGACGCATTGTGCTCTTGTAAGAGGTGTGTTTATCTCCCATTGGCACATGTTTCCCTTATGAAAAGTGCATCGATGTTGGTTAAAATGGATAAAGAGAATCTTCGAGTGAATTCTCAAAGCTTGGATGGCATGGAGGCCTATCCCTAATTATCTAGAAAGGTGGCATTCGGTCCTCTTGTCTAGTGGGATGATCCCTTAATCCTCTCCCCTAAATACTCAACCTCTCTTATCCCAATATCCCTATATATATGAACCCCCTCTCCATTGTTAAGGGAGGAAGGATATAGTACCTACATGCTGGTGGAATTTTGCTAGGAGATCCTCTTCATCCATTAGAGGCTAACCATTTGATATTGAGGCTAGGATTGTTGGAAGGAGGTTATGACATCAAAGCATCGGTTGTAACACCTCTCTCGTTGTACTTCTTATTATTACATCTAATGCAAGCTCTTTCCATAAAATTTGTTGTGTTAATAATGTTTAGGATTGACCTCTTTGACTGTTGATCTAGATTGATTCACAATCATGTGCTTTTATCACTTGTCCATTTCCACATGTTATTGACTAGTGTTACAGCTAGAGATCTGAAGATTAGGACTTGGATGAACAAGGAGAAAATATCTGCATCTATACGGTAAGCCATCTCTCACTTATCTTGCAATTCAATCAATCTAGGAAACTTGTTTGTATTATGTACTTGTTTTGTTCTAGATGTGAACCATTCAGACTAAGGAGATCAGTTTGAGTCTGCTCTTACAGATTGTCCGTAAACAATCTGTAATGCCTTATTTAGATTGAGGAGGATTTGCCTTATTTATATGCTTTTTAGGAAAACTTAACTGTAATGCTCGCCTTTGACTCTGTCGCCTGACTAGACTTTGAGGGCACTTGTATGGAAGTGACCCGGTTAAATAAATTTGAAAAATGTGTTATATTTTTTATATGAATAAAATATTGTTGATTGACAAGCAAATGATGATTATGGTTGATTGATTGGGAAATATGAATTAAAGATTATGTTATGAATAAATGAAAGAAATGATGCTTTTTATTCCGTAGATGTGAATAAATGCCACTTATTTAACTAGAAATGAAAAAAGTTGAATAATACATGATGATATACTTTATGTTGTGCAGCGCTACTGATGTGTGCTTTGAGTGTGTGCAGTGGCAGGTAAAAGGATTTATCAAATGGAATAAGGGGGGGGGTCGTAAAGAATGAGAAAACATACATAAGGGTACGACGACAGACAGTCGGCTCTGAAATAGTATTCCACGCATGATTCAAAAGACCTATCCGCTTTACTCAGGTAGCGTGTGCCGTATGGGCGAGGCCATAACTATTTGGTCGTGTACGATGAGTTGAGGGGTCCTCAATAAGGACGATCTTATTCCTCAACTGCCATTAGTCTCCATAGAAATGTAGTTGGATGATTACGGTAATGATTCCTAATCGCTACATCACACTCCCCACACAAGTACATGGACAAGGTAGTTGCCGGAAGGAGCCATAGACGTGGTACCTAGACAATGTCAAGAAATGGAACTAATTGCATGTTGGCACTAAACATTTAGACACATATTTGAATTATGCATATGTTAATGTTAAATTTGAGAATAATTAAATGAAAAAGTATTTAAATTTGAGCAAATATTAAGGGGGGATATTTTGACGTAGACTTCATGTGCACCCACTGATTTAGGAAGACATGCATTAAATAAATAAATAAAAGATATTTTATTTTGAAGCAAATATAAATTGGTAGATATTTGTGAGTTAAGCTCCACATGCACCCACTGATTTAGGGATTGGTATTTTAGAATAAAGAGACAACTAAGAGAAAATTGTGGAACTTATGTGCACCCTCATGTGAAGGTGACACATGGTTGCATGTGAATGAATATTAGAAAATCAACAAATTAATTAATTTTGCATGAGATGACACAAGGCGACAAAGAAATTTCTATTTAAGAAGGAAGGAATGAAAAGGAAAAGACCTCTTGCTCCCTATTGCTGGATGGATTCTGTAATGGAAATTTGAGAATAGTGTGATCTATGTGAGCTTGGTTGAGAATTACTTTGGATATTGGGAGGTCTCTTCTAAGTTTTTGGGCTTGTATGTTCTTTGCGACGCCCTATTAGCTCGGGGGATTGGGAGGAAGAAGACTACTCCCAGTGTGGTAGGGAGGTTAACCGAGGAGTCATTTGGTACATTTGTCTAGAACATGGATTGGATTGGGGTGGTAGATGGATCAACATATTCAATAGATGGATGATCGACCTTCAGACAGGTTCTTTATTATTACTTTATTCATGTTCTTGCAAAGAATTAGATTTCTTATTTTCCTCAGATTTCATATATGCAATATACTGGAATAAGTTATGTTAAATTATATTGTTGCAGAGATTTAATTTAAATTATTTGTGGTCGGTGTATGTAACACTCGAGAATGTAAGGATTATATTGTTGGATCCTTTTTGAAGTGGAAATATTGATGGATTTAGATTACTTTTGACAATACATTGTTCATACTTTTACTTGCTATTGTTCGGATCAAGCAAGTATACCGCAACATAATCGCTTTTCTTTTTGTGACCGGGTAAAGTATTTACTTTGGCATGGATCCTGATTGGATCGAATGCATAGGATTTAGATAGTAAAAATCACTACTTATAGTTTCGATTGTGCTCAGATTGATTAATTCTTAATACACTATATCTATTAACTAATGAGATTATTTCCCTTTTTATGCCTCTATCAAATTGGGATATGTTGTCATTATTAGTTGCATGAATCATAGCTTACTATGGAATTCGATGTCATGTGATGAATGTAAATTTCAGAATCTGTTAGGAACCCATGTCAACCCTTCTCTTTACATTGTTAGTATATTGTTGTTGGACACATATGCTTTGTAAGTCGTCCCGTAGTATTATATGTTCCATGGTATTGATCCATAGTTTGTATTATCGCATAGTATTATATGTTCCATGGTATTGATCCATAGTATTGGACGCATATGCTTTGTAAGTCGTCCCATAGCATTATATGTTCCATGGTATTGATCCATAGTATTGGATGCATAAACTTAGTATATAAGTGTGTGTTGAGGCCAATGAAGACATCCAAGAGTTATTTTGGAATGAGCTTGCTTAGAGGAGGTTTCCCCCTTGAAGTGGCCCGCAATTAATAAATCTCTTCTATGTTCTGTATTTATGATATATCGTGCATTTTCATTAATTAATTGTTGGAGGTTCCTCACATCTGGTATCAGAGCACTTTCTTGGGCTCGTTGGGTGGAATTTTTACCATTTTTTTTTCGCATCTATATTGTTCCTTCAATTGTAGGTTCGGATCCGGGAATAATCCCTATCCGCTTAACTGCAGGAAGTACTTGGGCATAGCCCTAAAAATCATTATGAGGAGTACCACAGGAGCCCTGAAGTAGCTGTCCCATTGATAGGACCTGCCATCAAAAATGGAAACGAACCCTACCTGATTGACTAGTTCCCACCCGTGAGGTAAACCAAGAGTTGTCGCTTGTGCCAAAGCGGTTATTAGTTTTACCTAAGCCGTGGAGTGAGGGGTACTGCCCCAATACGCAAGCCGTTAGAAAGCATTAGTGGCTGAGTGAATCCCCTGAATCGTTAGGTAGCTGCGCATACCTAGGGTCCATATATATTTCTAGCTGATAAATAGTAGATTACATTTGTCTAGAACTATTGCAAATCAAGTCCGAGCCGTTGCAGATCCATTCCGGAGAAAACAAAAATTCTATTTTTTCACCATATCTTTTTGGTTTTAAATCCATTTCCTTTGAAAATTCACTAACACCCCTACAATCCCATTCTGCATATTTCAATCTTGAGGACCGTATCCCAAATTCCACTTCACAAAGCCAGAAATACCACATCTGTCTATTTTTAGGGTTTGCCATAAATTCTTCGATTTTCACCCAATCGCATTCAAATTTTGCCACAATGTTCATTTCCTATTTCTGCTTCTTTATCCCTCTTTGAATTTTTTTTCCATTATTTCACCCCACTTCTGAAATCTCCATTTTCTGCTTCCTTGTCCATTTGAAAGTGTCCAAAACCTAGTCAAACCCCAATTACCCATCAGATTTTTTCCCAAATCCAAATTTTCCTTTACTAAAGAAGCTTCTGTTTTTGTTTTTCTACCCACCCCCCCCCCCAAAAAAAAAACTCCTGGTTATGGTTGTCCCCCGTGCAAGAGAAAAAACCATGGAGGAAGAACTTGCATCCCTCAAAACCAAACTCGGCCTCCATATTGAGTATTCTTCCATGAACAATAAACGACAGCCAGAGTCTTCTGCAGACACAGGGTTTTCTTCTTCCATCAATTTTCGTGGGCGGAAGCTTGATTTTCCTGGCTTCAATGGTAATGATCCAACTGGATGGATATACCAGGCAGAACAATATTTCAGTCTGCATAATACTTTTGATGTCAACAAAGTTCCACTTGCATCCTTTCATTTGGAACAGGAACCTTTCAATGGTACCCTTGGTACATCAAGGATCCTGAAGAGCCAAAATGGACAGATTTTTTCCAACTCATTTTGCAATGATTTGGTCCTAGTGCTTTTGATGATTTCACAAGAGCACTCACTAAACTTTGCCAAATTGCCACTGTGAGAGAGTATCAAACAAAATTTGAGAAACTGGCCAATCACACAGAAGGATTTCCTGATGAATTCTATAGGAGTTGTTTTATCGGTGGTCTAAAGGATGCAATCTGATCTGAGGTTAAAATGTTCTGTCCCAACACAATGATGGAAGCCCTAGGGTTGGCTAAGTTGGCATAGGATAAGATCGAAGCCCAACAACGCTCCAAATCCACTTTTGTTCCATTCATAAATATGGTCTCCCAACGGCCTCCCATCACAACAGCTCCTCGACCAACTCCTAGCAAGCATTTGTCTGAAGCATAGATGCGGGAGGTATAGAGAAAAAGGGATGTGTTATAATTGTGATGAGAAATTTACTCGGGGACATAGATGTGTTGAGAAAAAGATCTATCTCTTGGATGTGGATTCTCTGCCTTCCTTTGAAATTTGTGAAGAAGATCCGGATACAATAGATGATTAGGTCGACATTTCATAGCTGCCTGCTGACCCTCCATCTCAGGATGACAACCCAGATATATCTCTCCATGCTTGAGCCGGATTCACCACCCCACAAACAATGTGGGTCAGCGGTTACTTCAAGAATCTCCCTCTTACAATACTCATTGATTCTTGTAGCACTCATAACATCATTGACCCTCGGATCGCCAAACAGGATGATTGTTTTGTTCATCCTTGCTCCAACTTTGAAGTCATGATTGCCAATGGGGGCACCTTACCTTGCAAAATAGAGATGAATAGAAAGCCACTTTGAGGGGGCAACCTCCTTATACAATGTACTGAGTACACAAGATAAGAAAAGACAAGATACTAAAATGAAAATATCTCCTTCGTATATATATGAGATTAAGAGGTACAATTACAACTCACTGACCCAAGACGATATAACTAATATAACCATACTAATGAAAATTACAACTAATGGACCAAAAATGACATCAAAACTAATGCAATGCACCAAAATATAGTGCGAAATGTGCCCACATTTAGGGCTTAACTTCAAGTGATTTTTTTTTCAATAAAGGATTTAATTATAAAAATAGACTAACATTGTAATTTACAATATTAGGATACTATAGAGGGGAAAAATAATGGCATTAAAAGTTAAAAATATAAATGTACTATACATTTCCCACTAGAAAAGCTTTCCAAAACATATCATAAGGATGTGATGTAATAACAATTGGCATATAAATAGTAGAACAACGACTCTACAAAATAGAAGGGAATCATCCTTCAATCAATAAAAGAGTTAAGGATGATCCTCTTGTTTCACATATTGATTGGTTTCCTTATTTTTCTAAAGTTGCAAATGAATTCCATGAAAGAAAAAGTCAACGATCAATTAAGAACAAATGCATCAGACATAATTACTATGATCTTGAATTGTCTTGCACACATTTGAGGAACTATCCACCAAGATCATAAAATACTATGCCTAAATACAAAAAAGGAATTTTAGAGATGCTAGATCCAAGGGATTTCTGTTGACTCAACCCAGTTGATAGGGTTTCCCATCACTGTTGACACCAACCCACCATGATCTCCTAGAGCACCGGCCCAGACAGGTTTTACCCTGCCCAGCAACACCTGTAGAGCAGATGAGGTCTCACCCGAGGAGATCAAGGGAGAGTGGATGGAACCATGTTTTTGCCGAATGAAGGAGGATGTTGCGCCATCAGCTATTTAATCTTATTGCAACATTCAACGATAAATCTATGCATTCACTTCGACATTATTGTACTCATAGCATCATTTAATGGAAACATTCATTGTTACGACAGATTATAATAGTAAAGAGACTATTGCATCAAAGAAACATTGCATTACCATCAAAAGATATAAGACACATCAGGATTGCACAGGAACAGTTTCATCACATCATATTATTACTGCAAAAACCCAATACAACGCCTCTGCATGTCGCAGACTTCGACAATATCTCTTGTTCTCAGAACACCCACACCAAAACATACCGAAATCTCTTTGCTTGATCTCTCTCTGCTTGATCTCTCTCCCCTCTTGATCTATCTCTCCTTGATCTATCTCTCCTTACAACCTACAACTTTCTGTCTATATATAGGCTTCCGCCTTTACAATGTTTGTCCACTTACTAACAACTTCCTAACTGACTACTAGAAAAATGACCCAAAATCTAACTGACATGGTCTAAATGACCCAAAAAAACCTGCCTATTGCAGTATAATTAACTTGAAATTACATCTCATATGGTCCAATGACCCAAAAACCTGCCTATTGCGATACAAACGACTCAAAAAATACATAAAATAATAGAGCCTTCTTCCTTCCGCGACCTCGTCTGACATGTCGCAGCATCGACGATGCTGCAATTCTTCCTTACCAAACCACCTGCCAACAGGCCCCCAACACAATCTTGTGGCTCGCCCTCGAGCCATGCCAACTGGACATGGTGTACTCTGTGGTCTTCATTCTACTAGGGCTAAACTATAGTTCTGCAACTGTTCTTGGTGTCTGGATCGTGCGGTGTTGTCCTGCTCCTTCTGCTACACTGATCATCTGCTCGCTATCATGTACTTCTTTCCCAAAAGTGGACTCTTCCTAGCTTACTGTTGCAGACCTTGCAAACTCATCCTCTAGTCTCGAGAGACCGATTGTAGATGGAGAGGAATTTTGCAAGCAACGCCAAGGTGTAAAACAGGACAGTGGTTCTGGCACATCTGTTTCGCACCAGTAAGCATACGTTACAAGGACCCGGGGGTGATGATCCTCCCCTTTTGTGTGGTCGCAGGGACCATGAGACTTCGAACCATCACCAACTGCCGAGAGATATCAGACAAGACGTAATGCTTGTAACCCCTGAGTGTCTGAGGCACAACTTGCTCTAACTGCTCATGTACACTCATGGTTCGGGCCCTCAGCGCACCTGGTGTTCTCCCATAGGAAATAAAATGGATCATTTCCACAACCTCCTTGGAATTCCTAACTTAGCTAGATGCCCAAGCATTTCGTAACATAATGCCTCTTAACTAAAACAACCTCTGTGCTCCTACTATCCTTGGGTTCTATATTTATACATCGCATTCAACCGTTCGTCTGCCTCGGCAATCCTGTGCACCACCTGCTCACGCTCCAGGGTAATCATATGATTCCACTGCTCGGACGTTGGAGGTGGGAGGAGCGATCATACCCCGCCTATCACCCAAAATGCGGCATGTTAATAAGCCCTAACAAGCCGGCCTACTTCAATCCCGCGTGCCTAGTCCTGTACAATCAGCGTCATGGTAAGGTGTGGCCCGGGCACATTTGGGGCCCATGCAATGTCGGGGTGGGCCACCATATCGTGATCATCATAGTGGAGGTGCATCAACGCCGGAACAATATCAACAGAGCACTCCATTCTGGCAGGGAGCGTAGACATCTTCACACCATACCTTTGCTTTGGGTTCAGCTTGCGCAGGGTTACATCTGGCCGACTGGGAGGGATATACCCAGGGATGTCAACAGCCGACAGTCCCTCCCATGGGGCAAATTCATCAACGCGGTGACTGGATTGCTTGACCTACACCTGAGCTTCGCCAACCACCCCAACAGACGATCTCAGTTGCCTCTTGCTTTGCGAGGACTTAGAATGCTGGCCCCCTCGATGCTTCTTGACGATGACTGATGATCCTATCGACATATTTGTGACTTCTGCCTCAAGATTGACGTCTCCCGCAGATGCAACTTCTTCCTCAACTACAATCCCAGTGAAAGGAGATTCAACCTCGCTACTAATCTCCACCGTTTATAGCTCTCGTGGCATACCTTACCCAGCGCTTAGAACTGATAGCTTCTTCGACCGAGCAGTACTCTGCAAGTTCAATAGAACCGTGCCCAACACACCACTGTACTCGCCACTACTCGTCAGCTCTGCACAGGCACTTAACAACGAAAATCTTGGTGCCTTCCGACCAATATTCTCCCCATTTTTATAGCTTGCAACCGAATCCTTTGTAATCATCACTAAATCCTACCTTAATTTAACCAAAATCCTGTATTAATGACGCAAATCCGCCGTTGATCTTGTCAGTCGATCAGCCGGATCTGCCATTAATGCCCATCATTCGAACACGCGCCGTTAATTTATCTGTTTTAACTTTTGGCATTTATTGCTGATTTGACCCGGTCGCAACATTGCCACTTGTCACAAAACGCTCCTAACTTGCGGCAGAAGCCTCCCTGCTTCTGCATTCCATCCCTGGTGTGCCATCCTGCCACCAAGCAATCTACACTTGTGTTTTTTTTCTTTCGATGCGACTCAGGCATCATGCTATTCCAAGCCCGACCGATAAGGCTTCAACCTGCTACCATTAATCAACTTGGGGAGCATCGCCCCATCCAATTGCTGCAACTGTACTGCTCCTCCTGAAGTAATGTGACTAATGCAATACGGACCAAGCTAATGCATCTGCAATTTTTCTGGATGTTTCATAAACTTGCTGTCATACAACAACACCAAATCACCTTGTTGAAACTGTTTTTTCTTGATGTGGCGATCATGCCAAGCCTTCTGGCGATCCTTCTCCACACCCTGATGGAAACTGATGATGAAGCTATCTTCGTCCAGCTGTATTAACTGTGCAAGACGTTCCTCTAATGCTGCTACATCATCCATGCTAGTTCCTGCCGCTATGCACAGACTCAGAATGATATACTCCATAGGCATAACCACCTCTTTCCCATACACTAGCTTGAATGGTGTCTGACCTGTTAGCCATTTACATGTGGTGTGATAGGCCCACAATACTGCTGGGATTTTTAGATCCTAGTCATCGCAGTTCACATTACACACCTTTGTTAGTGCATGCTCCAATATCTTATTGAAATCTTCCACCGTGCCATTCGCCTACAGATGATAGGGTGTACTCTTCTTATGTTGTATCTGCAACTCCTCCATCAATGCATTGATGGTGTGATTGATAAAGTGGTTGCCTTGATCGCTCAACAATATCTTGGGGCAGACAAAGCGAGTGACGATGTGGTCAAAGAGAAACCATGCTACTGTGGTCGTGGAACAATCAATGACTGGTGCAGCTTCTTCCCATCATGTCAACTAATCTATCGCTGTGATGATATACCTAGCACCAGTGCGCTTACCCGGGGGATGGATAGGTCCCACAAAGTCTATTGCCCATTTGTCGAATGGCTACAATGTCTATTGAGGCATCAACGACATCTCATCCCGTCTAGATGGCTTCCCGGTTCTCTGACAAACGTCGCAGGACCATGGCAAAACACATCGTCGCAATATCTCATCAGCACCCATCTTATATAGCGCTCCTATGATTAGCTAGAAGTCCGTATCCTTGACTACCAACTGCTTCTTCTAACTAGTGGTGAATTCTTCTGGTGTGGTACCTGTCGCCAGAAACTGAATGATTTCTTCAGAATATCCATCAGCGATTCTAACTTTAAATAATTGCGCATCAGGCAACCCATCTTCAATGTTAGTTGGCTCCTCCCTTGTTTCAATCTGAGAGAGATGATCCAGGCCAGCATTTAACTGCCCTGGCTTCACAATTACTTCAAAATCGAATTCTTGAAATAGAAGTAGCCATCGATAGATCTTCCCCCCCAACACAGGCTTATTGACTAGGTATTTTAATGCAGAATGATCTGTGAACATCTTGAAATGGCCTCCTAGTAAGTAATGGTGAAACTTCTGCAACGCGTAAACCATTACCAGACCTTCCCTCTCCGTAGTAGTGTAGTTTCTTTATGCAGATGACAACTTCCAGTTGGAAAAAGCAATGAGGTGATCAAGATCCCCCTCTCCGGGCTGGGCCAACACTACTCCCAGCGCGATCGATGAGGCATCAACATGAACATGGAACTCCTTACTCCAATCAGGAAATACTAATATCGGCACCAAAGCCATCTTTGTTTTTAGTGTCTCAAAGCTATCCTGACATTTAGCGCTCCCCTAGAATACTGCATCCTTCTTCAACAACTTTTCCATAGGGGCAGTAATCGCAGCATAACCCCTGATGAACTTGCGATAATACCCCGTGTGTGTTAAATTTTGAGCATTAATTCACAATACTCTAGGATCTTTACTGAGAGAATAACATGTACAGTATATCAATGCATAACAATCACAATAAGCATGACAAGCATCACAAGAATCAAAAGCATGAGAGACAAGAGACACAAAGTTTCCGTGGGGAAAACCCTAAGGTGAAAAACCCCACAACTTCCTCAGAGGTAGAGAGAGCAATGGCTCAACCAAAGTACAACCAAAATACACTGAGATAATCTCCTAGTAGCAGATGATCCTCCTCACTAGTGCACCACTTTCTGAGTGAGAGAAGTGTGACTTTCCGAATGATCCAAATAGAGATCTCTCGATCTCTATTTATACTTAACCTGTTTTCCCAATTACACTATGGGGCCGACTTGTCTATCTAGATATATCCACAATATAATATATATTTCAGGGCCGACCCCACACATGGTGGTCTAATAACCCATCGCCAAGTACACACACTTGTGACACTTGTCAATCCACATGACGACACTTCCTTATAGAGGAATAACACATCTCTAATAAGGGTACAATAAATATATATGAAATACATTTCGAAGTTACATATACATCAACACTCCCTCTTAACTAGGAAGGTATTTCTCGACACAGATCTGTTAGACAAGTCTTCTTCTCGGGATCATCATCATCATCATTGTCACTGCTGCTTCTATCTCAACTAATCTCTGACTCTACTCATCATAGGAAGTTCTACAGAGCCAGTCCTTTTTCATACTAGATGTAGGCCCACCACCTGCAGGTCTTTGTCATCATTGGCCATACTGTGGAATCCTCAGGACTTATTACGTGCGTCACAAAACCTCGAAAGAGCATCCCAGGCTATTACGAGCACACGGCTCTACCTATAGGATCTCCCAGGGCCATATTATATGTGACCTCACGACAAAACCTCGCAAGAGCATCCCAGGCTGTTACGAGCACACAACTCTACCTATAGGATCTCCCATGGACAGATTATATGTGGTCACCACAAAACCTCACAGGAGCATCCCAGGTTGTTACGAGCACATAGCTCTACCTATAGGATCTCCCAAGGACAGATTATATGTGGTCATGGAAAAAACTTGCAAGAGCATCCCAAGACTTATTATGGGCACACAGCCCAACCTATCGGATCTCCCAAGGACATATTATATGCCATAGGACAAAACCTCGAAAGAGCATCTGCCAGATATACCAGGGCCAGATTATATGCCATATGAAAAACCTTGAAATACTATCTACAGATCTCCCAGGGCCAAATTATATGTCCTCCTAGAACAAAACCTCGAAAGAGCATTTTCCAGATATCCTAGGGCCAGATTACATGCCATAGGCAAAACCTCGAAAGACTATCTGCAAATCTCCCAGGGCCAAATTATATGCTCATCTACACAACCTGATCCATGGCCATAGAGTATCAACCTGATACTCACCATACATCATCCTGATGTACACATGATCATCCTGATCATCATCACTGCAACATTCTGTTCCATATCATTTGGAGCAACATCCTGAAGCTCGTCATCCATGATCATCCTGATCATACAATGCATCTACCTGATGCATACCAAGTATCTTCCTGATACATATCATCATACATGATCCACCTGATCATACAATGTATCCACCTGATACAAATACAAATACATGATCCACCTGATCATACATGATACATATCAACATGCATGATCTACCTGATCATACAATGTATCCACCTGATACATATACAGATACATGGTCCAGGCATCCAACATGATGCATATACAAAATACATACAAATGATCCAATCGATCATATCCAGCATCCAACATGATGCATACATACATATAAATGATCCAACTGATCATATCCAACATCCAACATGATGCGCACATACATATACGTATAAATGATCCAATTGATCATATCTAGCATCCAACATGATGCGTGCATACATATACATATAAATGATCCAATTGATCATATCCAGCATCCTCCTGATACATATACAGAGCAGTAACTGGAGCATCGTCCTGATGCTCATCATCCAATGCTTACATCCATTTCCATGTGAAGGATCCTCCTTCCAACATGCTTGGAATGGCTTCTACAAATGTGTCCATCACTTCTTCCTCGAAGTGTCATCAATTTGAAGAACACCAAGCCTCTCTCTGAAGTACTTGAACTTCACCCTGGCTAGTGGCTTCGTCAGCACATCTACAATCTGCTCGTCCGTCGCAATGTACAGGAGCTTCACAACTCCTCTCTGTACCGTATCCCTGATATAGTGATATTTGATCTCTATGTGTTTCGACCTGTCATGAAACACTGGGTTTTCGGATAGCTTCACACAACTCTGGTTATCACAAAATATACCAGTAGCATCCAACGGGAGATCAAATAACTCAGACAGTAGCTTCCGTAGCCATACTGCCTCACAACTAGATAAACAGGTTGCAACATACTCTGCCTCAGCTGTACTCAGTGCTACGCAGGACTGCTTCCTTCTCAACCAAGAGATCACACATGATCCCATACTGAAGCAACACACAGATGTGCTCTTCCTATCTGCAGCACTGCCAACCCAATCTGAATCAACATAACCCTGCAGGTTAAACTTTTGATTCGCCTCTTACTTGAGCCCATAATCCACTGTACCCTTCAGGTACCTCAGAACATGTTTTACAGCAACCAGGTGAACACTCCTCGGATCTGTCAGGCACTGAATCAATGTGTTCACAGCAAAGCAAATATCTGGTCTTGTGTTCGTCAGGTACATCAAGGACCCAATCATCTGACGATACATAGAGACATCAACCGGCTCAGATGAAGCATCACATAGAAGCTTCAAGTTCGATGCCATAGGTGTGGCCATGGCCTTGCAATCCATCATCCCGAATCTCTTCAGGATATCTACTGTGTACTGCCCTTGACCAAGGAAGATCCCACCTGCACTCTGCCACACCTCCATACCTAGGAAATAATGCATCATTCCCAAATATTTCATATCGAACTCGGCAGCAAGCTTCCTCTTAGTATCTGCAATCAATCTGTCATCTCCTGTTACAAATAAGTCGTCTACGTACAGAAGTAGAATCATAGGATTCCCTTCCTCAACTTTGTAGTAAAGGTTGGAATCCGCTTTACTCTTGGTAAAGCCCAAACTAGATAGGAAACTGTCCATCCTACCATACCAGGTTCTGGGGGCTTGCTTCAAGCCATACAAGGCTTTCTTCAATCTGCACACATATGACTCCTTGTCATGTATTTCAAAACCAAGTGGCTGCTCCACATATACTTCCTCTTCAACTACACCATTCAAGAAAGTAGTCTTGACATCCATCTGGTGTATTTTCCATTCATTGCTGCAGCCAGGGCAAGTACTGTTATGATGGTAGTATACTTGGTTACGGGTGCAAAAGTTTCTTCATAATCTATTCCCTCTTTTTGAGAGAAGCCACGAGCTACGAATCTTGCCTTGTATTTCTCTACACTGCCATCTGTAGCATGCTTGATTTTGTAGATCTATTTGGAAGTCACAACAGACTTCTCTTTAGGTCTTGGGACAACATCCCAAACATCATTCTTCATCATTGATTGGTATTCCTCAACCATGGCATCCTTCCATTCTTTCTTTTCCACTGCTTCTTCATAACTAGAAGGCTCTTTGTTCATAATGTCACAGAGTAAAGCAACATAACTGGTATGTGATCTGTGTTGATGTATATGTAACTTCGGAATGTATTTCATCTGTGTATTATATATATATATATTTATTGTACCCTTATAAGAGATGTGTCATTCCTTTATAAGGAAGTGTCGTCATGTGGATTGACAAGTGTTGAAAGTGTGTGTACTTGCCGATGGGTTATTAGACCACTATGTGGGGTCAGCCCTGAATTATATATATTATAATGTGGATGTACCTAGCTAGACAAGTCGACCCCATAAGGTCACTGGGAAAAAAGGTTAGTATAAATAGAGATCGGAGATCTCTATTTTACTCACTCGGAAAAAGTAACTCACTCTCACTAAGAAAGTGGCGCACTAGTGAGGAGGAGGATCATCTGCTACTAGGAGACTATCTCAGTGTATTTTGGTTGAGCCATTGCTCTCTCTATCTCTGAGGAAGTTGTGGGGTTTTTCACCTTAGGGTTTTCCCCACAGAAACTCTGTGTCTCTTGTCTCTTATGATTTTGATTCTTGTGATGCTTGTCATATTGTGATTGTCATGCATTGATATACTGTATATGTTATTCTCTCAGCAAAGATCCTAGAGTATTGTGAATTAATGCTCAAAATTTAACATGGTATCAGAGCTAACCTAAGAAGAAGACATTTTGCAGTGACGGAAGCTTGAGTTCCTTGTTTATTGGGTTTCTCTCCACATATTTTTGAAAATCAGTATAGTAGATTGACTCTACTCATCAAGGCGCATCTATCTGTCCAATTAGAATTCAATTCCGAGCATTTTCAGATTTGGCCCTAAAAATTAGGGTTTCCACAAAAATAGGAATTTCTAGAATCTGAAGGCACAGCTGGAAGCTCCTTGCAAAAATCGAAGTTTAGAGCTTTGGATCGAGATTTTTGGCTGGGTAGATCTCTGGGAAACTCAAACCCTAATTCAGGGCTCTCCCTAGTGAACCCGGGAGGAGAAAAAGGCAATTATGAAGGGAAAAAGTTTGCTGATCTCAAATTCTGAATACACCAGGCTGATCAGCTCATCAAGGCGCATCTTTCTATCCTTTCAGAAATTTGAAATTCACATTTTGAATTTTTAGGGTTTTTCGACAAACCCTAATCGGGGACCAGATCCAGTTTTCAGCATTTCAAGTGGTAAGACCTAAATATTTTCTATTTCCATTTGAAGTACTCTTTAAGATGTCTCTCCACACCAAGCTTGAGGATAAGCTTGAAGGGGCTGATAACTTCCGAGCTTGGAAGTATAGGATTGGGTTAATCCTGGAAGAAAATGAGTTGGACTCATATGTGAAAGAAGACATCCCTATCACAGAGGATGAAGAGGCCAAGGCATTGCATAAGAAGAACTTGGTCAAGGCAAAGAGAATCATTGCTGATTCTATCAAAGACCATCTCATACCCCATGTGTCTTCTCTTAAGACACCCAAGGATATGTTTGAATCTTTGACCAAGCTATTTGAAGGAAAGAACATAAATCGGAAGATGACCCTGCGGAACCAATTAAAAGGAGTAAAGTTTCAGAATGGAGAAACCATTCAATCTTATTTTTCAAGGGTCTCCCAGATCAAGGAACAACTAGAAGCAGTGGATGAAATGGTGGAGAATGGTGAAGTGGTGATGACCACTCTAAATGGCCTACCCAGGTCATGGGATTCCTTCATTCAAGGAATTTGTGCAAGGAAGAAGTTGATCTCCTTCAACGGATTGCGGGAAGAATGCTCTCAAGAAGAAGCTAGACTTATATCTCATGAGGAAAAGATGGGAGGTTAAGATCAAGCTCTTGCAGCTCACACCAAAAGAAGCAAAACCAAGAAGGAGCACTCTCGCCACAATAGATCCTATCAAAAGAGTAAGAAGGACCTAAGATGCTTCACATGCAATGAGAAGGGTCACTTTGCTTCAGATTGTCCCAAGAACAAAAGGGATAATAAAAACAACTCCAGTAAGAAGAAGAAGGGCAACAAAAGAAGGTTTCATGCTCATGCTGCCAAAGATGATGAACCCCCAAAGAAGAAGGCTAGGGCAGAAAGTGATAGTGATGATGATTCATCAAGTGAAGAAGAGTATGTTCTGATCTCTGCTCTGACATGTAATATCTCCCATGGTTGTAATGATTGGTTAATTGACAGTGGGGCTTCCAAACACATGACTGGGTTTAAGGAATCTTTTGTCATCCTATCTGAACATGAATCACCCCATAAGGTGAAACTTGGGGATGATTATCAATACCCAATCAAAGGAAGTGTTGAAGCCTCCTACAACCTAGATTCTGGAAAATCTGTGAAGATGAAAGAAGTCCTTTATGTACTTGGGATCAAGAAGAAATTACTCTCCATCTCTGCATTGGATGCAAAAGGTATGAGGGTTTCATTTGTGGATGGCCAAGTCCTAATGTGGCCAAAGGGAAAGAACATAGATGATGCAGTAGTGATTGGAGAGCAAGAGGGAGGTTTGTATAAATTGAAGGGACAACCTGAACATGCCATGGTGCATGAATCCATGGAGCCAAGTGAACTTTGGCATAGAAGACTTGCTCATATGCACTATAGAGCACTTCTAATTGCAAGCAAGGTAGTAGAGGGTTTTCCTAAAATCAAGACCAAACATGAAGGTGTTTGCAAAGGATGTGCAAAAGGTAAGAACATTAAGAAGGCTTTCCCAAGCAGTGAAAGCAAGGCAAAAGACATCCTGGAAATCATCCACTCAGATGTATGTGGTCCTTGTTAACACCCAAAAAGTGTTCACTACCTCATCTACCACATTATATGGCTCATTTGTCCATTTTCCTACCATACTTCCTTTAAAATCCCAAAAAATCCCATTAAAAAGCCTCCAAAAGGCCACAAAACCATCAAAATAGCCTAAAAAAGGCTAAAAAACCCCCTTTTTCCTCTAAAAATAGCAAAAATCCCCTAAAAAGGGAATAAAAAATATAAAATAATGAGGAAAAGGAGGAAAAAACCCTATACAACTGCCCAAAACCATGTGTTTCCTAAAACCATGGGTCAGCACTCCACCACCAAAAAACTATAAATAGGTGATGGAGATCCCTTATTCCATATCCACAATCACAAGCACCCTTACTCTGCCAAAATCTCTCTCGAAACCCTAGTTCACCTTTGAACTATTTTCACCTTGAGAGCCACCTTTGGCCCATCCCCAACATTGGAGAAGGAGAAAGGAGCATATTGAAGCTTGGAGCATCCTCTTGGACACTGCAAAGGGCTTCATCAAACCTTGACATTCAAGGTAACACTAATAGTAAAAGTCATTCTTTTCATTTGATGTTTATGTTTCATGCAATATTTTAGAAGTAATTTAATTGTTGTTTTAGCTTAATTAGTTTAATATACTGAACTGCTACTAAGGAGTCCATTCTCCTTAGTAGGTGCTCATTGGCACAAGCTAGGGGTAAAACCCTAGCTACAGTTTTGGCGACTCCCCTAGTTTTCGAATTTTTGGTTTCCGTTTTTTAAATTTTTTCCTTTCGGCTGTCCCTTTCGGCCGCCGCATACCGCGTTTTTTCCCTCTGCAGTCGCGTCCCGACCGCGCCTTTCAGGCCTTTACCTGCGATCCGACCGCGGCTCTCAGACTGCTTCCGACGCCCTGCCGGCGGATTCAAGTCTGTTACCTGCGATCCGACCGTGGCTAATCAGCCTGTTTGCCGCGATCTGACTGCGCCTGTCGGCCTTTTTCCAGCGTCGCGACTGCGGCTTTCTGCCTCTTTCGCGCGTCCCGACTGCGCCTGTTAGCCCTTCTGCCGCGACCCGACTGCGTCTTTTTCCCTGTTTCTTGCGTCCCGACTGCCTCTGTTGGCCTGATAGCCGCGACCTGACCACCGCTGTTTCCCTTAAACCCGCGGTCGGCCTGTTCCAATTCGCCACAGACCCGCGGTCTGATTTCTGCTCTTTTCCTGTTTTGAGCCCAGCCCCTCTTGCTGCAATATTTTCTGCATCTGAACAGCCCCCTGTCCCACCTGCAGCCTCACTACCTTCCAGCCTTTCTGCAACATAATTTCTGTTCCTTTTACAGATTTCATTTTACAAATTTTAGTATTTTTTAATTCAGAAAATTTTGCAAATTAAACTTTCAATTTCCTCATTATTGATAGATTGGAAGTTGCTCCCCTTGTGGCACTTCTCTTTTTGGGTTCAACACCTCACGAGCACACACTCTGTCACATAAAATCAAGTGAGCCTTAAAAAGTACCTAACTAAACCAACATTCTAACCCCACTTGGGGAACACAAAAGAATCATTGTAGTTAGGTAGGATCAGGGGGATAGGCTTCCAATAACACCCCTTGGTTACTTTCACTTGAGACATAGTTGTTGTCCAAATAGGGAACCAAAATCCCCTAGTACTTTTTGGCACGGTCACGACCAGTTTATCAGAGGGCCTCTCCCTTAGGAGGGTTGAAGTCGGGAGACTGGTTCCGGAGGCCTGAGTGGAATACCGCACTCCATTCAGTAACCGAAGGGCTACCTTTCGCGGTTCGCGGGATATCCCTGTATAGGGGTATTGCGGTCAACGAACTAAACGGCAGATTCACCTTTCTGGACGTGTCATGAACGGGGTATCTTAGTTGCCATTCTTCTAGGATTGACTACCCGGTATCCCTCCCGGTAGGGGGATATCATAGCCACTTGGCTTTCCTACTCAAATTGTCTGACTTGGATTTCATCACCTTGCAGAGGATATGTTTAGTTAAGTCAGAATACTTTTAGTTAGGTGTTTGCATGCTCCTTTACCTCCCTTTGGTCTAGTGAGTCCACCATTTTTCTTTTTTAGGAAACCTGCTGCTTGTTGGTATTCTGACCATCTTTGTTGTTACTCCACCTATTGTAGCACAGCTGTTGCAGTGGGTGTTTTGAGTTGGTTGTTGGCCTGAGTGCCTTGTTTTTTTTAGCTCTCCTTCTGCACACTCGGTTGCATTAGGATTTTTGAGCTGTTTTTATACTCACCTCAACCCACAGAGACTAGACACCATCTGTCACCATTGAGTCCCCGAGACATTCTCGGCGCCTCAGGGGCGAGCCCCCACAGCACGGTTCTCTTGACACCACTCGTCGTAGATTCCGATCATTGTCCGTTGATACCACTCATCACAGATCTAGAGCCTTGTCACTTGACTCCACTCGTCAGCGACGTAGGACTCCGTCACCAGATAGTGACGCTCCTTACTTTACCTCTGATTCTGACGAAGAGTCTGAGAACCCTATTTATACTGCCCCTACTAGCCCCATGGCTGGTACGACTTCCACTCCATTTGTCATAGGGACCATTAGTGGCACATCCACCACTACACCAGTTACTACACCTGTTTTTGGTATGCCCTCCATGGGGCAACCATCTACCGTTCCCCTCACGGTACCTATACCCACAGCGGGAATACCCATCCCCACTACATCAGTGGCTCACACTACCCATGGTGGTGCTGGACCATCCTCCACTACCTCAGTTCCCCCACTTGGGGGCACCACCCTAAATCTTGTCCCTCCACTTGGGGGCACTGGCCCCAACTTGGTCCATAGCACTACTGTGTCACAACCTTCTTCCAGTTTGCCATTCATGGCTAGCCTCAACCTACCTGACCTGGCCAGATTGACCAACGATCCTATTTGACACGACCCTACATGGCCTCATATGCCTACCAAGCTCCCCTCGGACATCCCTAAGTTCGAGGGCAAGGCCGGTGAGGACCCACAAAACCATATCATGTCTTTCCACCTATGGTGTTCCTCTAACTCCATAGTAGACGACTCTGTTCGCCTCCGTCTCTTACAGCGCACCTTCACTGGCTCTGCAGCCAAGTGGTATATTGAGCAGCCTCATGGGACCCACGCCACCTTTGCTTCCCTGGCCTCGACCTTTCTGCAGTTCTTCCAGTTGCCTGTCCGCTATGACGCGGGTGTTGAGATCCTTCTATCTTGTAGACAAAACACGGCTACCCATATCACGGACCACATCCATGAGTGGCGTCGACGCCGTAGCCTATGCAAGATCAAACTTGACGACCGTATCTTCCTAGATTGGTTCCTCAAATCCCTTCTCCCGGTTATCGCTAAGGATGTGGCCTCAGAAAGACCCCAGTCTGAAGAAGAAGCCATCCTTAAGGCACAACAATTCAACCTCATTTACGCCCAATCGGGTTACCTTTATACCATTATACCTGACGCCCCTCGCGGCGAGTCCTCCCAGCATGATGCGCCGGGGGCATCCCACGCTGCAGATGGTATCATTGGCCATGTTTCTTCGCATCCCCAACCATTTTCTATAGCACGTCCTACCCCTGGCCCCGACCTGTCGCGGGCTACCTCCCAGTCTGGAGCAACCAACTCATATGCTCCCATGACACATCACCATTCCCATGGACCTTCATGTCCACCTCAGTGCTTCGGGTATGCGAATCCTGCTTATGCTCCTCCAGTCGCCCCTCAGCCTTACTACCATCAGCAGGCTGCCCCCGCTCCTGCGCCTCCACAAGCCCAACCCGCTTATTATCCGCCCCAGGCAGCCCCTGCGGCACATCCACAACCTGCTCCGCAGTCCTATCAGCAACCCCCTCAAGTTGCTGCACCTGCTCAGCCCCAACCTGCTTATCATCCTCCGCAGCCTGCTCCTGCACCTGCGCAACCTCAGAATCCACCTGCTGCCCAAGGGCAAGTTTACGCCCAACAGAACCCGCAGCAAAACCAGAACAACCAACGTAACCAGGGCCAACAGAACCGCGGCAAGGGCCGTAATCGGGGAAACAACCAACCTACAGACCAAGCTGGTCAACCGGCTAATCCCCCTGACAACAACAATGCGGCCCCCGCTAATCAAAACCCTGATCGCCCGCCCAAGCAGGCTAAAAACCCCAATTTGCGAACAAACCACCCTTGTTCTATTTGCGGGGTCTATGGACACTATACCCATGCTTGCCCACACTTGGAGCGAGCTCGCCAACTCTGGGTTGACGAGGCCCATCGCCAAGGGCATGCGGCCCCCCAAGCGCCACCCAACCCCCCCCCAACCTCAACAACCCCCTTTGGTGCTGCAAAACCCATTACCGACCCAAGGCGTAGTGAACACTCAGCCGTTGGCTCCCCATCAAGCCAATGCGCCCCAATAACAACAGATCACTTACGCTGCTCCTGATCAACCCATGTTTGACTCAGGTACCCACCACTTATTGATGATGTCATCCGCTGACGTCAACCTCCAGACCCGTCGGAACCAATATGGCTCCACCTCTGAAGCCACTCCCACGGATAAACCTACTAACGCTCATCCCACCGATCAGGTGTTACGTATACCTCCGCCTCCTATAGATGGCGCTACAAAAGCACCTCGTTTCCCACTTCGCCGAATCAACAATAACCCTAACGCGCGCGCTGCGTCAAACTACAACATCGTAGACGACCTAGCCCAATCTCCCGCAGCCATGTCTGCATTAGAAGTCTTGAAGAACTGCCCTTCCCAGTGCAAGACTTTACTTTCCGCCATTGGGGGGATTGACCCAACTGATTCGCATTTGATGGCATTTGATTTAGACCAGTCTGAGCCACGCCTACCTTCCAGCTTAGCCTTCCAAGTTACTGTCTCCGTTAGGAACCTTGTTATCCATCGGTGCATCATCGATGAGGGTGCCTCCACATGCGTTATGTCTACATTTGTATGGCAGAAGCTAGGATCCCCTCCTCTCCAGCAGTCCACCACTGCGTTACGTGCCTACGACGGTCGTTCGGCCCAGCCCCAAGGCCTTCTACCCAACGTTCCAGTCCAGTTAGGTGGTAAAACAGTCCTTATTGACATAGAGGTAATCAATGCCCAATTGGATTACAACCTTTTACTTGGCCATAGCTACATGTATGCCATGCGGGCGGTTGCCTCTTCTGTCTTTCGCACCATGATGTTCCCCCATGAAGGACGCGTGGTTAAGATTGACCAGCTCACCTACTATGATCCCAGTGCTCCCGCGGCACCTGAAAATGTTCTCCCCATGGTTGAACAACCTGTTTCTCCTGCCACCACCTCGTTTGTTTCCTCTATGGGGCCTGGAGTCTACTCAGAAGCGCCGATGACCTCCACCTTTCAATCCATTCCTCCGCCGTCATCTACGCCCGAAATGTCTGATTTATGTACCTTGTCTCACGACAACCTACCACCTAATACTCAACCACCCTTGTTGCCTAAACCACCATTGGTACCTAGCCACATTGGTGTTACACCGATCCATACGATCCCCTTCCTAGTTCCTCCATCGGGAGTAGTAAGCGCCCCGGTCATGGCTAACCTTAGCCTCCCTGGGTTAACCTTGGGATTACCTGTCTGGTATCTTTCGCCTCCCGTTCGCCCGCCGACACCAGATGTCGTCCTCTAACCGGTGCAACCCATGGCTACTACCTCTCAGCCACCTCCTGGTGTCTCTACCCCTTCGTCCTCCGCGACACCACCTCCTACTCCCAAACCCACTGGGGGCAGAGGACCACAACCTTACACTGCTGTCCCACCTCCCAAGACAGTAAAAAACCCTCCAGTCTTCCGTGCTCCTCCCAAATGCTCGCTGTGCGACGAGTTGGGCCATGCGACCCACCAATGCCCACAGTTACCAGCATTGCAGAAGCATATGCAAACGCTCGACGATGACCCCAACATCCCAACTGTCGAACTAAACCCCACTCCCAAGCCTAAGGATCAGTCCCTACGTACCAACCACTCCTGCGCCATATGCGGTATTTACGGGCATTACTCCCATCATTGTCCCGATCTCCCGGATTACAGAGCAGCTCTCTATGAGATGAACAATCTGGATCTTGAGACGGCACCACCTACCATTGAGGAGATCTACCCCCCAGACTCTTCACCTTCTGGAGAGATTAATACCATCTATATGATTTCTTCCACCACTTCCCCCTCGTCAACTGATTTGACGACGCAAACTTTCCATACCGATGAGGAGATTCTTGAGGCCCTTACCGCCCCGGATTATCCCTGGGACGACATGCACCACCATTCCTATTTCATCCCAGAAGAATCCTCCTCTCGCACAACTAACCAATTCACAGTTGAGTCTAAAGACTTCCTCCCCACCAAGGTCGACTGGTTCAAGGATCCTATTCCTGCTCCTGACGCCTTCGAAGAGGGTAACATGGCCAACATCTCACCTGTCATCCAAGTTGATATCGATTCCCCAGGACGTGCCCCTGAACTCATCACTTTAGGAGCATTCTGCAGTAAACAAGAGATTGAGGACTACATAAACCTTTTCGGAGAGTTCCGTGATGTCTTTGCCTGGTCCTATACCGAAATGCCCGGTCTCGACCCCGCCATTATAGAGCACCACCTTGACACCTCTGAGTCAAGGGGCATAATAGATTCCTTCGACCCTGGGATAGGGGGCATGATCAATCATTTTGAACCTTCCCTATCACATCTATCTCAGCACGTCAATGAACCCATTGTTCAAACCCACACATATGTGATCCATAATCACAAACCCCATGCACATAGCATGGGGGCAGGTCATTAACCTTGCTCACTTTTTCACACTTGTGATCTCAACCATTTTTGAGGTCACATATCACTTGTAGATTTGATTTGCTTTGATACACCTAGTATTCTTCCCCCACGGGTCATCATTTCTCCCCACCACTGCATCCTTGGCTTGGTGGGCTCACCTTTTACCATTCCGGAGTCTTTATGACCTCCGTTTTTCGCACCATTTGCACCGCCGGATTCATTTTTCCGAGCTCGTGATGATGCTTGAGATCATTTCTCGCTCTCACTAGGACCAATATCAACATTGTGTCCAGACACCACTAGTCGCCTCGGTTTGCATGCCACATCGACCGTTCTCCATTTTTCACATGTTTTATATCATCGGATTCATTTTTCCGAGCTGGTGATGATGCTTGAGATCATTTCTCGCTCTCACCCCCAGATTTTTCGGGCATTTTTCTAAAATGCCCCCGTCACCTCGGTGTGCGTGCCACATCGGCCGTTACCCGTTTTTTGACACCCTTTATATCGCCGGATTCATTTTTTCGAGCTCGTGATGATGCTTGAGATCATTTCTCGCTCTCACTTGGTACAATTTTAACATTGTGTCCCAACACCTTGCTGCCTCGGTTTGCGCGCCACAACGGCCGCTGTCGGATTGTTCCACATTTTTACATGAGCCCTTCACTCCTGTCACACTGCACATGTCTCATTATTTTGCCACCATTTCATCTACCCCGCAAGGAGGCCCACCAGTGTTCCCCCCAACCCTCGTTCTTGGTCATCATTACTGATCCTTGATTGAACACTTCCTCCTTGCCTGGCCATTCCTTTTGTTCGGTATAATTTTATCCCTTTTTCGGGCCGGACAAGTCCTTTACGAAAAAGGCACTTAGGGAGTTTCCGTTAAGCTCTTTTCTGACTCCTAAAAGAATGAAAAGATCGCCGAGCAATCTTGCTTCCTTTCATGCTCGTTAAAGTATCTGAAAGGGCGTCTATCTGGTATAAGTTTAACCCTTTTCCGGACCTGGTAGACTAATTACGAAAAAGGAATACTCTAGTCACACCGGCTAGAAGAGTTCTTCATTGCATCCTTTTATGCTTCTTTGGGCCTTGGAGACTAAATCTACAAAAAAGCAACCCCCTGGAGTCTTCTTACTTGCTTTCAGACTCTCTAAAATTGAAGGCAACCACGAGCATGCACTGTCCTGGGCTCGGAAAATCCACACGACAGTACCATTCCGTCATTTCAGAGTCTTCTTATCGCTTTCAGACTCCTTAAAATTGAAAGCAACCACGAGCATGAACTGTCCTGGGCTCGTAAAATCCACACGACAGTGTCATTTTATCCACACACTTCTTCTAGTTCCTTAACCCATGAAGAAGTATCCTCCCGTGCCTCATGGCACTATGATCGATCATCTCGGCAGCACCCCCAATCAGGTCGCCTTTGTTCAGAGTATTCTGCAGTCTCCTGCCATTGTATACCAGCTTGAGTCTCCCTCAGCCAGTTATCCTCCCAGATCCATTACAGCTATGATCCCTTTTCCCTCAGTCAGTTTCATATGCTGCCAGATCATTCCCATTATCATACTCTAAACAAAGGAAGTTTGAGTCCATCCACTCTACTTGCCCAGTTGTCCCCCCACAGTTTTATCAGTCCTGCCATCAGCACTATCACATTTCAGTCTTGTACCTCGCGCTCCTGTCAAGGAAACATCATTGCCTTGATAGTTGCAGGTCTCCCTCTGTCGACGACAGCTCCTCTATTCCAGAGGATAGGCCCAGAGGTCCCTACGCCTTGGACTTATCACCATCTGTGGTAAGTGCCTACGGATCATTCTGAGAGGAGATATCATTGCCTCTCCGAGTGGTTGTTCCTCACATGCTCGACTTCAGCACCTTGTTCGCATCGTTGAGGATCGCGTAGGATTATATCCCATCAGTTTTTAGTCGAAGACCCCGGATTTCCCTTGACTCTAGCACATTGGTGAGTCACTTCGGAACGACCAGTTATATGTTCCCGTGGATGTCCGGGCTGCGTTGGCGATTGTATTCGGAAGCCATCCAGTTCTCTGCTTCCTTGAGTACCCACTTCAGTTCCAGTCTAGTGTACCATGGAGAGTATGACCCCAGTCACTATGATCCAGCAGCTCATCAGTTCCTTTGATACCACACTCAGTAGCACTGTTGATTGTTCCAGTGCACCAGTTCTGCAGTTCACACATGGTCAGCTCAGTAGTATGTCCTAGATTTTGTGTCCTCTCTGGACCCTTATGATGTACACAGTGGCTATGTATCTTTCAGGTCCCCTTTTTCGGGCCTCACAGTTATGTTTATGTATCTTGATACGAGCATGGGTATGCTCGCCTCGTCCATATATTGAGATTATTCCTCAGTCAGTATTTGAGGTCATGTATATTTCAGGTCCCCATTTTTTGGACCCCATTGTTATTGTTATGTTATATCCCGATACGAGCATGGGAATGCCCGCCTCGTCCATATGATCAGATGATTCCTCATCCATTATTGAGGTTATGTACTTTTAGTTCTTGCAGTCGTTCGGGATCGTTGTTCCGGGCTTCAGTTTGTTTCTTCTCTTCTCTCCACACCCAGGAAAACCATTCATGACTTATGATGTCCATCGGCCATACGATGAGCTCCTGACCTCGCACATCAGGGGGCAATCTGTTAACACCCAAAAAGTGTTCACTACCTCATCTACCACATTATATGGCTCATTTGTCCATTTTCCTACCATACTTCCCTTAAAATCCCAAAAAATCCCATTAAAAAGCCTCCAAAAGGCCTAAAATGCCTCCAAAAGGCCACAAAACCATCAAAATAGCCTAAAAAAGGCTAAAAAACCCCCTTTTTCCTCTAAAAATAGCAAAAATCCCCTAAAAAGGGAATAAAAAATATAAAATAATGAGGAAAAGGAGGAAAAAACCCTATACAGCTGCCCAAAACCATGTGTTTCCTAAAACCATGGGTCAGCACTCCACCACCAAAAAACTATAAATAGGTGATGGAGATCCCTTATTCCATATCCACAATCACAAGCACCCTTACTCTGCCAAAATCTCTCTCGAAACCCTAGTTCACCTTTGAACTATTTTCACCTTGAGAGCCACCTTTGGCCCATCCCCAACATTGGAGAAGGAGAAAGGAGCATATTGAAGCTTGGAGCATCCTCTTGGACACTGCAAAGGGCTTCATCAAACCTTGACATTCAAGGTAACATTAATAGTAAAAGTCATTCTTTTCATTTGATGTTTATGTTTCATGCAATATTTTAGAAGTAATTTAATTGTTGTTTTAGCTTAATTAGTTTAATATACTGAACTGCTACTAAGGAGTCCATTCTCCTTAGTAGGTGCTCATTGGCACAAGCTAGGGGTAAAACCCTAGCTACAATCCTATGTCATCCAGTTCCCTGAGTGGGTATGTTTACTATGTCTCATTTATTGATGACTTCTCCAGGAAGACTTGGGTATACTTCTTGAAGAGCAAAGATGAGGTGTTTGATAAATTCAAGGAATTCAAAACCTTGCTGGAGAATCAAACTGACAATAAGATCAAAACATTTAGATCCGACAATGGTGGAGAATTCACCTCAAGTGACTTCAAGAAGCTTTGTAGTGATTCAGGGATTAAGAGGGAGTTGACTGCTCCGTATAATCCTCAACAGAATGGAGTTGCAAAAAGGAAGAAAATAACTATCATGGAAGTAGCAAGGGCAATGTTGCATGACCAAGATCTACCTATGCATCTGTGGGCAAAAGCAGCTAGAAAAACTGTATATGTGCAGAACAGAACACCCCACAAGATATTGGACAACAAGACACCAGAAGAGGTCTTTTCTGGTAAGAAACCTGAAGTCAGTCATCTCAGAATATTTGGTTGTCCAGTATACACTCATGTCCCAAAGGAAAAGAGGACTAAACTAGATCCTTCAGGAAATAAGGGTATCTTTGTGGGTTATAGTAAAAGCTCGTAGGATTACAGAATATACTTTCCAGGGTTCAAGAAGATTGATGTCAGCAGGGATGTAACATTTGATGAAAACTCAGCATTCATCAAATCAAGGAAGGCGCATATAGATTTTTATGAAGAACCTAAGGAAACCATATTTCAAGACACTACCATGACTGAAGCAGTTCTAGAAGTTGTTCGTGAGTTTGAAGATCCACAAGAACCTTTAGATCCACCTCGTGAGGATAACTTTCACAAGAGGAAACCTGCATGGGATAGAGAGCTCATTCAAGATGCAGAAAGATTTGGCATTCCAGAAGAAGAACACAAAGCAAAGAAGAGAACCAAATCACATACAGCTATGTTGCTTTACTTTGTGACATTATGAAGAAAGAGCCTTCCAGTTATGAAGAAGCAGTGGAAAAGAAAGATTGGAAGGATGCCATGGTTGAGGAATACCAATCAATAATGAAGAATGATGTTTGGGATGTTGTCCCAAGACCTAAAGAGAAGTCTGTTGTGACTTCCAAATGGATCTACAAAATCAAGCATGTTGCATATGGCAGTGTAGAGAAATACAAGGCAAGATTCATAGCTCGTGGCTTCTCTCAGAAAGAGGGAATAGATTATGAAGAAACTTTTGCACCTGTAGCCAGGTATACTTCCATTAGAACAATACTTGCCCTGGCTGTAGAAATGAGATGGAAAATACACCAAATGGATGTCAAGACTGCTTTCTTGAATGGTGTAGTTGAAGGGGAAGTATATGTGGAACAACCACTCGTTTTTGAAATACATGACAGGGAGTCATATGGGTGCAGATTGAAGAAAGCCTTGTATGGCTTGAAGCAAGCTCCTAGAACCTGGTATGGTAGGATGGAAAATTTTCTATCTAGTTTGGGATTTACTAAGAGTAAAGTGGATTCCAACCTTTACTACAAGGTTGAGGAAGGGAATCCTGTGATTCTACTCCTGTATGTGGAAGACTTATTTGTAACAGGAGATGATAGACTGATTGTAGATACTAAGAGGAAGCTTGCTGCTGAATTCGATATGAAATATTTGGGAATGATGCACTATTTCCTAGGTATGGAGGTGTGGCAGAGTGCAGGTGGGATCTTCCTTGGTCAAGGGAAGTACACAGTAGATATCCTAAAGAGATTTGGGATGATGGATTGCAAGGCCATGGCCACACCTATGGCATCGAATCTGAAACTTCTATGTGATGCTTCATCTGAGCCGGTTGATGTCTCTATGTATCGTCAGATGATTGGGTCCTTGATGTACCTGACGAACACAAGACTAAACATTTTCTTTGCTGTGAACACATTGAGTCAGTTCCTGACAGATCCGAGGAGTGTTCACCTAGTTGCTGTAAAGCATGTTCTAAGGTACTTGAAGGGTATAGTGGATTATGGGATCAAGTATGAGGTGAATCAAAAGTTTAACCTGCAGGGTTATGTTGATTCAGATTGGGCTGGCAGTGCTGTAGATAGGAAGAGCACATATGGGTGCTGCTTCAGTATGGGATCAGGTGTGATCTCTTGGTTTAGCAGGAAGCAGTCCTGCGTAGCACTGAGTACAACTGAGGCAGAGTATGTTGCAGCTTGTTCAGCTAGTTGTGAGGCAGTATGGCTACAGAAGCTACTGTCCGAGTTATTTGATCTCCCGTTGAATGCTACTGGTATCTTCTATGATAACCAGAGTTGTGTGAAGCTGTCCGAGAACCCAATGTTTCATGACAGGTCGAAACACATAGAGATCAAATATCACTATATCAGGGATATGGTGCAGAGAGGAGATGTGAAGCTCCTGTATGTTGCAACGGATGAGCAGATTGTAGATGTGCTGACGAAGCCACTAGCCAGGGTGAAGTTCGAGTACTTCAGAGAGAGGCTTGGCGTTCTTCAGATCGAGGACACTTCGAGGAAGAAGTGATGGACACATTTGCTGAAGCCATTCCAAGCATGTTGGAAGGAGGATCCTTCACATGGCTGTGGATGTAAGCGCTGAATGGTGAGCATCAGGATGATGTTCTGGTTTCTGCTAGATATGGTCAGTTGGATCATTTTTATGTATGTATGTATGCATCATGTTGGATGCTGGATATGATCAGTTGGATCATTTATATGTATGTACGCATCATGTTGGATGTTGGATATGATTAGTTGGATCATTTATATGTATGTACGCATCATGTTGGATGATGGATATGATCGGTTGGATCATGTATATGTATTTTTGTATAAGCATCATCTTGGATGCTTGGACGATGTATCTGTATATGTATCAGGTGGATACATTGTATGATCAGGTGGATCATGTATGGTGATATGTATCATGTATTTGTATTTGTATCAGGCAGATACATTGTATGATCAGGTGGATCATGTATGATGATATGTATCAGGTAGATACTTGGTATGCATCAGTTAGATGCATTGTATGATCAGGATGATCATGGATGACGAGCTTTAGGATGTTGCTCCAGATGACATGCAGCAGGATGTTACAGTGATGATGATCAGGATGATCATGTGTACATCAGGATGATGTATGGTGAGTATCAAGTTGATACTCTATGGCCGTGGATCAGGTTGTGCAGATGAGCATATAATTCGTTGCCCTGGGAGATTTGCAGATAGTCTTTCGAGGTTTTTCCTATGGCATGTAATTCGGTGCCCTTGGATATCTGGTAAATGCTCTTTCGAGGTTTTGCTCTGGGAGGACATATAATTCATTGCCCTGGGAGATCTGCATATAGTCTTTTGAGGTTTTTCCTATGGCATGTAATTCGTTGCCCTGGGATATCTGGCAGATGCTCTTTCGAGGTTTTTTCCTATAGCATATAATCTGTCCCTGGGAGATCCGATAGGTTGGGCTGTGTGCCCGTAATAAGTCCTGGGATGCTCTTGTGAGGTTTTTCCATGACCACATGTAATTTTTGCCCTGGGAGATCCTATAGGTAGAGCTGTGTGCTCGTAACAGCCTGGGATGCTCTTGCGAGGTTTTGTGGTGACCACATGTAATTCGTGCCCTGGGAGATCCTATAGGTAGAGCTGCGTGCTCGTAACAGCCTGGGATGCTCTTGCAAGGTTTTGTGGTGAGGTCACATATAATATGGTCCTGGGAGATCCTATAGGTAGAGCTGTGTGCTCGTAATAGCCTGGGATGCTCTTTCAAGGTTTTGTGACGCACGTAATAAGTCTTGACGATTCCACAGTATGGCCAGTGATGACGAAGACCTGCAGGTGGTGGGCCTACATCCAGTATGAAAAAGGACTGGCTCTGTAGAACTTCCTATGATGAGTAGAGTCAGAGATTGGTTGAGATAGTAGCAGCAGTGACGATGACGATGATGATGCATCGATGACGATGATCCTGAGAAGAAGACTTGTCTAGCAGATCTGTGTCGAGAAATACCTTCCTAGTTAAGAGGGAGTGTTGATGTATATGTAACTTCAGAATGTATTTCATCTGTGTATTTTATATATATATTTATTGTACCCTTATAAGAGATGTGTCATTCCTCTATAAGGAAGTGTCGTCATGTGGATTGACAAGTGTTTCAAGTGTGTGTACTTGTCGATGGGTTATTAGACCACCATGTGGGGTCGGCCCTGAATTATATATATTATAATGTGGATGTACATAGCTAGACAAGTCGGCCCCATAAGGTCACTGGGAAAAAAGGTTAGTATAAATAGAGATCGAAGATCTCTATTTTACTCACTCAGAAAAAGTAACCCACTCTCACTCAGAAAGTGGTGCACTAGTGAGGAGGAGGATCATCTGCTACTAGGAGACTATCTCAGTGTATTTTGGTTGAGCCATTGCTCTCTCTATCTCTAAGGAAGTTTTGGGGTTTTTCACCTTAGGGTTTTCCCCACAGAAACTCTATGTCTCTTGTCTCTTATGATTTTGATTCTTGTGATGCTTGTCATATTGTGATTGTCATGCATTGATATACTGTATATGTTATTCTCTCAGCAAAGATCCTAGAGTATTGTGAATTAATGCTCAAAATTTAACAATTTGGTTCTCTTCTTCGCTCCGTGTTCTTCTTCTGGAATGACAAATCTTTCTGCATCTTGAATGAGCTCTCTATCCCATGCAGGTTTTCTCCTGTGAGAGTTATCCTCATGGGGTAGATCTACAGGTTCTTGCGGATCTTCAAACTCATGAACAACTTCTGGAATTGCTTCAGTCATGGTAGTGTCTTGAAATCTAGTTTCCTTAGGTTCTTCATAAACTTCGATAGGTGCCTTCCTTGATTTGATGAACGTTGAGTTTTCATCAAATGTTACATCCCTGCTGACATCAATATTCTTGAACCCTGGAAAGTATATTCTGTAAGCCTTCGAGCTTTCACCGTAACCCACAAAGATACCCTTCTTTCCTGAAGGATCTAGTTTGGTCCTCTTTTCCTTTGGGACATGAGTGTATACTGGACAACCAAATATTCTGAGATGGCTGACTTTAGGTTTCTTACCAGAAAAGACCTCTTCTGGTGTCTTATTGTCCAATATCTTGTGGGGTGTTCTGTTCTGCACATATATAGCTGTTCTAGCTGCTTCTGCCCATAGATGCATAGGTAGATCCTGGTCATGCAGCATTGCCCTTGCTGCTTCCATGATTGTTCTATTCTTCCTTTCTGCAACTCCATTCTGTTGAGTATTATAAGGAGCAGTCACCTCCCTCTTAATCCCTGAATCACTGCAAAGCTTCTTGAAGTCACTCGAGGTGAGTTCGCCACCATTGTCGGATTTGAATGTTTTGATCTTCTTGTCAATTGATTCTCCATCAAGGTTTTGAATTCCTTGAACTTATCAAACACCTCATCTTTGTTCTTCAAGAAGTATACCCAATTATTCCTGGAGAAGTCATCAATAAATGAGACATAGTAAACATACCCACTCAGAGAACTGGATGACATAGGACCACATACATTTGAGTGGATGATTTCGAGGATATCTTTTGCCTTGCTTTCACTGCTTGGGAAAGCCTTCTTAATGTTCTTACCTTTTGCACATCCTTTGCAAATACCTTCATGTTTGGTCTTGATTTCAGGAAGACCCTCTACAGCCTTGCTTGCAATTGGAAGTGCCCTATAGTGCATATGAGCAAGTCTTCTATGCCAAAGTTCACTTGGCTCCATGGATTCATGCACCATGGCATGTTCAGGTTGTCCCTTCAATTTATACAAACCTCCCTCTTGCTCTCCAATCACTACTGCATCATCTATGGTCTTTCCCTTTGGCCACATTAGGACTTGGCCATCCACAAATGAAACCCTCATACCTTTTGCATCCAATGCAGAGATGGAGAGTAAGTTCTTCTTGAGCCCAGGTACATAAAGGACTTCTTTCATCTTCAAAGATTTTCCATAATCTAGGTTATAGGAGGCTTCACCACTTCCTTTGATTGGGTATGGAAAATCATCCCCAAGTTTCACCTTATGAGGTGATTCATGTTCAAATAGGTTTCCAAAATATTCCTTAAACCCAGTCATGTGTTTGGAAGCCCCACTGTCAATCAACCAATCATTACAACCATGGGAGATAGTACCTGTGAGAGCAGAGATTAGAACATACTCTTCTTCACTTGATGAGTCATCATCACTATCATCACTTTCTGCCCTAGCCTTCTTCTTTGGAGGTTCATCATCCTCGGCAGCATGAGCATGGAACTTTCTTTTGTTGCCCTTCTTCTTCTTGCTGGAGTTGTTGTTATTATCCCTTTTGTTCTTGGGACAATCTGAGGCAAAGTGACCCTTCTCATTGCATGAGAAGCATCTTAGATCCTTCTTATTCTTTTGATAGGATCTCTTGTAGCGAGAGTGCTCCTTCTTGGGCTTGCTTCTTTTGGTGTGAGCGGCGAGAGCTTGATCTTCACCTCCCATCTTTTCCTCATGAGCTACAAGTCTAGCTTCTTCTTGAGAGCATTCCAACCACATTTTACTGAAATAGATCAATTCTTTCTTGCATAGATTCCTTGAATAAAGGAGTCCCATGACCTAGGTAGGCCATTCAGAGTGGTCATAACAACTTCACCATTGTCCACTACTTCATCCACAGCTTCAAGTTGCTCCTTGATCTGAGAGAACTTGGAGAAGTAAGATTGAATGGTCTCTCCATTCAACATCTTGACCCCTTTCAATTGATTCCGCAAAGTCATCTTTCGATTTATGTTCTTCCCTTCAAATAGCTTGGTCAAAGAGTCAAACATCTCCTTGGGTGTCTTTAGAGAAGACACATGGGGTATGAGATGGTCTTTGATAGAATCAGTAATGATTCTCTTTGCCTTGACCAAGTTCTTCTTATGCAATACCTTAGCCTCTTCATCCTCTGGGATAGGGATGTCTTCTTTTATATATGAGTCCAACTCATTCTCTTCCAGGATTAACCCAATCCTATACTTCCAAGCTCGGAAGTTATCAGCCCCTTCAAGCTTATCCTCAAGCTTGGTGTGGTGAGACATCTTAAATAGTACTTCAAATGGAAATAGAAAAGATTTAGGTCTTACCACTTGAAATGCTGAAAACTGGATTTGGTCCTGGATTAGGGTTTGTTGGAAAAACCCTAAAAATTCAAAATGTGAATTTCAACTTTCTGAAAGGATAGAAAGATGCGCCTTGATGAGCTGATCATCTTGCTGTATTCAGAATTTGACATCAGGAAAGCTTTACCCTTCAGATTTGTCTTTTTGTCCTCCCGGGTTCACTAGGGAGAGCCCTAAATTAGGGTTTGAGTTTCCCGGAGATCTACCTAGCCAAAAATCTTGATCAAAATATCTAAACTTCAATTTTTGCAAGGAGCTTCCAGCTATGTCTTCAGATTCCAGAAATTCCTATTTTTGTGGAAACCCTAATTTTTAGGGCCAAATCTGAAAATGCTCAGAATTGAATTTTGATTGAATAGATAGATTCTCCTTGATGAGTAGAGTCAATCTACTATATTTCGTTTCCAAAATCTGTGGAGAGAAACCCAATAAACAAGAAACTCAAGTTTTTGTCATTGCAAAATGTTTTCTTCTCAGGTTAGCTCTGATACCATGTTAAATTTTGAGCATTAATTCACAATACTCTAGGATCTTTACTGAGAGAATAACATGTACAGTATATCAATGCATAACAATCATAGTAAGCATGACAAGCATCACAAGAATCAAAAGCATGAGAGACAAGAGACACAGAGTTTCCCTGGGGAAAACCCTAAGGTGAAAAACCCCAGAACTTCCTCAGAGATAGAGAGAGCAATGGCTCAACCAAAGTACAACCAAAATACACTGAGATAATCTCCTAGTAGCAGATGATCCTCCTCCTCACTAGTGCGCCACTTTCTGAGTGAGAGAAGTGTGACTATCTGAATGATCCAACTAGAGATCTCCCGATCTCTATTTATACTTAACCTATTTGCCCAGTTACACTATGGGGTCGACTTGTCTATCTAGATACATCCACAATATAATATATATTTCAGGGCCGACCCCACACATGGTGGTCTAATAACCCATCGGAAAGTACACACACTTGCGACACTTCGTTATAGAGGAATAACACATCTCTAATAAGGGTACAATAAATATATATGAAATACATAGATGAAATACATTCCGAAGTTACATATACATCAACAGTCTGTCCCAACGTCGCCCATAACTGCTTAACTGTAGTCGGTAGTGTCAAACTTAGAATAAGCGCAATCTTTGCTCGATCGACCAACAATCCTTGCTTACACACAATATGACCCAACAATATGCCAAACGGTGCACAGAAGATACACTTCTTTAGGTTCAACGAGATATGGTGCTGTCGACATCGCTCCAACATCAACCGCAGATTCGCCAGATGATCATGGACCAAACCATAGACCGTCCAATCGTCCATATATACCTGCAAAAACTTATGAATGAAATCTTTGAATGCAGCAACGACAACCCGCGAAAATATCGCAGGTGCATTCTTCAAGCCGAACGACATCACAATGTACTAAAAGCATCCCCATTCGGTAACAAAAGTTGTCTTATGGCGATCTTCTTTTGCAATACGGATCTGATGGTAGCCAGAGAACCTGTCTGTGAAAGAGTACATCTCCTGGCCACCCACACCTTTGAGCACTTCATCAGTAAACGGGGTTGGGAATGGATTGTGCAAACATGCATCATTTGGCTTCTTGAGGTCGACGCAAATGCGCACCTCGCCAGTATTCTTATCCAGTACCACCATAGGACTAATCCATTCCGACACCTTGACTGGTTCAATGATACCGGCATCCAACATGCGATCTAATTCTACCTTGATCCTCTCCTTATGTCGTGGATTCAATCGATAGGGTCGCTGCTGGATTGGATTAGCATCTGGTTTTAATGGAATCTTCATCTCCCCTAAGTCACCCAAAATCCCCTTCATGTCAGAAAAATTTGTAGGAAATACATCCTGAAAGTCATGAAGCAAATCAGTGACCTTGCTTATCAGCTCATCATCCCAGTAATCTTCGACATTTGCAAACTTCGGATTGTCCTCTACCCCAATGTTAATCTTGCAGATCTTCAGCGGCTGACTGATCGGATCGCTTGGTGCATCAGGTGGTACCACAACATGACTTCCTTATGATTCTGGGATATTCACATTCCGCGGATCATCACCATCTTCTGGACCACCAATGATATTGAAGCATTCCATGAGAGACTGCATCTGGCAGTGCATATGCGGATCAGCAGGATACGCCACTGGGACAACCTGCAGAATTACATCACAGATGAGCTGTAATGCATTATTGACCTCTGGATCGGCATCCAAAAAACTAAATGTATGGGTAAAACAAACTGTGAGCTCCAGCAAAGTAGAAATTTCTCCTCGCAACTCAGCTGCAGTATACCATGATTGGGGCATCTCATCCAATGTATGGATAAAAGCATGGACCCATTCATCTCTTGGTCACGATACCCATAACCAATGACACTCCATCAAGTGACCACCAGGATCGTTTCGACCATCGTACTTCCCAGTGTGGTAAACCTCGGTATCACCAAAGCGTACCAGTATCAATCTTCTGCATTTCAACCATCCATCAATTGATGCCTTGTGTGTCACCCACTAGCGTGCTGGAGCAGCCTTCAGTGCTTCGTTCAATGCCAGCAACCGCTATGGTTCGGAAACTCATTCCTTGAACTTTGTCAGAAAGTCAGATAAGCCAGGTAGTCCTTCATATATTGGTAGCGTAACTGTTTCAGTTGCGACATGGCATAATGACTGTGTGATCAACCCACACTTACAGAGCGACACCTCGTGCAAGCGGTTCTGCCAATATTCTAGCGCATCATCAGATTCGGAAGACGCAGAGCTGTCACTGCACCATCCCAGCTCACCATTGGTAGTCGGATGGATATAATATTCAGAGATATTGAATGCATGGTCCCATCCGTTGGGATCATTGTTCTTCACTGGCTCTATGTAGTGGTGTCCTTCAGCTGGATCCAACTGGGAAATAACTCTGAGATTGCGATTTTCAAAAGTCATCATCCGTCGCTTGAAGTTGATTACAGCTCCACTATCATTATCCCATCAAATCCCCATTAGTGTTGGATAAGAGCTTCCTCCCTCGACTACTTCTATTACATCAAAGTCAACATATGTTTTCATTCCCTCAATGTCCACCACCATTCGTGGAACTCACCCAATCAGTGTCACCTTAACGTGATTAGCTAACCGGAGTTGTACAAGAGACCAACTCAATGGGGGACTCCCCATCTTCTGCCAAGACTGCTTGGTCAAGATGTTGACATCCGAACCAAGATCCAGAATAACTGAATCAACATTGTAGTCGCCAATTTGAATATTCATCCACATCTCCTTACTCGTCTTCCGTCGTTGTAGGAAATTAACCACAAGCTCTTGTCGATCCTGGGCCGGTCGTCGCAACAAAGCTTCAATCGCAGCAAGAGCGTCGGGGTCTCTTGCCAGGGATAAACAATGTTCCAAAAATTCTTGAAGTGTGCTGGACCGCCGCGATGGGCCAGCCTCCGAAGTAGTATCAAACGTAGAGGGCATGTCGTACACAACAGCTTTGCCTCGATCGTTTTCTAGTGCACAACACACTTGAAGAAATGCTTCCCGCTCTGCATTAATATCAAATGATACCTTCTTTTATCCGGCTAACCGAATTAGTGAGTTGTCTTCTCTTGGTCACCCTATATGTCAATTAATTAAAGCTAACACACAGGATGGTCAACATAAATTGTCAAACCCAGGGAGGTCTTTTTATTTCAATGGCAATGAGCACAATCTATGCATAAACATGTCAAGCAGTTGATTAACTAAATGAAGATAATAATCCTACCAGTCTGTCCAGCCAAACTCATCCCATAAAGGAACTAATCTAATTCATACATCTAGGAATTCAATTGCAGCTACCTTCCTACAGAGATCAACCTAGCAATTATAAATTTAAGAATAGAAATAAACTAGATTACTTTTGTAAGAAGTTAAATCCTATAATTATCAAACTACAACATTCAATCTTTACCAAAATGATCCATCTAGTAGCTATTGTTACTCAGTCACAATCTGCCTATTCTAATAAACCAATTGAAGATACAACAACAACCAGAATCTAAACATAAGCTTGAACTCTAACTGATAATTACTGGAAATCCTAGAAAGCATAAACAACTGAAAGATATTGGAATTGAGCTTGGCTGTTACAGTTGATTCGAACACACATGCATTAAACTGAATTAATCTACACAGTCGACTGTCACACCACTCTGTTACAGCTATCCAAGATGCAATCGTGAACTACCAAAAGGAAAGCTAACCTCTGTTGCAGCTAACAGTAACATCTACAATAATTCCACACCACACACAGAAAGAAAGCTAAATTAACCTACCTACTTAAACCGGCTATCTCTGTGAGAAGGCGGGCCCTGGCCATCTAACAGAGATGCCGAGAATCACAACAAATCAAGACACATAAATGAAGAACTCTGCTCTCATATTATTGATGGAAATCGACAGTCTCAGTGCTCTGTTACAGCGTATGCAAAATGGTAATTATCCAACCCCAGGCTAGAGGAGCCTTCTCATATTTATACATTGAAAGTACAGATCACAATCCACTAAAATCGTGCAGCAATAAAGATCTATGATCTTCATGCTACGGAGTTACAGCTAACTGTTACAATCGTATTAAACAAGGTTGTTACTCATGAAGGAGCTGTTACTCCAGTAATCAATGGATCAATGAATTTAACAAGCTAGAATGCGATCTGTCTGTTGCACCTGGGTTCTGTTTTAGTGGAGGCCTGTTACAAATTCTCGTGGAGGAGTGCACTATCCCTTGGATTTATGAGGAATCAGGATTTGAAGAGTAACAACTAGCGCCATTTTGCTGATACACCTGCGTTTTAGACCTTGACTAAATGAAATCACATAGATTAGCGTAAACCAAGGACTAGGATCTAGAACCTTAACAATCTTAGGCATAAAATAAATAAAGCAATAATGAATTATACCTATCAATATCATTGGTTGATCTGGAGAAAAGGCATAGGTATATCTTATGAAAATAAGATGTAATCAGGGCAAAATGATGTAATAAGGATGGCCAAAAAGGGGTATTTCCTGGACCCAACATCTCCCCCCAACTATCCGATTGCATGTTCTCATGCAACAATCTCCACTAGTCCGAATCTAAGTCTGAGTTGAATCTGTGGAGATTTGTGAGATTATAGGCAAATTCTGGTGTTTCCCCTTGAGGCACAAACCCATAGCAAGCTGTCCATTTCTCCCAACACAACTTCTCTTCTTCTTCAGTCAAAGCATATCTGTTTTTGTAAGGACTCACAGGAAGCCATATGAGAGGGAACCTGAATCTTAACCCAATCCACCAGGGTCCACATTTCTTCATGCACTGCAGATATCTAGGAACCCTTGTCAAAGCTTGCCTGAAATTCTCAAAGCAGTAGGGGTCCCCTTCCTTTAGAGACGAAGAAGAATATAACCATATGTATTCACTGTCTTCCAGAGCAACCTGCTGCATATTAAGAATCATCGGGACACATGTGGTGAGGATTTTATCTCTCAAAATTTCAAAGTATTGAGAAATTGTAGGATCCCTGAGAGATCTAACATGGTTTTTTATGAGTCCTTTTGGATCCTGAGGTTCATGTTAAATTTTAAGCATTAATTCACAATACTCTAGGATCTTTATTGAGAGAATAACATGTATAGTATATCAATGCATATCAATCATAACAAGCATGTCAATCATCACAAGAATCAAAAGCATGAGAGACAAGAGACATAGAGTTTTCGTGGGGAAAACCCTAAGGTGAAAAACCCCACAACTTCCTCAGAGATAGAGAGAGAAATGGCTCAACCAAAGTACAACCAAAATACATAGAGATAGTCTCCTAGTAGCAGATGATCCTCCTCCTCACTAGTGTGCCACTTTTTGAGTGAGAGAAGTATGAGTTTCCGAGTGATCAAAATAGAGATCTCCCGATCTCTATTTATACTAGTCTATTTTCCTAGTGACCTTATGGGGCTCACTTGTCTAGCTAGGTACATCAACCATATAATATATATTTTAGGACCGACCCCACACATGGTGGTCTAATAACCCATCGCCAAGTACACACACTTGCGACACTTGTCAATACACATGATGACACTTCCTTATAGAGGAATAACACATCTCTTATAAGGGTACAATAAATATATATGAAATACATAGATGAAATACATTCCGAAGTTACATATACATCAACACTCCCTCTTAACTAGGAAGGTATTTCTCGACACAGATCTGCTAGACAAGTCTTCTTCTCGGGATCATCATCATCGATGCATCGTCCTCGAATCATCACAATCGTCACTGCTACTGCTATATCAAACAATCTCTGAATCTACTCGTCATAGGAAGTTCTACAGAGCTAGTCCATTTTCATACTGTATGTAGGCCCACCACCTGCAGGTCTTCATCATCACTGGCCATACTGTGGAATCCTTAGGACTTATTACGTGAGTCAACAAAACCTTGAAAGAGCATCCCAGGACTGATTACGAGCACACAACTCAACCTATCCGATCTCCCAGGACCTTTTACATGCTACTGCACAACCTGTCCACGGCCACAGAGTATCACGAAGCACAACCCAGATGCACACACACAACACTTACACTCACCGGCATGGGAGGACCAACCTACCACCATCCGTGAAAGGCTCACAACACTTACATCAACGACTATGGGAGAACACATCTGCCACCATGTTGAAAAGGCTCTGCACTTACATCAATGCACATGGGAGAACAAATCTACCACCATGTCGAAAAGGCTCTGCACTTACATCAATGCACATGGGAGAACACATCTACCACCATGTCGGAAAGGCTCTGCACTTACATCAACGCACATGGGAGAACACATCTACCACCATGTCGGAAAGGCACTGTGCATCTGTGTCTTCAGAACTCATCACACATAATCCAACTGATTATGTAATGTATCCACCTGATACATATGATCATCCTGATCATCATCATAGCATCATCCTGATGCATATCATATAGAGTATCATCCCGATACTCATCACTGCATCATCCTGATGCATATCTGGAGCAACATCCTAAAGCTCGTCATCCATGATCATCCTGATCATACAATGCATCTACCTGATGCATACCAAGTATCTACCTGATACATATCATCATACATGATCCACTTGATCATGTAATGTATCCTCCTGATACATACATAGATACATGATCCACACAATGTATCCACCTGATCATATCTAGCATCATCCTGATGCATATACAGAGTAGTAACTGGAGCATTGTCCTGATGCTCACCATCCAGCTCTTACATCCACAGCCCTGTGAAGGATCCTCCTTCCAACATGCTTGGAATGGCTTCTGCAAATGTGTCCATCACTTCTTCCTCAAAGTGTCATCGATCTGAAGAACACCAAGCCTCTCTCTGAAGTACTCGAACTTCACTCTTGCTAGTGGTTTCGTCAGCACATCTGCAATCTGCTCATCCGTCGCAACATACAGGAGCTTCACTGCTCCTCTCTACACCATATCCATGATATAGTGATATTTGATCTCTATGTGTTTCGACCTGTCATGAAACACTGGGTTCTTAGACAGCTTCACACAACTCTGGTTATCACAGAAGATACCAGTAGCATCCAATGGGAGATCAAATAACCTAGACAACATCTTCCAAAGACATACTGCCTCATAACTAGCCGAATAGGCTGCAACATACTCTGCCTTGGCTGTACTCAGTGCTATGGAGGACTACTTCTTGCTAAACCAAGAGATCACACCTGATCCCATACTGAAGAAACACCTAGATGTGATCTTCCTATCTGCAACACTGCCTGCCCAATCTGAATCAACATAACCCTGTAGGTTAAACTTTTAATTCGCATCATACTTGAGCCCATAATCAACTGTACCCTTCAGGTACCTCAGAATATGCTTTACAGCAACCAGGTGAACACTCCTTGGATCCATCAGGAATTGGCTCAATGTGTTCACCGCAAAGCAAATATCTGGTCTCGTATTCGTCAGGTAAATCAAGGACCCAATCATCTGACGATACATAGAGACATCAACCGGCTCAGATGAAGCATCACATAGAAGCTTCAGATTCGATGCCATAGGTGTGGCCATGGCCTTGCAATCCATCATCCCTAACATCTTTAGGATATCTACAGTGTACTTCCCTTGTCCAAGGAAGATCCCATCTGTACTCTGCCACACCTCCATACCTAGGAAATAGTGCATCATCCTTAAGTCCTTCATATCGAATTCGACAGCAAGCTTCCTCTTTGTATCTGCAATCAATCTGTCATCTCCTGTTACAAACATGTCATCCACATATAGGAGTAGAACCACAGGATTCCCTTCCTCAACCTTGTAGTAAAGGTTGGAATCCGCTTTACTCTTAGTAAAGCCCAAACTAGATAGGAAACTATTCATCCTACCATACCAAGATTTGGGAGCTTGCTTCAAGCCATACAAGGCTTTCTTCAATCTGCACACATATGACTCCCTGTCATGTGTTTCGAAACCAAGTGGATGCTCCACATATACTTCCTCTTCAACTACACCATTCAAGAACGCAGTCTTGACATCCATCTGGTGTATTTTCCATTTCATTGCTGCAGCCAGGGCAAGTACTGTTCTGATGGAAGTATACCTGGCTATGGTTGCAAAAGTTTCTTCATAATCTATTCCCTCTTTTTGAGAGAAGCCACGAGCTACAAATCTTGCCTTGTATTTCTCTACGTTGCCATCTGCAGCATGCTTGATTTTGTAGATCCATTTGGAAGTCACAACAGACTTCTCTCTAGGTCTTGGGACAACATCCCAAACATCATTTTTCATTATTGATTGGTATTCCTCGATCATGGCATCCTTCCATTCTTTCGTTTCCGCTGCTTCTTCATAACTGGAAGGTTCTTTATTCATGATGTCACAGAGTAAAGCAACATAGCTGGTATGTGATCTGGTTCTCTTCTTCGCTCTGTGTTCTTCTTCTAGAATGCCAAATATTTCTGCATCTTGAATGAGCTCTCTAGCCCATGTGGGTTTCCTCTTGTGAGAGTTATCCTCACGGGGTGGATCTACAGGTTCTTGCGGATCTTCAAACTCACGAACAACTTCTAAAATTTCTTCAATCATGGTAGTGTCTTGAAATCTAGTTTCCTTAGGTTCTTCAAAAATTTCGATAGATGCCTTCCTTGATTTGATGAATGCTGAGTTTTCATCAAATGTTACATCCCTGCTGACATCAATCTTCTTGAACCCTGGAAAGTATATTATGTAAGCCTTCGAGCTTTCATTGTAACCCACAAAGATACCCTTCTTTCCTGAAGGATCTAGCTTGGTCCTCTTTTCCTTTGGGACATGTGTGTATACTGGACAACCAAATATTCTGAGATGGCTGATTTCAGGTTTCTTACCAGAAAAGACCTTTTCTGGTGTCTTGTTGTCCAATATCTTGTGGCGTGTTCTGTTCTGCACATATACAAATGTCCTAGCTGCTTCTGCCCATAGATGCATTGGTAGATCCTGGTCATGCAGCATTGCCCTTGCTGCTTCCATGATTGTTCTGTTCTTTCTTTCTGCAACTCCATTTTGTTGTGGATTGTAAGGAGAAGTCAACTCCCTCTTAATCCCTGAATCACTTCATAGTTTCTTGAAGTATCCTGAGGTGAATTCTCCACCATTGTCGGATCTAAATGTTTTGATCTTCTTATCAGTTTGGTTCTCCATCAAGGTTTTGAATTCCTTGAACTTATCAAATACTTCATCTTTGTTCTTCAAGACATAAACCCAAGTCTTCCTGGAGAAGTCATCAATGAAAGAGACATAGTAAACATACCCACTTAGAGAACTGGATGACATAGGACCACATACATCTGAGTGGATGATTTCCAAGATATCTTTTGCCTTGCTTTCTATTAGGAACCTATGTCAACCCTTCTCCTTACTATGTTAGTATATTGTTGTTGGACGCATATGCTTTGTAAGTCGTCTCGTAGTATTTGTTGATCCGTAGTTTATATTATCCCATAGTATTGACCCATAGTATTGGACACATATGCTTTGTAAGTCGTCCCGTAGTATTATATGTCCAATGGTTTTGACTCATAGTATTGGGCATAGACTTAGTATATAAGTGTGTGTTGAGGTCATTGAAGGCACCGTGAAGTTAATTGTATTGAGCTTGCTCAAAGGAGGTTGCCCCCTCGAAGTGGCCCGTGATCAATATAAAAGTGATTCTGAGTTCTATTATTTTTGATATCTTGCGTATTTGCATTAATTAATTATTGTAGGTTCATCACATCTTGTATCAGAGAACTTTCTTGGGCTCGTTGGGTGAAATTTCTGCCAATTTTTTTTCTTCGCATCTGTTGCAGGTTTGGATTTGGGAATAATCCCTATCCACTCAACTGTGGGAAGTACTTGGGCATAAGCCCTAAAACTCATTGTGAGGAGTACCAAAGGAACCTCAAAGTAGCTGGCCCATTGAGAGGACCTGCCAGCGAAAAGGGCAACGGCCCCTACCTGATTGACTAGTTTCCACCCGTGAGGTAAACCAAGAGCTGTCGTTTGTGGCAAAGTGGTTATAAGTTTTACCTGAGCCATGGAGTGAGGGGTACTGCGCCAATATGCAAGCCGTCAAACAACAATGGTGGCCGAGTGAAACCCCTGAACTATTAGGAAGCCGCACATACCTAGGGTCCATATCTATTTTCAGTTGAACTGTTGCCGATCACTTCCACTCCAGATCCAGCCATTTCATATCTATTCTAAAAGTCGTTCCAAATCCAGTCGCCGTTTCAGATCCAACCGTTTTCGATCCTTTCCACGCAATTGCAGATCCATCTATTGCGGATCCCTTCCACGCCGCTGTTGCCGATCCATTTCTAAAATAAAAAAATAAAAAAAAAATCAGTTTTTTCTCTATATCTCCCTTGTTTTCACTCTGTTTCCCTTGAAATTTTCGGGGAACCCCTGTCATCCCATTCTGCATCTTTCATTCCTGAGGACCCTATCCCCAATTCCCCTTCCCAAAGCCCGAAATCCCACATTTGTCTATTTTTAGGGTTTTCCATAACTTCTTCAGATTTCACTCAATCACCTTCAAATTTTACCACAGAGTTCCTTTCTGAATTTTGCTTCTTTGTCCCTCTCTGCCAAATTTTCTCATTCTCTCACCCCGCTTCTGAAATCCCCCTTTTTGCTTTCTTGTCCTTTCAACAGTGTCCAAAATCTAGTCAAACCCCAATTACCCATCAGATTGTTTCCCCAATCCAAATTTCCCTTGACTAAATCAGCTTCTGTTTGTGTTTTTCTACCCATTCCACCGAAAAAAAAAAAAACCTGGTTATGGTTGTCACCCGTGCAGGAGCACACACCATGGAGGAAGCACTTGCAACCATCCAAACCAAACTCCAAGATCTGGATGAAATTTTTTTCAGCCTGCATCTTCGACATTCAGCCATGAATAATACCAGACAGCCAAAATCTTTTGCAGCCACCGGGTTCTCTTCTTCCAGCAATTTTCATGGGCCGAAGCTTGATTTTTCTCGCTTCAATGGTACTGATTCAACTGGATGGATATATCGAGCAGAATAATATTTCAGTCTGCATAATACTTCTGATGCCCAGAAAGTTCCACTTGCATCCTTTCATTTGGAACAGGAAGCCCTTCAATGGTACCGTTGGTACATCAAAGCTCATCCCAAGCCAAACTGGACAGATTTTTGCCAACTCATTTTGCCACGATTTGGTCCTAGTGCTTTTGATGATTTCATAGGAGCACTCACTAAAGTTCACCAAATTGGCAGTGAGAGAGTATCAGACAGAATTTGAGAAATTGGCCAATCACACAAAAGGATTGTCTGATGAATTCTACAGGAGTTGTTTTATCAGTGGTCTCAAGGATGAAATCCGCTCAGAGGTCAAAATGTTTTGTCCCAACACAATGATGGAAGTCCTAGGGTTGGCTAAGCTGGCCGAGGACAAGATCGCAGCTCAACAATGCTCCAAACCCACCTTTGTTCCCTTCAGAAATATGGGTTCCCAACGACCTCCCATCACGCCTTCTCCTCAACCAACTCCTATCAAGCATTTGTTTGAAATAGAAATGCAGGCACGCTGAGAAAAATGGCTTTGCTATAATTGTGATGAGAAATTCACTCGGGGACATAGATGTGTTCAACAAAAACTCTATCTCTTGGATGTGGATTCTCTGCCTGCCTTAGAACTTGGTGAAGAAGCTACAGATACAGTAGATGATCAGGTCGACATTCAACACCCGCCTGTTGACACCCCATCTCAGGACGACCCACCCGAGATCTCTCTCCATGCTGTAACTGGCATCACCACCCCACAAACAATGCGGGTCAGGGGATACTTCAAGAAGCTCCCTCTTACCATACTCATTGATTCTGGTAGCACTCATAACTTCATTGACCCTCGGATTGCCAAACGGGCTGATTGTTTTGTCCATCCTTGCTCCAACTTTGAAGTCATGGTTGCCAATGGGGGCACCTTACCTTGCAAGGGGAAGTGTCACAATGTGCGTATCTCTATGGAAGATTATAACCTACACTCTGACATGTTTTCCTTGTCCTTAGGTGGATGTGATGTGGTTTTGGGCATTCAATGGTTACGCACACTTGGCCCCATCTTATGGGATTTTGCTGAACTTTGGATGCAGTTTAAAGTCAACGGGGCACAACACAAATTTATGGGCTTACAACCAGGGTCTCTCTGCATCATCAGTTCACATCGTCTGGAAAAAATCCTTAAGAAGAATTCACATGGTGTCATCGCTCAGCTCAATTCCATTCAAATGCACCCATCAACAGTGTCCACTACTTCCTTGGATAGATATGCAGGTATCTTTGCTGAACCAATGCGCTTGCTGCCTTCAAGAGACCTTTCCGGTAAGAATTTAGCCACATCTACCTCTCAGCAGGAAATGATGGCTATTTTGCATGCAGTACAGAAGTGGAAGCCATACCTATTAGGGAATTATTTCTGCATCAAGACTAATCTCCTGAGTCTGGAAAATTTTCTGGAACAATGGGTCTCCTCCCCAACACACCTGAAATGGGTTATCCAACTCATGGGTAATCCCTATGTGATCACTTACAAGAAGGGTAAAGACAATATGGTGGAAGATGCTCCTTCTTGCACAATTGATGACCCAGTTTCTCTTACAGCTCTTTCTTTGCTTGTTCCAAATTGGTTGCAATATGTTCAACAGGGCTCTCTCTTCTATGAACTCCATGTGTCTTCATCAACAGGGCACTCTGGGTTCTGCAAAATGTATGACTGGGAACAATGTAACTTCTTTTGGCAGGGACTAAAAATGACAATTCAATAGATGGTGGTTGACGATGATACTTTCCAAGTCAACAAGGGTGAAACGACACTCCTTTCGGGATTGCTCAAACCCTTGCCCATCCCTACACAGCTTTGGCCAACTATTTCTATGGATTTCCTAGCAGCGCTCTGGTGGTATAATACCACATCTCAAAGGACACCATATGAAGCAGTCTATGGAAAAAAAATCGCTAGTTCTTCTTCCATACACCCTTAGCAGCTCCCTAGTTCAGGAAATTGACTCGGTTCTTCAAAACCGCGATCAGATTCTTCTCATTCTGCAGGACAATCTTCACATGGCCAGAATTCGCCTGAAACAACAAGCCGATCAGCACCATTCTGAGTGCATTTTTCACATAGCTAATAGGGTTCTTCTTCATCTACAGCCTTCCAAGCAATCCTCCTTGACACTCCAAAGGCGTCAGTGGCCTGAAATGCAACCCGAGGATGTTACCGGGGAACCACTCCTTCAGATTCTGCAGCAATTTCTCCAACCAAAACTTTGAGGACAAAGATTTTTCTAAGGGAGAGGGGATGTTAGGAACCTATGCCAACCCTTCTCTTTACTATGTTAGTATATTGTTGTTGGACGCATATGATTTGTATGTTGTCCTGTAGTATTTGTTGATCCGTAGTTTATATTATCCCATAGTATTGACCCATAGTATTGGATGCACATGCTTTGTAAGTCGTTCCGTCGTATTATATGTCCCATGGTTTTGACTCATAGTATTGGGCATAGACTTAGTATATAAGTGTGTGTTGAGGTCATTGAAAGCACCGTGAAGTTAATTGTATTGAGCTTGCTCAAAGGAGGTTTCCCCCTTGAAGTGGCCCATGATCAATATAAAAGTGATTCTGAGTTCTATTATTTCTGATATCTTGTGTATTTGCATTAATTAATTATTGCAGGTTCATCACACTTTCACTGCTTGGAAATGCCTTCTTAATGTTCTTTCCTTTTGCAAATCCTTTGCAAACACCTTCATGCTTGGTCTTGATTTCAGGAAGACCTTCTACAGCCTTACTTGCAATGGGTAATGCTCTGTAGTGCATATGTGCAAGTCTTCTGTGCCAAAGTTCACTTGGATCCATGGAGTCATGCACCATGGCATGTTCAGGTTGTCCCTTTAATTTATACAATCCCCCCTCTTGCTCTCCAATCACTACTGCATCATCAATAGTTTTACCCTTTGTCCACATTAGGACTTGGCCATCTACAAATGCAACCCTCATGCCTTTTGCATCCAATGCAGAGATGGAGAGTAGATTCTTCTTGAGCCCAGGTACATAAAGAACTTCTTTCATCTTCAAGGATTTTCCAGAATCTAGGTTGTAGGAGGCTTCACCACTTCCTTTGATGGGGTATTGATAGTCATCCCCAAGTTTCACTTTATGGGGTGATTCATGTTTAGATAGATTTACAAAAGATTCTTTGAACCCAGTCATGTACTTAGAAGCCCCACTATCAATAAGCCAATCATTACAACCATGGGAGATAGTACCTATGAGAGAAAATATTAGAACATGCTCTTCTTCGCTTGATGAGTCATCATCGTCACTTTCTGCTCTAACCTTCTTTTTGGGTGGTTCATCATCTTCAGCAGCATGAGCATGATATCTTTTCCTGCTGCACTTCTTCTTCTTGATGTTGTTGTCCTTTTGTTCTTGGGACATTCTGAAGCAAAATGACCCTTCTCATTACATGTGAAGCATATGAGATCTTTCTTATCTTTATGTTGATGATAGTGTGAAGATTTCTTGGCACGAGAGTGCTCTCTCTTTGACCTTCCTTTCTTGGTGTGTACTGTGAGAGCTTGATCTTCACTTCCCATCTTTTCTTCTCGGGCCATAAGCCTTGCTTCTTCTTGAGAACATTCTTCCCGCAATCTGTTGAAGGAGATCAACTTCTTCCTTGCACAAATTCCTTGAATAAAGGAATCCCATGACCTGGGTAGGCCATTTAGAGTGGTCATGACAACTTCACCATTCTCCACCATTTCATCTATCGCTTCCAGTTGTTCCTTAATCTGTGAGACCCTAGAAAAATAAGATTGAATGGTTTCTCCATTCTGAAACTTTACTCCTTTCAATTGGTTCCGCAGGGTCATCTTCCGATTTATGTTCTTCCCTTCAAATAGCTTGGTTAGAGAATCAAACATTTCTTTGGGTGTCTTTAGAGATGACACATGTGGGATAAAATGATCCTTGATAGAATCAACACTGATTCTCTTTGCCTTGACCAAGTTCTTCTTATGCAATATCTTAGCCTCTTCATCCTCTGGGATAGGGATGTCTTCTTTTATGTATGAGTCCAATTCATTCTCTTCCAGGATTAACCCAATCCTATACTTCCAGGCTTGAAAGTTATCATCCCCTTCAAGCTTATCCTCAAGCTTGGTGTGGTGAGACATCTTAAAGAGTACTTCAAATGGAAATAGAAAAGATTTGGGTCTTACCACTTGATTGGTTGAAAACTGGATCTGGTCCTGGATTAGGGTTTGTCGAAAAAACCCTAAAAATTCAAAATATGAATTTCAACTTTCTGAAAGGATAGAAAGATGCACCTTGATGAGTTGATCAACCTAGTGTATTCAGAATTTGTGTCACGAACCCAAAATTTCATAAAATTTAAAACTTTTCTAAGTGCCTAAAAATGCCACTTAAATATATGCGGAACCATAAAGTGTGGGTTTACTTTCTTTAAATACTGCTTTACAAAATAATTAAAACTTTGCGACACTTATTACTGTTTACAAATGTCGTTATACTAATCAAGGAAAAGATATACGTTTTAATTTCAACTAAATAAATTCTAAACTTGATAAGTCAACCAATTCTTAAATCTTGCGGGAAACACAAAAACTTCATTATGTCTTAATATGCATCTTTAGAAACAAATACTTCTTTCAATAAAACAATGGTAATCACACCATCATAATCATAAGCGAAACATTTTATCAACAACCAACCTTGTATATGAATCGTATACATCAAGTAATCATAACATTTTTAAGGGCAGAAACAAGTACTCATACATAAGACACATTGAGAAACACCATAGGAAACACATGAGACAAAATATAACGTGGTTCACCCGTACACGGGCTAGTCCACAAAGGTGTGTGCATATTTTATTAAATCAACAAGGAGGTTACAATCTGCAATAGTAGTTGTTGCTAACTCACCTAAAATAACCAACCCAATGAGGGTAGTATCACACCAAAATAACATGGCAACCTCTAAGGGTAACACACAAGCATTTGGATGCTATGCCTCTTCTTCGATGATATCTATATATCCTTTTTACAAAGGATGTAAATCAACCACTATCTTCTTCGAGCGATAAAATTATATATTTTATTCCAAAAATTTATAGCTAAGGCAAACATCTCCTAGTTGATCATTCTTTAAAGATATATTTTGTTTATTATATTTAAAAGATTACATTTCAACCTTAACATACTTCTAGGAGATATGTTATTTAAATCTTAACTAAGGTAATATCCATAAATACTTTAAGATATATTTTATTTAATATCTTAACTTAAAATATATCCATTATCATACCTTAAGGAGATACTCTATTTAATGTCTTAACCAAAGGATTGTACATCTCATACCTTAGCATACTTTAAAAGTATATTCTATTTAATATACTAACTAAGGAAATATCCCATACATACTTTAACATTCTTATGTAGTACTGGGATAAAGTAATATAACCCTTTTTCATTTCTTATCATATATATAAATTAAATCTTTATTTAGAATGGAACATCACACATACATATAACATCCTTATGTAGTAATTGAATAAACCTTTTTAACGTTTCTTATCACATATATAAATAAGAACTTTCTATAGAAATGAAATCATGACAAATATAAATAACATGTATAAGTTCACGGAACATCCTTCATGACGCGTGTGCAGAGTATGAATCCGTATACATCTATGCAAAGTAAAAACTTTGATTTTTCCATAAAACCGTTCTATTCTAAATCAGAAATTTCGTCCTAGCATTTATAAAATTCTCTACGTTTCGGAAGTCCTACAAAAGTTCCAACGATTTCGTTACAGGAAAGAAAGTTTAGCTCGGATTTTAACAACTACATCCTTGTGATACTACGAATCAAAACGAAATCCTACTGGCTAACAATAAACACAGGGATCTCTCCTGAACGAAATATATTAATACAATTTTCCATCAAACAATAGGGTGAGTCGTTTTCAACAAATGAAAAGGCTCGGGCGTTAACGAAAGAAGAACAAACAAACAAGTACTGCCCGCAGAAAGCTAGCCACTACCCAAAACCCTAATACTAATACTGCGGTTATGTACACTGTATAAAATCCAACTTGAGATCGGGCTGCTATAGATTTGGTTCACAATAAACCCCACATTCCAAAATAAATAAATAAAAAATGGGGAACACGACTTATGTTCACCAATATCTAGTATGTTGGTGCTATATTGGGAATATATGATTCGAAAATAAACTAAAGCAGAGAATAAAATACAATGAAAACAGGACCTCTGACCCTAGAGGTCTCCTGTTGTTGCCACACGGGGCATATGAAAAACCCAAAAATCAAAATTCAGAAATAAAAACAAGGAGCAGCAACAACTTCAGGTTTTCGGTGCTCACACTATCCAACCTAAGGGAGAGCCAAAACTGAGGTTCAAACTTACGGTAGACAAAATATGTAAGGCCTAAAACTGGCAGTGACAAGATAAATATTGGACTCACTTACTTCACTAAAGCACTCTTAGCATCAAGGGTCTACTCATGTAATGCACTACAGAAGTTGATTCAATGCATCCAAACTTTGTATGGATAAATAAAAAAATGGCTAAATATAAATGCAGATTTAAATAACACATACCTCAATTGCAGAGGTAAGAAAACCGCCGGGGTTCAACAACATAGCCCACAACCCTGAGGGCAGAGAGCTTGTGGCACAGTTCATTCAACAGAGCGTTCTATTATTGCTTTTCCTGAGACAAACTCCCACTCATACCAGCTGTTGCAGTGTTTTGACAGGATTATCATAACAGAAAATGATACAAAGAGATTAACCAGGATTTTTGCTCTCGGCGAGCCATCCCTCCAGAGATCACGCCGCCTCGAGATTGGGAGGAGTATAGTAATACAAAGACACAGTGCCGAGGGATCCGGCTCTCTGAGTAAGCCTTTCCACTCCCTTAGAATCCCCAGTAAGCCACGGACTCCCCTTTCCTCAAAATTTCCCTTCCTTTATGAAGGAGTATCACCCAAAAAAAAAAACGACCAACACTTGGCTCGTCCAAGGAAACAAGTGGCGGCATAAAATTATGAAATAATGCTCCATTATGGAGATAGCCCCTAATTTCTCTCATAACAGAAGCCCACGAAATAACCAAGAGATTTGTATTAATTAAAACATGTTCCCACTAGCAAGTGGTCGAATCTTCTATTTCAAGGAGAATATTTTTTTTACACTTTATTTTAATATTGTTTTAAGTGCCTACTTTTAGAACAAAAAGGGCTCTCTCTTACTTTGTAAAATAAGGAATATGATATCATTATTTTCCTATATAAATAAGATGGTTTTAAACATCTAGATATGTATAACTATATATAAAGCACTTGGATACGATTTATATATTAACATATTTACCATGGTTATTCGGTCATATGCATATGACACCTTTATATATAAAGGTATCTAATACCTATTAGTTATCTCAATTATTAACCCTTTGTATATGTGTGTACAAGGTATATATATATATCTAATCCTTTGAATTTATGTTAGATTCTACTTAGGTGAATCTTTCAATAAATTAAAACATCCCTCGTTCTTCACCCTCCATGTTTTATGACTTAAGACATGAATCTCACAGCTTCCTAACCATCTTATCTTTTCTTTTGGATGGTTTTGTTACTTATCATTTAGTCGCATTACTATTCTAAATCTATTAGTCTTAACTAAGACTTATAATCATAAAACTAACTCGAGGTCCACTGGTGGGGCCTTGGCCTTGAGCTCCTCACCACGGTCGTTTACATAATTCATAATTATATTTACAAGAGTAATAACAATTAGGGTCGAATTTTAGGGATGTTACAATTTGAGATCTGCAAAGCTACACCCTTCAAAACTGCCTTTCTGTCTTCCTGGATTCACTAAGGAGGACCCTGAATTAGGGTTTGAGTTTCCCGGAGATCTACCCATCCAAAAATCTCGATCCAAAGCTCTAAACTTCGATTTTTGCAAGGAGCTTCCAGCTATGTCTTCCGATTTCAGCAATTCCTATTTTTGTGGAAACCCTAATTTTTAGTTCCAAATCTGAAAATGCTCAGAATTTAATTTTGATTGGACAGATAGATTCTCCTTGATGAGTAGAGTCAATCTACTATACTGCTTTTCCAAAATCTGTGGAGAGAAACCCAATAAACAAGAAACTCAAGTTTCCATCACTGCACAATGTCTTCTTCTCAGGTTAGCTCTGATACCATGTTAAATTTTGAGCATTAATTCACAATACTCTAGGATCTTTACTGAGAGAATAACATGTATAGTATATAAATGCATATAAATCATAACAAGCATGTCAATCATCACAAGAATCAAAAGCATGAGAGACAAGAGACATAGAGTTTCCGTGGGAAAAACCCTAAGGTGAAAAACCCCACAACTTCCTCAGAGATAGAGAGAGCAATGGCTCAACCAAAGTACAACCAAAATACACAGAGATAGTCTCCTAGTAGCAGATGATCCTCCTCCTCACTAGTGAGCCACTTTCAGAGTGAGAGAAGTATGAGTTTCCAAGTGATCAAAGTAGAGATCTCCCGATCTCTATTTATACTAGTCTGTTTTCCCAATGACCTTATAGGGCCGACTTGTCTAGCTAGGTACATCAACCATATAATATATATTTTAGGGCCAACCCCACACATGGTGGTCTAATAACCCATCGCCAAGTACACACACTTGCGACACTTGTCAATACACATGACAACACTTCCTTATAGAGGAATAACACATCTCTTATAAGGGTACAATAAATATATATTAAATACATAGATGAAATACATTCCGAAGTTACATATATATGAATAGTTCACCCCTAATCTAGAGAGTAGAATTCTCCTCATTCTTGAGGATGGTTTGGAAAGTATCTCGCCATCTTACATGGTTAATAACAAAAGAGGCAAATTTCCTCAGCTGAACATCCCCCAAACAAGGCAATGGATTGGATGGAGAGTCAATATAACAAGCCCTATCATGTAAATACAATTCACATAACAAATGCTCATCCTCAAAATCAATTTTCATAAAAGTATCTAAAAACTGGGTAGCTGTTGCCAAATCAAATGATCTTCCTTCCTTCAGAGCCCTTAATTGAAACAAAGTTGTCTGCTCATGGAGAAAGACAGGGTAAGAGGGGGATGGAGCCCTGCAACTCAATAATTCTAGGGAAATAGTATACATTTTGTCTTTTTCTTGTTGCAGGGACTTAAGTTTCTTCAACCCTTCCAATTTTTCTTGAAGTTTCTCCCATCGGAGTTTCTGGAAGAATAACTCCTCAGCCCACTTTTCTCTCAACCCCCTAATGACATTTCTATGTTCTTGGAGAGAAATCATACCTGTCCTGAATTGATCAATATACTTGTGCCATTTATCCAACTTGAGATTTAGGCAGAGAATCTTTTTCTCTAGCCATTGAAATATTTTGTTCTCCACATCCTTCTCATCATCAGAGTCCAGATAAATGACTTCCTCGTTTTGCTTTTGCACTGTAACGATTTCATCCTCCATTGGTATTGCAGGGGTCTGTGCCTGTAATGGAGTCTCAGCCATGGATTTTGGGGATGCTGGTTTTTGTGTAACAACATCCTTTCTTTCCATATCAACCTTAGCCCTCTCAGTTTGTGTTACAGTCTCAACAAATGTTCTTAGGATTGCTGGTTCTTGTGTGACAGTATCCTTCCTTTCCATTTCAACCTCAGCCATCTCAGTTTGTGTTGCAACTTTAGCGAATGATTTGAAGACATTGGTTCTTGTGTAACAATGTTCTCTTCTTGATCCTTGATGTCAAATGTTGCTATCTGAGTTACAGCCTCACTATATATTTTCAAAGGTGCTGGTTCTTGTGTAACAGTCCCTTGTCCTTCAATTTCTTTGAGCTATTGAGATTGTTTCTCGGTTATATCAAATCCCTCTGATTGATGAGACTGGTCCTGAAGAAGTTCAATATCCCTTGATGGTTGGGACTGCACTGTTTCATCTCCTAGATTCGAATCAGCAATCACTTCAATTTTTGGCCCATTTCCCCCCATCAATTCTATTTCTGGCATTTGTTCTTTCTCCTGCTCTATCTGTGCATGCTTTTGTGATACAACTCCCAACACAATAACTCTGTGTCTTGCTGCAAAGAATATGTCTCCACACTCTGGGAAAACAGTTTCTCCTTGCTCCTCATTTTCTACTGCAAGAGATGAATTTTCTAATAAGTTTGCAGCATCTAATAATGTGTTCAAATTCTTCTATGCTTGTTTTCCAACTACTCCCTTCCATCTTTCCAGCTCATTTCGCAATGTTTGCACCTCCTTGTTTAATAATTCATTTTCATGCAGGAGATTTTCGATTTGAGGTTCTTCTATGGAAGGTTCCTGCATGACAGTAGGTGACTTGGGGTTCAAAATAGGAATTTCTATGTCTACCCCTGTTACAGGTGCTATTTCTGCCATAGGTGACTCAATATTTGCTCTGACTACTCCTACTGTCTCTACTGAAGGTGCTTCATTATTAACCCAAATTGCATCCACTATCACTGCTTCTTCTGCTGTCCTCGCTACTTGTGTTGCTGCTGCTGTTACAACTGCTTCTGCTGCTACAGTCGATCGAGTCCTTCTTTTCCTCACCATTCCCACTGGGTGTTCTTCACTGCTGACTACTACTGGTGCTGTGACAGATCTGGTTCTTCTTTTATTTGCTACAGTGGATGTCTGATCCTTGTTTTCTGAGCTTCCTCTTTGTTTCTTTGACATAGGGGTTTTTTCCTTGGTCTTCTCTTCTTCAATAATGGTCCCCCTTATCTTAGGAGAGGACACAACCTCCAAAATTTCCACAATCTCTTCTCCTATTGTTCCTGCCTGATATCCTTCCTCCTGAATTCTTGCTTCTGCAGTTGCAACTTCAACAACTGCTCCAGTTTCAGCTTCTTCCACCTGAGAATCTACTTCTGCAGTTACAACTTCTGATATCACTACCTCCTGTGCCATGGCTTCCATCATAATTTCCTCAGCAACAGGGTTTTCTACTGATGTTTCTTCTCCCTTATTTACTTCCTCTTCATCACTAGTCTAGTTCCCTAATGCTCCAATCTCCCCCTCAACTGGATTTGAGGAACGCCGGTCCTCATTACCTTCATCAACACCCTCCATTTCTAATACAGGTTCTCTCTGATTGGCCCATCTCCAGCAAGGAATTGCTCCCAGGTTAAATTACGATTTGAAATGGCTCTTAAGACTAATAATTTAATTAGGCCATGATTAGTAAGGGAGGGAACTGGGCTTTGGGTAGTTCTTGCATATCCAGCCATGGTTTGTAGGGATTTAAAAAGATAAAATGGTATATTTACCAAATTGCCATGGCATAAATGAGACAATAAGGGAAGTTCAGAGAAGGAAACGATTTGATACCTACCTTCACAAGAAATGTATATTTTCACGAAGATTTCCACTTAATTCTAGGGTGGTGGTAAAGATGCCAGTTCCAACCCACGGCGCTTTGGACTAACATGTTCTCCAACTGCCAAAAATTCTCTCACAACATTTGCATTATGTGCCTTCCGTCCAAATGATTTCTTCCCAAACTGGGGTAAGCCAGTAACCTCTGCCATGATCTCTTCTGTAACATCCACAGGCAGTCCCTTGAACTCAGAGTGAGTATCAGTCAGGCTAAGGGAAAATTGCAATGCTGTTTCTGTGTGGAAACCATTCAATTGTTCAAAGTATTCCATCCAATCTGCTGCTGTGAAAATGTTAAGAACTTCTGCATTGGCACGTACAGCTTCTGTATTTATTGGTTCATGCCGGATTGGGTTTCCCATATCGACCTTTCCTCATAATTCAAAATGAATACAACAATTAAGAGTCTAGACGTGGGAGTTGTAGTTTCACGAACATGCAAGGGATCGTTGGGGTTCAAAATCGGGTTTTTAGGCAAGTCGGCGTAGGTATGAAAATTCAGTGGAACGAGGAAGTTGTTAGAATTGGGGTATTAGGTGCAAATCAGGTAAGGTGCCAGGAAATAAATACAACCGTGGTCTTGACATATTCCCTGGAGGTTAATTAGTATGGGTTCGCTAATCGAGGGTTACGACAGTACATAATCGTTATTATCGTATTTAATTTCCTTCCAAATCATGTAAAAGGTGCGATCCGTACCTTCACATTTATGTGTTTAGCCGTGAATCAATCATTACAGCCGGCCTTCGTCCTCACGAGTATGAATGCACATGTGTTGAAGTGATGTGGCCACCGCCACCCGAGTTGACAGATACCCAAGATGCCCGAAAATTTCCTTCGTGGTGAACCGTGATTGGATCTTGTGGAGCAAGCAACAAAACTGACACCTAATTGAATCATTATTGGCATCATCATTCAGAGAGCAGGCAGACTAGTGGAGTCACCACTGTACGGGAAAATCAAAATGGAAATGAAAATGGTGGAGTCACAGCTGCTAGATTTAGCGGAATGGTCAAGAGTAGCGAAGTCGCAGCTGTACGAAAAGAGTGAAATGGAAATACAAATAGTGGAGTCATAGCTGCTAGATTTGGTGGAATGGTCAGGAATAGCGGAGTTGCAAAAGCTGGAAAAGAGTGAAAATGAAGTGGAAATAATGGAGTCACAAATGATGGATTTGGTGGATTGATCAGGAATAGTGGAGTTGCAGCTGCTGGAAAAGAGTGAAAATGAAGTGGAAATAGTGGAGTTGCAGTTGCTAGATTTGGCGGATTGATCAGGAATAGCAGAGTCGCAGCTACTAGCAAAGATAAAAATGAAGTGGAAATAGTGGAGTCGTAGTTGCTAGATTTGGCGGATTGATCAGGAATAGTGGAGTCACAGCTGCTGGAAAAGAGCAAAAATGAAGTGGAAATAGTGGAGTCACAGCTGCTGGATTTGGCGGATTGATCAGGAATAGTGGAGTCACAGCTGCCGAAATAGGAATTATGAGCAAGGTAAGGAGTTGCAGCTGCTAAAATAGGAAGAATGAGCGAGGTAAGGAGTCGCAGCTGCGCAGTAATGAAGTAACAAGAAAATTTTCAGCTGCATGCTAAAAGGTAAAAAATCATCCATCTTCTCAAAAAGAGCTTTATTAGATCAGGAACAATGCAAGGTGCCTGCAATCGTCTGGCCCAGTCACGACCGCTATTCCTCCAATTAATTCTTGCATAGAATTCTTCAAACAAACCCGATCAAATGCAAAATGAAAAATAGATCAAATACAGAATGAAAAAGAAAATGAATTATTTATGTACAAATAATGTGGAGATTGCAGTTCTTAAAAATTGACAGGGGTTGAGAAAAATCCCTGTCCCGGCGCTAACTGATAGTCTCGATCATTTGTAACATGTGAAACGAAAGCTTCCCTTGAGATCGACTTGTGATACAGTCGCAGCCGATGACCATTTGCGAATAATGGTATTTTTTTTCATCAATGGTGATCAATCGAACTGTTCCATTATCAAATACCCGATCTATCTGATAAGGGCCCAACCAACAGGTTAGCAACTTGCCTTTAAAGTCCCTCTTAAACCGTGAATCATACAATAGAGCCTAGTCTCCCTCTTGGAAGACTTTCTTCTTTATAAATCGATCATGCCACTTAGAGTGCCATTGTTGGATTAAAGCTATATGATGTACTACAACAGTGTGCTTCTCATCCAACTCATTGAGCTGATTCAGTCGGTCCCTCTGTGCCTCTGATAAATCAAGGTTTGCTTCCACAGCTGTTTTCAAGGTCTTGATTTCAAATTCAATTGGAAAAATAACATTCTTACCGTACACTAACTCATATGGGGAAAAACCAGTGGTGTTACGCCATGTAGTACAATAGGCCCATAGTGCCTCTGGAAGTCTTTCAACCCAATCTTTGCGATGGCTCTTTACTGTTTTTGTCAGAATAGCCTCAATGACCTTGTTTGTACTCTCCACTTGTCCATTGGCCTGAGGATGATATGGTGAGGTTATTCTGTGCTAAATATGGAATTTCTGTAACAGTGCTTCCAGCTTGTGAGACACAAACTGTGGTCCACCGCCTGTAATGATTTCCTTAGGTACCCTGAACCGAGTAAAAATTTCTTCATATAGGAAATCAATCACAGCCTGATCATTAGCCTTAACCAAAGCTACAGCTTCTACCCAATTGGTCATGTAATCTCTGCAAACCAAGATGTGAACTTTCTATTTTAAGGGAGGGTTGATAGGCCCTACAAAATATAGAGCCCACCTATCAAATGGTTCAACCACAAGCTGTGGCTGCAAAGGAATTTCATCTAATCTGTTGGGTTGGCCCATCCTTTGGCAGTTATCACATGCCTAAACATACTTCTTTGCGTCCTTGAACAATGTAGGCTAGAAATAGCCCATTCTCAAAACTTTATGACCTGTCCTTTTGTCAGCAAAATTTCACCCACAGGGCTCATCATGGCAAGCTTTAAGAATGCTAAAGATCTCATCTTCTCTAACACATCTTCTGATCTCTAAATCAAGCCCTGTGTAGAAAAGATGGCCATCAATTCAACAGTACCTAGCACTCTGTTGTATGATCTTCTTTTTTTCTCTCTTCGACAGATGTGATGGGAGCTTACCTGTAGCGAAAAATTTAGCAATATCTGCATACCATGGGGAATGAGCTGACACTGCAAACAAATGTTCATCAGGGAAGTAATCTTCGACTGGTAAATTGTCATCACTATTAGTAAGTCGAGATAAGAAATCTGCAACAACATTTTCCTTCCCTGGTCTATCAATAATTATGATATCAAATTCCTGTAAAAGTAGCAACCATCTAGTAACTCTAGCATTCGTGATTGGTTTATTCATTAAATACTTGATAGCGGAATGATCAGTGTGCACAAAAGTAGAATATCCAGTAATATAATGTCTAAATTTGTTAATGGCATAAACAATGTCAAGGAATTCCTTTTTTGTGACAGTATAGTTCAGTTCAGCAGGAGATAAGTTCTTACTAATGTAATAAATTGCATAGGGAGCATTACCTTTCTGCTGTCCCAAAACTGCTCCAATGGTAGTGTCTGAAGCATCCGAAGAAATATGAAAAGGCAGAGCCCAGTTGGGCCCTCGTAAGATGGGTGTTGTAGATATCCTTTTCTTTAGCTCAGTAAACGCTGTTTGGCATGCATCATTCCAGACAAACTGTGCATCCTTCATCAATAGAGTGAACAAAGGGGAAGCTAGTTTGGAAAATTTTTCGATGAACCTTCTATAATAACCAACATGCCCCAAGAAGCTGCATACATCCTTCTGTGTTCCAGGAGTTGGTATATTTTCAATTACCTTGATTTTGGATGGATATACTTGGATACCCTCAGAAGAGATGAAGTGCCCCAACACTATGCCCTCACTCATCATCATATGGCATTTTTCAGTGCTTAAAGAGAGCTGGCTTTGTTCACAGCGTTTCAGTACATTTTCTAAATTTTCAGTGCTTCTTCATAACTATTACCATATGGAGTAAAGTCATCCATAAAAATATACATGCAATCATTTACCATTTCTGAAAAGATTCCAATCACTGCTCTCTGAAATGTGGCTGGTGTGTTGCACAACCCAAAAGGAAGTACTCGGTATGCAAAAGTTCCCCAGGGACAGGTGAAAGTGGTTTTGTCCTAGTTTTCTGGAGCAATCTGGATTTGGTTGTAGCCACTAAAGCCATCCAGAAAGGAAAAATACTTTTTCCTAGACCAGGTATCAAGGACTTGATCGATGAAAGGTAAGGGGAAGTGGTCCTTCTGCGTTGCTTTGTTCAATTCTCTGTAATCCACGTAGACCCTCCATTTCCCATTCTTCTTTAGCACAATCACAAGTGGTGAAACCCACTCATTGTCTGAAATCGGGTATATAAATATTGCTTCCAAAAGTTTTTGGATCTCCTCTTTCACTATGTCTCTTAGGTTCTGGTTCATCCTTCGTTGTGGTTGACACACAGGCTTGGAGTCGCTCTTAATATACATGTGATGGATGCACAGATTAGAAGGAATCCCTTTCATGTCTGTGTACTCCCAAGTGAAAGACCCCCTTCGTTGTTTCAGCAGAGTGACTAGATGTTCCAGCTTGCTAGGTGCAAGATTGGGATTGATATTCAATGTTTTCCCTGACCCGATTTCTACTGGAACACTCTTCGAATTTTTGAGTACTGGAATTATGCTGGCATCACCGATTAGATTTTCTTTTGTAATATTTTCTTGCTCTATTGCAGCTAAAGTATTGTCTAAGATTTGATAGAAATTTTCATTGACTGACATGGGCTCATTGATGAAACTATTAATGGCATCATCCTCTGTTTCATATTTGAATGTTAAGGCTCTCCCTATTGTTAATAACGGTTGCACACCTTCTTCCTCCTCCAAATATACCCACAATGGAGTTTCAGCTTCTGTGCTTGGCCGAGCTGGAGGGTACAAAGTTAGGCTCTTGATATCAGTCCCGTCTGAAATGGTCATAGACCCTGACCGACAGCTGATACAGGTATCTGCTGTGGCCAACCACAGTCTTCCTAGGATCAGCGGGTGTCCCCCCAATTGGTATTTTGGCTGTAACACCAAGAAATCCGTAGGGTATTCCCACGAGTCAACTGAGATTACGAGGTCATCTAAGATCCCCTCAGGCTTGATCTTTGATCTGTCAGCAAGTTCCAAAATAGTAGGGGTTGGCCGAAGGTTAGTGAGTCCCAATTTCTTCATGGTCTCTATGGTCATAACATTAATAGCTGCGCCTAAATCTACCAATACATTGGGGATTTGTGTGTTCCCTATGTGAATTGTAACAGTCGGGTTTCCAGGGTCATCGTATTTTTCCATAGGGGCCTTCCCCATTATTAATTCTGAAAGTTTTCCCAATACGTGGACAGTGGGGGGGTCCCTGGGTCTTCTTCTTGGTTTCTTGACACACAAATATCTAACAGTCTTAGCATAAATGGGCACATCATGGAGGGCCTGTAACAGTGGAATTTTAACATACAAAATTTTCAATTCTCCCACGATATCGAGTCGAGGCTATTCTCTCGTCAACTGTCTAGGATGTGATACTTCATGTGTTACTCTCTGAGTCTCAGCTACTGTCTCGGTAGGAGCATCAACATCCTCAATGATGGGGCTTGCTGAATTAACCATATTCTCACAGTGCTGATTCACTCCAGTTTCAATCACTGGGGATGAAATACCCTCAGTGATAATAGGTTCCACCACCCTCCCTGATCGTAATTGTATATCATTGCAGGGAATCTGGGTGATGGAATATGTAGGCATGTTGGTAGTCTCAAATTGGTGGATTGCTTTATTGTTTGGGTTTGGGTTAGGTTGTGCAGGTAGCTGCGGTCGAAGTGGTGCATTCATAGGTGCGACATTGTTTTGGAATGGGAGCTGCGATTGCTGATAATGTTGGTGATGATACTGTTGAGGAGGATATTGTTGATACTGAGTTTGGTGATGGGGAAAGTTATTTCCTTGGTAAGAATTTCTCCAGTTGGAATTCCAAGGAGCTTGATTTTTTGACTGCTATGACCATGGTGTCCATGGGTTAGGATTATGCATTGGGTTCTGAGATGGATGCCACTGATTGTTAGAATAATGTGAAGGGAATTGTGTATTCATATTATGCATAGTGTTCATTCCATTCATATTATTCAGAAAAAATGATGGGTCTGGATTCATACCGTGATTGCGAGGCTGCCATCGTTTCTTCTGTGCAATGAAGTAAACTGGCTCCACATCGGGAATGGATTCCTGCAGGACTGCTTTGACCTTAGGTAGTGAAGGACATTCCTTGGTATCATGCTCCAGTTCACATATCCTACATATCTCTGCTTTTTCCAGCGAGCATTCTTTCAATGGATGATTTTTCCTACATTTAGGACAGAATACTCCAAGTGTAAGGTCTTCTACTACTTGCCTCTGCTTTGCTCTCATGACATCTAACTTGATGGAAGTGGAGCTCATCATGTCTGTTTTAAAATTCTCCAATTCGTTGCCTATTTCTGCTCGAGTGGCCCCTCCACTAGCTGACTTCTGAGTCCTAGTGAAGACATCCTGATCTAGATCTTTGTCTTGTTTGTTGGTTCTAGAGGATCCCCTTGAGTACCTTTGGCATACTTCAACAATCTTATTGGAAGGTTCCTTCGAGATGTCCCCTTTTCCCAGAAAATTCAACATATCAAGGAAGTCTTCTCTAATTCCTCGTAGTAAAATGATCTTGAGCACATCCTTGCCAATCTCAGCATGACCAGATCTTTGTAAATTGTACAACAATCTTTCCACAAATTCTTTCAAGCTTTCTTCATCCTTTTGAACCATTTTAAACAATTCCTCCTTTCTATCCCTAGTTATACAATATTCTTGGTACTTGGAAAGGAAGGTGTTTTTCATTTGGTCCCAAGTAGTAATGGTCTCACGACCCAGACTCATGAACCAGCGTAAAGCATTTCCTTTCAAGGTGGCTGGGAATAACTTCAACTTCTAAGCACTAGAGGTGTAATCATAGCTACGACAGAGGATATCAAACTCAAAAATAAACTCATCAGGATCCTCAAAGGACTTACCATGAAAATTCGGGAGAAATGATGGTGAGATATTTTTAATGGGAGCTGCTCTAGGTGTTTAGAGGATAGGGAATTCTAATGTATCCATAATATTACTAGGCCGATTATTTTCTCCTTCTTCTTCCCAGTTCTCCCCATGTTCATTCTCCCCTTCCTGTTCTCTACCAGCCATGGTTCTAGTCCAAAATTCGATAGCTTCCTTTATGCGTTCTTCCTCTGCTTTGGCTTCTTCTTCTCTTCTCCTCTCTTCTTCTCACCTTCTCTCTTCCTCTGCTACTCGGCGAGTCTCCAACCACACTTCTTTAGTAACTCTACTTCCATTGAGATGATAGATCTCCTCTCTATCTGGTGCACCTACAACACTTCCCTTGTCTTTAGGAGGTTTATTTTCTGCAACAGGAGTTGAAGGTCCCATTGTATTCTCCACTATTGATGCTGAATGCTCAAGATTGGGAGGAACAAAATTTCCCCTTCCTGTAGATGTCCGTGGTGGTCTAGTGGAAGAATCAACTCTAGTAATTATTTCATCAATGTATGTATGTATTCCTTGACCTGCATTACGACCTCAACCTCTTCCACCTGCAATGTTAGTATTCAAAGGGGGTTCCCGATTTGTTTTTCTTGTATTCATTCATGCTGTAAATAATTAAATTAAAATGAAATAAAATGAAACCAAATACCAACTTTGTCTATCTATTACCATTCCTGGCAATGGCGCCAAAATGTTGGTCACCCTATATGTCAATTAATTAAAGCTAACACACAGGATGGTCAACATAAATTGTCAAACCCAGGGAGGTCTTTTTATTTCAATGACAATGAGCACAATCTATGCATAAACATGTCAAGCAGTTGATTAACTAAATGAAGATAATAATCCTACTAGTCTGTCTAGCCAAACTCATCCCATAAAGGAACTAATCTAATTCATACATCTAGGAATTCAATTGCAGCTACCTTCCTACAGAGATCAACCTAGCAGTTATAAATTTCAGAATAGAAATAAACTAGATTACTTTTGCAAGAAGCTAAATCCTATAATTATCAACTACAACATTCAATCTTTACCAAAATGATCCATCTAGTAGCTACTGTTACTCAGTCACAATATGCCTATTCTAATAAACCAATTGAAGATACAACAACAACCATAATCTAAACATAAGCTTGAACTCTAACTGATAATTACTGGAAATCCAAGAAAGCATAAACAACTGAAAGATATTGGAATTGAGCTTGGATGTTACAGTTGATTCAAACACGCATGCATTAAACTGAATTAATCTACACAGTCGACTGTCACACCACTCTGTTACAGCTATCCAAGATGAAATCGTGAACTACCAAAAGGAAAGCTAACCTCTGTTGCAGCTAATAGTAACATCTACAATAATTCCACACCACACACAGAAAGAAAACTAAATTAACCTACCTACTTAAAACGACTATCTCTGTGAGAAGGCGGGCCCTAGCCTTCTAACAGAGACGTCGAGAATCACAACAAATTAAGACACAAAAATGAAGAAATCTGCTCTCATATAAATGATGGAAATCGATAGTCTCAGTGCTCTGTTACACCTTATGAAAAATGGTAATTATCCAACCCCAGGCTACAGGAGCCTTCTCATATTGATACATTGAAAGTACAGATCACGATCCACTAAAATCATGCAGCAATGAAGATCTATGATCTTCATGCTACGGAGTTATATCTAAATATTACAACCATATTAAACAAGGTTGTTACTCATGAAGGAGCTGTTACTCCAGTAATCAATGGATCAACAAATTTAACAAGCTAGAATGCGATTTGTCTGTTGCAGCTGGGTTCTGTTTCAGTGGAGGCATGTTACAGATTCTCGTGGAGGAGTGCACCGTCCCTTGGAGTTATGAGGAATCGAGCTTTGAAGAGTAATAGGTGGCTCCATTCGGATGATACACCCGCGCTTTAGACCTTGACTAATTGAAATCACACAGATTAGCATAAACCAAGGACTAGGATCTAGAACCTTAACAATCTTAGGCATAAAATAAATAAAGCAATACCGAATTACACTTGTCAATATCATTGGTTGATCTGGAGAAAAGGCATAGGTATAGATTATGAAAATAGGATGTAATCGGGGCAAAATGATGTAATAAGGATGGCCAAAAAGGGGCATTTCCTGGACCCAACATCTCCCCCCAACTATTCAATTGCATGTCATGCAACAACCTCCACTAGTTCGAATTTGAGTCTGAGTTGAATCTGTGGAGATTTGTGAGATTATAGGCAAATTCTGGTGTTTCCCCTTGAGGCACAAACCCATAGCAAGCTGTCCATTTCTCCCAACAACCAATCTAATGCACGACCTCGTAGAGTTATCGCTAACTATCCTTTCTTAGTGGCATCATCAGTGATCTGTTTTACGGTCTAGACCACTTCACACAAAAACCATACTGTTTTGGGTTGTCTGTCCCACTCCCGTGGAACAACGGTAACTTAGCATCATCACCCACCATTCTGGGCTTCCTTCCTCCTTTCATTGTACTACTACTAATTAACTTCTGTGGTATTGACGAACTTGGAGGTGCCAAAGTGGTATTTGTTGCTATCTGAGAGATAGTGAGCGGAGGTGTGGGTACGTTGGTGCTGGGGTTTGGTCCTGCCTCTATCCTGGGCGTAGCCTGGTTTTCCTTGTCAGGACTGTGAGGTCTCTTCGTCCTGTGTGGTCTTCCTTCATGGCCTTGTGGTTCGACTGCAGCAACACCTTTTCCCATCCTCTGCCTCTTTTCCTGTCGGAACCTCGCTCCTCCCCTTGTAAGACCACTTTCTTCCCCAGCTTCACTCACAGTCTCATCATGACCTACACCCATCTACCCCTTATCATTCCTTGTACCGCCCCCCAACTGCCGCGGTACCCATGGCCTCCACCCACTATGCTGTGTACTGATCAAGATGCATATTCAATATACCCTTTTTGCAAATAAGCATCTTAATCGACAGTTGAAGCGACGATAGAAACTTGCCCCGGGGTTCGCGAAAAAAATATCTTTAAGCTTCGCTATAGGATTTCTGAGTATCAACCGTGAAATCTGTGATATAGCCCTCTAGGATGCTATTGAACCACACTTCGACATCCTGTGACGCTTTATTATCAACTTCATGCAGCTCCTGGATCAACTCAGTGGTCCAGGTCGTCGGTTCGCCACCTTGGAAGTTCCTCTTCTGAAAGGTCAACTTAGCCAACCATTCGAACAACAGGACAGAGAACTCACAGAAGAACCATTCATGCGGACCATCGTGAATATATCTATCTACCCACTAACCTACTATTAGTCGAGTGTTCCGGCTTTCTTCTTCAACGAATTCCTGCAACTTCTAATCAAAACATTCTTAGATCTCCAGTTTTGTCGGGTGCCACAACATATCCTCGTTTCACTTCGCACACGGTCCTGGCAATGGAACTAATTTTTGACTCAAACCCAGTTGACAGGGGTTCCCATTGTCGACACCAACCCACTGCGATCTCCCTGAGCACCGGCCCAGACAGGTTTTACCCTTCCTAGCAACACCTGCAGAGCAGATGAGGTCTCACTCGAGGCGATCAAGGGAGAGTGGATGGAACCATGTTTCCGCCGAATGAAGGAGGATGTTGTAGCATCAGCTAGTTAATCTTATTGCAACATTCAACGAGAAATCTATGCATTCACTTCGACATTATTGTACTCATAGCATCATTTAATGTAAACATTCATTGTTACGACAGATTATAACAGTAAAGCGACTATTGCATGAAAGAAACATTGCATTACCATCAAAAGAAAGAAGACACATCAGGATTGCACAAGAACAGTTTCATCACATCATATTATTACTACAAAAACCCAATACAATGCCTCTGCAGATCGCAGACTTTGGCAATATCTCTTATTCTCAGAACACCCACACCAAAACATACCAAAATCTCTCTGCTTGATCTCTCTCTGCTTGATCTATCTCCCCTCTTGATCTATATCTCCTTGATCTATCTCTCCTTACAACCTATAACTTTCTATCTATATGTAGGCTTCCGCATTTACAATGTTTGTCCTCTTACTAACAACTTCCTAACTGACTCTTGGACAAATGACCCAAAATCTAACTGACACGGTCCAAATGACCCAAAAAACCCGCCTATTGCGGTATACTTAACTCGAAATTACATCTCATATGGTCCAATGACCCAAAAACCTGCATATTGCGATACAAATGACTCAAAAAATACATAAAATAATAGAGCCTTCTTCCTTCCGCGACCTCGTCTGATGTGTCGCAGCATCGATGATGCTGCGATTCTTCCTCATGAAACCGCCTGCCAACAATTTCCATTCAAAGACGCTAGTTCCATGCTAAAAATGTGTACTGAACATTGATTCAAAAAAATATAGACATATATTCCCCCATCATTCCATGTATATGCACGTCTCTTATGAGACAGATAACTAACTTTAAACATCTCATGAATGCCCATTAAACCGACGTTCGTCAATATCTTTAGTATAAAACAAATGTCCAAGGGATGTCTGTTAAGGGATGTTAGTTCCATTAGAGGAAATTTGGGTAAAAAATGGGCCTTCTAAGGAAAATAATAAGAAAATAATAAAATAATAGTAGAGAGAGAGTAAAAAACTACTTTTTTGGATCGTATTTTCAACTTATCTCCTTGTAGGTTTACTCAAATTTCAAGTGGGAGGACTCATTGGATGCATAATTAAATTAGGCATCCAATGAGTACCCATGTTTCATACTTTTAACAACATCCACACCATGAAAAATCGAAAATACATTAAAAAACGTGTTTCTAGTGAGAGAAAACATGTTTTTTAATGTATTTTCGATTTTTCATGGTGTGGATATTGTTAAAAGTATGGAACATGGGTACTCGTTGGATGCATAATTTAATTATGCATCCAACGAGTCCTCCTGCTTGAAATTTGAGTAAACCTACAAGGAGATAAGTTGAAAATACGATCCAAAAAAGTAGTTTTTATTTTTTCCCTCCAATTTTTTTAGGTGCTCCCTTGTTGAATTTTAAAACATTTTGATTGGCTAATACACGATGACATGGAATTTGTATTATTTTTGGAAGGCCCATTTTAAATTGAAATTTCCTCTAATGCATGTTACACACGTGGAGTGAACGTCGCTTAAAAAAACCAAAGACATATATTCCACATTTATACCACGTTCATTATGTTACTTGATAAACTAGCACTTGGCCACTGCTGCAAGATATGTGGACCCAAATTACTTTTTTGGATCAAAATGTTGTAAGTGGATCCAACTAAAATGAGTGGACTGGATGGTTATAATCATCAGAGCTAGCCTGAAGGAAGGCATTGTATGGAATTTATTCTGATGTTTTATCCCTGATCTACAAAGTGCTTGGGATAAAACATCAGAAGAAAGGTTGTTTTTCATCCCTTTAATCTTATGTGGTCAACCCGACGCGCTCGACTTTCTAGCAAGGTGCGTTAGGTTCAAGGTGATTCACTCTGCACCATAGCAGAGCACATCGGTGATGCGTTGTTCTCTTGTAAAAGGTTCATTGATCTCCCATTGGCGCATGTTTCCCTTATGCATAGTGCATCGTTATTGGTTAAAATGGATAAAGAGAAGCTTTGAGCGACTTCTTGAAGCTTGGATGGCGTGGAGGCCTATCCCTAATTATCTAGAAAGGTGGCATTTGGTCCTCTTGTCTAGTGGGATGATCCCTTAAGCCTCTCCCCTAAATCCTCAACTTATCTTATCCCTTTATCCCTATATATATGAACCTCCTCTCCATTTTTAAGGGAGGAAAGATAGAGTACCTACATGCTGGTGGAATTTTGCTAGGAGATCCTCTTCATCCATTAGAGGCTAACCATTTGATCTTGAGGCTAGGATTGTTGGAAGGAGGTTATGACGTCAAAGCATCGGTTGTAACACCTCTCTCTTTGTACTTCTTATTATTACATTTAATGCAAGCTCTTTCCATAAAATTTGTTGTGTTAATAATGTTTAGGATTGACCTCTTTGACTGTTGATCTAGATTGATTCACAATCATGTTCTTTTATCACTTGTCCGTTTCCACATTTTATTGACTAGTTTTACAGCTAGAGATCTGGAGATCAGGACTTGGATCAACAAGGAGAAAATATATGCATCTATACGGTAAGCCATATCTCACTTATCTTGCAATTCAATCAATCTAGGAAAGTTGTTTGTATTATGTACTTGTTTTGTTCTAGATCTGAACCATCCAGACTAGGGAGATCAGTTTGAGTCCACTCTTACAGATTGTCCATAAAAAATATGTAATGCCTTATTTATATTGAGGAGGATTTGCCTTATTTATATGCTTTTTAGGAAAACTTAACTGTAATGCCCGCCTTTGACTTCGTCGCCTGACTAGACTTTGAGGGCACTTGTATGGAAGTGACACGGTTAAATAAATTTGAAAAATGTGTTATATTTTTTATTTGAATAAAATATTGCTGATTGACAAGCAAAATGATGATTATGGTCGATTGATTGGGAAATATGAATTAAAGATTATGTTATGAATACATGAAAGAAATGATGCTTTTTATTCCATAGATGTGAATAAATGCCACTTATTTAACTAGAAATGAAAAAAGATGAATGCTACATGATGATATACTTTATATTGTGCAGCACTACTGATGTGCGCTTTGAGTTTGTGCAGTGGCAGGTAAAACAATTTATCAAATGGACTCTCAAATGGAATAAGGCGGGGGGGGGGGGGGTCGTTAAGAATGAGAAAACATACATAAGGGTACGGCGACAGACAGTCAGCTCTGAAATAGTATTCCATGCACTATTCAAAAGACCTATCCTCTTTACTCAGGTAGCGTGTGCCGTATGGGCGAGGCCATAACTATTTGGTCGTGTACGATGAGTTGAGGGGCGCTCAATAAGTACGATCTTATTCCTCAACTTCCATTAGTCTCCATAAAAATGTAGTTGGATGATTACAGTAATGATTCCTAATCGCTAAAATCACACTCCCCACACAAGGACATGGACAAGTTAGTTGTCGGAAGGAGCCATAGATGTGGTACCTAGACAATGTCAAGAAATGGAACTAATTGCATGCTGGCACTAAACATTTAGACATATATTTGAATTATGCATATGTTAATGTTAAATTTGAGAATAATTAAATGAAAAAGTATTTAAATTTGAGCAAATATTAAGGGTGGATATTTTGACGTAGACTTCATGTGCACCCACTAATTTAGGAATACATGCATTAAATAAATATAATAAATAAATAAATAAAAGATATTTTATTTTGAAGCAAATGTAGATTGGTAGATATTTGTGATTTAAGCTCCACATGCACCCACTGATTTAGGGATTGGTATTTCAGACTAAAGAGACAACTAAGAGAAAATTGTGGAACTTATGTGCACCCTCATGTGAAGGTGACACATGGTTGCATGAGAATGAATATTATAAAATCAATAAATTAATTAATTTGCATGAGATGACACAAGGCGACAGAGAACATTCTATTTAAGAAGGAAGGAATGAAAAGGAAACAACCTCTTGCTCCCAAATGCTGGATGGATTCTGTAATGGGAATTTGAGAATAGTGTGATTTGGTTGAGAATTACTTTGGATATTGGGAGGTCTCTTCTGAGTTTTTGGGCTTGTATGTTCTTTGCGACCCCCTATTAGCTCATGGGACTAGGAGGAAGAAGACTACTCCCAGTGTGGTAGGGAGGTCAACCGAGGACTCATTTGATACATTCGTCTAGAACATGGATTGGATTGGGGTGGTAGATGGATAAACGTCTTCAACAACTAGATGATCGACCTTCAGACAGGTTCTTTATTATTACTTTATTCATGTTCTTGCAAAGAATTAGATTTCTTATTTTCCTCAGATTTCATATATGTATTATATTGGAATAAGTTATGTTAAATTATATTGTTGCAGAGATTTAATTTAAATTATTTATGGTCCCCTGTATGTAACACTCGAGAATGTAAGGATTATATTGTTGGATCCTTTTTGAAGTGGAAAGATTGATGGATTTAGATTACTTTTGACAGTACATTGTTCATACTTTTACTTGCTATTGTTCGGATCAAGCAAGTATACCACGACATAATCGATTTTCTTTTTGTGACCGGGTAAAGTATTTATTTTGGCATGGATCCTGATTGGATCGGATGCGTAGGATTTAGATAGTAAAAATGCCGAATTATTGTTTCGATTGTGCTCAGATTGATTAAGTCTTAATACACTGTATCTATTAACTATGAGATTATTTCCCTTTTTACGCCTCTATCAAATTGGGATATGCTATCATTATTAGTTGCATGAATCATAACTTACTATGGAATTTGATGTCATGTGTTGAATGTAAATTTAAGAATCTGTTAGGAACCCGTGTCAACCCTTCTCTTTACATTGTTAGTATATTGTTGTTGGGCGCATATGCTTTGTAAGTCATCTCGTAGTATTATATGTTCCATGGTATTGATCCGGAGTTTGTATTATCCCATAGTATTATATGTTCCATGGTATTGATCCATAGTATTGGACACATATGCTTTGTAAGTCATCCCATAGTATTATATGTTCCATGGTATTGATCCATATTATTGGATGCATAAACTTAGTATATAAGTATGTGTTGAGGCTAATGAAGACATCCAAGAGTTATTTTGTATTGAGATTGCTTAAAGGAGGTTTACCCCTCGAAGTGGCCGACGATCAATAAATCTCTTCTATGTTCTGTATTTATGAAATATCGTGCATTTTCATTAATTAATTGTTGGAGGTTCCTCACATTTGGTATCAGAGCACTTGCTTGGGCTTGTTGGGTGGAATTTCTGCCAATTTTTTTTTTGCATGTATATTGTTCCTTCAATTGCAGGTTCAGATCCGGAAATAATCCCTATCCACTTAACTGTGGGAAGTACTTGGGCATATCCCTAAAACTCATTATGAGGAGTACCACAGGAACCTTGAAGTAGCTGGACCATTGAAAGGAGCTTCTAGCAAAAAGGGAAATGAACCATACCTGATTGACTAGTTCCCACCCGTGAGGTAAACCAAGAGCTGTCATTTGTGGCAAAGCGGTTATCAGTTTTACCTGAGCCGTGGAGTGATGGGTACTGCCCCAATACACAAGCCGTCAAAAAGCATTGGTGGCTGAGTGAATACCCTGAATCGTTAGGAAGCTGCACATACCTGGGATCCATATATATTTCCAACTGATAAATAGTAGATTACATCTATCCAGAACTGTTGCAGATCAAGTCCGAGCTATTGTAGATCCATTCCGGAGAAAACAAAAATTCCATTTTTTCACCATATCTTCTTGGTTTTAACTCCGTTTCCTTTGAACATTCTCTGACACCCCTGAAATCCCATTCCACATATTTCATTCCTAAGGACCCTATCCCAAATTCCACTTCACAAAGCCAGAAATCCCACATCTGTCTATTTTTAGGGTTTGCCATAAATTCTTTGATTTTCACCCAATCGCCTTCAAATTTTTCCACAATGTTCATTTCCTATTTCTGCTTCTTTATCCCTCTTTGAAAATTTTTCCCATTATTTCACCCCACTTCTGAAATCTCCATTTTCTACTTCCTTGGCCATTCGAAAGCGTCCAAAACCTAGTCAAACCCTAATTACCCATCAGATTTTTTCCCAAATCCAAATTTTCCTTTACTAAAGAAGTTTCTATTTTTGTTTTTCTACCCATCCCCCCCCCAAAAAAAACTCTTGGTTATGGTTGTCACCCATCAAGGAGCAAAAACCATGGAGGAAGAACTTGCATCCCTCAACACCAAACTCGGCCTCCATATTGAGCATTCTACCATGAACAATAAACGATAGCTAGAGTCTTTTGCAGACACTGGGTTTTCTTCTTCCATCAATTTTTGTGGGCCGAAGCTTGATTTTCCTGGCTTCAATGGTAATGATCCGACTGGATGGATATACCGGGCAGAACAATATTTCAGTTTGCATAATACTTTTGATGTCAACAAAGTTCCACTTGCATCCTTTCATTTGGAACAAGAATCCCTTCAATGGTACCCTTGGTACATCAAGGATCCTGAAGAGCCAAAATGGATAGATTTTTCCAACTCATTTTGCAATGATTTGGTCCTAGTGCTTTTGATGATTTCATAAGAGCACTCACTAAACTTCGCCAAATTGGCACTGTGAGAGAGTATCAGACAAAATTTGAGAAACTGGCCAATCACACAGAAGGATTTCCTAATGAATTCTACAGGAGTTGTTTTATCGGTGGTCTAAAGGATGCAATCTGATCTAAGGTTAAAATGTTCTATCCCAACACAATGATGGAAGCCCTAGGGTTGTCTAAGTTGGCATAGGACAAGATCGCAGCCCAACAACGCTCCAAATCCACTTTTGTTCCATTCAGAAATATGGTTTCCCAACGACCTCCCATCACGCCAGCTCCTCGACCAAATCCTAACAAGCATTTGTCTGAAGCATAGATGTGGGCGCATAGAGAAAAAGGGATTTGTTATAATTGTGATGAGAAATTCACTCGGGGACATAGATGTGTTGAGCAAAAGATCTATCTCTTGGATGTAGATTCTCCACTTGCCTTTGAAATTGGTGAAGAAGATCCAGATACAATAGATGATCAGGTCAACATTCCATAGCCGCCTGCTGACCCTCCATCTCAGGATGATCACCCAGAGATATCTCTCCATGATTTAGCCGAATTCACCACCCCACAAACAATGCGGGTCAGGGGTTACTTCAAGAAGCTCCCTCTTACAATACTCATTGATTCTGGTAGCACTCATAACTTCATTAACCCTCGGATCGCCAAACAGGCTGATTTTTTGTCCATCCTTGCTCCAACTTTGAAGTCATTATTGCTAATGGGGGCACCTTACCTTGCCAAATAGAGATGAATAGCAAGCCAATTTGAGGGGGCAACCTCCTTATACAATGTACTGAGTATACAAGATAAGACAAGACAAGATACTCAAATGAAAATATATCCTTCGTAGATATATGAGATTAAGAGGTACAATTACAACTCACTGACCCAAGTCGACATAACTAATATAACCATACTAATGACAATTAAAACTAATGGACCAAAACCGACATCAAAACTAATGCAATGCACCACAATATAGTGGGAAATGTGCCCATATTTAGGGCTTAACTTCAAGTGAATTTTTTCAATAAAGGATTTAATTATAAAAATAGACTAACACTATAATTTACAATATTAGGATACTGTAGAGGGGAAAAATAATGGCATTAAAAGTTAAAAATATAAATGTACTATACATTTCCCACTAGAAAAGCTTCCCAAAACATATCATAAGGATGTGATGTAATAACAATTGGCATATAAATAGTAGAACAACAACTCTACAAAATAGAAGGGAATCATCCTTCAATCAATAAAAGAGTTAAGGATGATCCTCTTGTTTCACATATTGATTGGTTTCCTTCTTTTTCTAAATTTGCAAATGAATTCCATGAAAGAAAAAGTCAATGATCAATTAAGAACATATGCATCAGACATAATTACTATGATCTTGAATTGTCTTGCACACATTTGAGGAACTATCCACCAAGATCATAAAATACTAAGCCTAAATACAAAAAGGAAGTTTAGAGATGATAGATCCAAGGGATTTCCATTAAGAGACGCTAGTTCCATGCTAAAAATGTGTACTGAACATTGATTCAAAAAAATATAGACGTATATTCCCCCATCATTCCATGTATATGCACGTCTCTTATGAGACATATAACTAACTTTAAACATCTCATGAATTCCCATTAAGCCAGTGTTCGTCAATGTCTTTAGTATAAAAAAAATGTCCAAGGGATGTCTGTTAAGGGATGTTAGTTCCACGTTACACATGTGGAGTGAACGTCGCTTAAAAAAACCAAAGAAATATATTCCACATTTATACTAGGTTCATTATGTTACTTGATAAACTAGCACTTGGCCATTGCTGCAAGATATGTGGACCCAAATTACTTTTTTGGACCGAAATGTTGTAAGTGGATCCAACTAAAATGAGTGGACCCGATGGTTATAATCATCAGAGCTAGCTTGAAGGAAGGCATTGTATGGCATTTATTCTGATGTTAAAGGGATGAACAACAACCTTTATTCTGATGTTTTATCCCAAGCACGTTCATTCCTAGATCAGATTGAATTAAATGCTAAAAAACTAACATGGTATCGGAGCTAGCCTGAAGGAAGGAATTGTATGGAATTTATGACACTTGTTGCACTTGCAACAAATTGGAAGCTAGGGCTCGATGTAGTAAAAACTAGTCATTTTGGAACTTTCTCTATAATTTGTTTTTTGTGAAGGTTTAGGATCTGAAACTTTTACAGGATGAATATGAAATGTTCATGTACCTTGTGTCCAAAGATCAGACCCAGATTGATTGTACTTTGTGAGATATGATTCGTACAAGTTAGGGTTTCTGCCTCTTCGAGAATGCATCCCTAACATGTGACGTAGGCACAAAGGTCATATATCGGGATAGGAAGCTCCAAATGGAATTCCTTAAAAAGTTTCAGTTAGGGCACGGACTTTTGTTTTAGATGCCCGTGTTTCAGAGGCCGAATTTGAAACAATGACACGTGGCACTTCGTACAAGTTCGCTATGCTGTTTCATCCCATAAACAGGTCATGTTGCGACACTTGGCATATCTCTCTCAAGGAGAATCCATTGAAGCTCAGATTTGCGGGGTTGGAAATTTTACAGGTCATTCTACCACAGGTTGAAGTTTCAGACCCCAAGGATCCAAAATTTCAGAGATACATCAGAAACAATATGGAATATATTTCCGTCAAAACAAAATTGGATTCTAAGCATTTTCATTTTGGCTTGTCACTACCGCGGGAAATTAGGGTTTCTGCAAAAGTTGGAATTTTTGGAATCTGAGACCACGGATGGATGCTCGTCATCAAAATCAAAATTTTGAGACCAAGATCAAAGTTTTTGGTTGGGTAGAACCCTGGGCTCTATCAAACCCTAGTTCGGGTTTTTGACTAGAAAACCAGAAAAACCATAAAACTAGAATTTGACAGAAGCTTCAAATCCAAAACTGGCAGGTCAATTTTGAGGGGTCAATTGTTGGAGTTTTCAAAATCTGAGCACACCAGCTTGCTCACCTTAGTCATCTACATCTCCCTGTCCAGACAGAAGTTTGAAATTCCAAGTTTGGATTTTTAGGGTTTCTCTCTCAAACCCTAGCCAACTCTAGATCTAGTTTCAACAAATCAAAGTGGATTGGGCTAATCATAGAAGAGGATGAATTGGAAACCTACATAAGTGAAGAGATTCCAATTCCAGAGGGAGATGAGGCTAAGGCCTTACATAAGATGTCTACAAGCAATCCCGACATGTATGACTTGAGGAGATACAGGTATGTTTTGAAATCTGTTCATGATTAAGTTTATGATATGTTTGTCTTCATATTATTGAGGTTAGTACAATCTTGATTAATTTTTATACTTTTCTTATAACGTTAGTAAAGGTATGAATGCATGTGAGTGATAGAAGACATTCATTGATTAGGGTTATGACACTTATGATTGTACTAATGCACCATGGTGTTGTATGAGGATGATGTGGTTTGCTAACATGAAAGGTACATCAAGAAAGACAAATCAAGTTCTAGATCAAGAACATATGACCATGGTGACATGAAGACAAATACTTATCCATAGCCATTGATCACATAAAATCTCTAATTACGAGGTATGTATATTTTGGTTCTACAATGCTTAACTTATGAGATATGCAAGTTACTAGCACAAGGTCTCTAAATCATTGAAGAGAACAAATAAGACATTGTTTGGGTATGTTAGACATAACTCGCAAACATGATAATCCAGGTATGTTTTTTCTATATCAAGTTAGAATCCTACCTTGTGTTAGGATCTTATATAAGTATATTTTTTGTATGATTGATAATGATTATTCATGAAGTTATAAGTTTGAGTAATCATGGGTTTATGCATATTAGGCTTCTTACTTTGATTGATGATATGACAAACCAGAAGAGTCCTACGGTCAAATAAGAATATGCACGAGTAAAAGAAGTCCTCCCTGAAACCTTGCATACTAATGCTTGTGATAAATTAACTGTGTATGAAATGACCATGACCATACATGCTTAAGATTATTAAGAATCATACTATTTTGATAGTATTGAGATTATACTAATGAATGTATGAGATCTTAAGGATGACATAATGATGACACTAGTGCACCCTTAAGCATGCATAGTGGTCCAAGATGGTATAAGTTCAAGGACAAATAATCTAGGAAGCAAAGATCAAGAGGGAGCACACTCAAGTAGTTCCTACAAGGAAGCAAAGATCAAGAGGGAGCACACTCCAGTAGTTCCTGCAAGGAAGCAAAGATTGCGAGGGAGTCCACCCAACAACCAAACAAAGATAAGTATTTGAATTGTAATTTCTCGTATATATGATTACTTAAATGATGTTGTTTAGTCATACTTATGTTCCTAGATTTAGGATGTATATTATGCATATTAGAAAAGTTGCATTAATGAACAAGAGACTACTAATATGCAAGTAATGGGTAAGTGGCCTATGGTACTGTACAACATTCCATTGCTACTTATCTAGAATGAAACCTCTTTGTTGACATGTTGGGAGTTGTGCACACTCTTAACAATGTTTTGGTAGAGATGGAAGGCATCTAGAAAGTTACCGTATGAATACGGGATATGGATGAATGTTGTATTGAAGTAGTGGCTAAGATAATTACATGACCGTATGACATATGTCCTTATGTGTAATATTTTTTTTATGAAAACTATGAGATGTTTCTAATCATGCAATTGAATTCGAATTGTAGGAAAGATTGTGTACAATCACATACAAAAGAAGGAAAACAACATTTGTTCCAGCAACGAACTTCAAGAAAACTATATATTGAAGATATTGAAGAATCTAAAGTTCCCATGATCTGTGATGGAGTAATGAAAGGATGCCATGATCGAGGAGTACCATTCGATCATGAAGAATGATGTCTGGGATGTGGTCCCGAGACCAGAAGGGAAGTCTGTTGTGACTTCCAAGTGGATCTACAAGATTAAGCATGCTGCAGATGGTAGCATAGGAAAATACAAGGCAAGGTTTGTGGCTCGTGGCTTCTCCCAGAAAGAAGGGATAGATTATGAAGAGACTTTTGCACCTGTAGCCAGATACACTTCCATCAGAATAGTACTTGCTATAGTAATGAAGTGGAAGATACACCAGATGGATTTCAAGACAACTTTCTTGAATGGTGTAGTCGAAGAGGAAGTGTATGTGGAGCAACCACTCGGTTTTGGGACACATGACAGGGAGTCATATGTGTGTAGATTGAAGAAAGCCTTGTATGGCTTGAAGCAAGCACCCAGGACATGGTATGATAGGATAGACAACTTCCTGTCCAGTTTAGGCTTTACCAAGAGTAAAGCGGATTCCAACCTTTACTACAAGGTTGAGGAAGGTAATCCAGTGATATTCCTACTATATGTGGATGACCTATTTGTGACAGGTGAGGATATATTGATTGCCAACACGAAGAGAAAGCTTGCTACCGAGTTCGAGATGAAGGACTTGGGTATGATGCATTAATTTATAGGTATGGAGGTGTGGTAGAGTGCAGATGGAATCTTCCTTGGACAAGGGTAGTATGCAGTAGAGATCCTGAAGCGGTTCGGGATGATGGACTGCAATGCCATGTCCACACCTATGGCATCGAACTTGAAGCTATTGAGTGATGCTTCATCAGAGTTGGTTGATGCCATGATGTATAGTCAGATGATTGGTTCCTTGATGTACTTGACGAACACTAGACCAGATATTTGCTTTGCGCTGAACACATTGAGCCAGCTCTTGACGGATCCTAGACATGTTCACTTGATTGCTGTAAAGCATATTCTGAGGTACCTGAAGGGTGCGGTTGATTATGGGCTCAAGTATGATGTGAATCAAAAGTTTAACCTGGAGTTTATGTTGATTCAGATTGGGTAGGAAGTGTTGCAGATAGGAAGAGCACTTTGGGGTGCTGCTTCAGTATGGGATCAGGTGTGATCTCTTGGTTTTGCAGGAAGCAATTCTGCATAGCATTGAGTACAACCGAAGCAGAGTATGCCACAACTTGTTCAGCTAGTTGTGAGGAAGTATGGATTCTAAGGAAGCTACTTTCTGATTTATTTGATCTCCAGTTGGATTCTACTTGTATCTATTGTGACAACCAGAGTTGTGTGAAGTTGTTAGAGAACTCGCTGTTCCATGACAAGTCGAAGCACATCGAGATCAAATATCACTATATCAGGGATATGGTGCAGAGAGGAGCAGTGAAGCTCTTGTATGTTGCGACGGATGAGCAGATTGCATATGTGTTGACCAAACCACTAGCCAAAGTGAAATTCGAGTACATCAGAGAGAGGCTTGGTGTTCTTCATATAGAAGATACTTCGAGGAGGAAGTGATGAGACACATTTGCAGTAGCCATTCCAAGCATGGTGGTAGGAGGATCCTTCGCATGGCTGTGGATGTAAGTGCTGTGTGATGAGCGTCAGGATGATGCTCTAGATGATGTTATGTATGATGATGATCAGGATGTTCATGTGTGATGAGCATCAGGACGATGCTCCAGATGATATGCATCAGGATGATGCTATGATGATGATCAGGATGATCATGTGATGATGATATGCATCAGGATGATGTTGTGATGATAATCAGGATGATCATGTGATGATGATATGCATCAGGACGATGTTATGATGATGATTAGGATGATCATGTGCTGACGATGTGCATTAGGATGATGCACTGTATGATGATCAATATGATCATGAGCATCACGATGATGCTTCGTGCGAGGATGATCAGGTTGATAATGAGTATAAGGGTGATACTTCGAGGCTTTGGATATGTGGCAGGTTGTGTAGTATCATGTAATAGATCCCTGGGAGATCCGATAGGTTGAGCAGTAAGCTCATAATCAGTCCTAGGATGCTCTTTCGAGGTTTTGTGAGGGAGGCATGTAATCAGTCCTGAAGATTCGATAGGTTGTGCTAGGCACGTAAAAGTCTTGGGATGATATTTAGATATCTTTTCGGTCGTGCTAGGCACATAAACGTTCCTGGGATGCTCTTTTAAGGTTTTTCCTGTTCACATGTAATCAGTCCTGGAGATCCGATAGGTTGTGCTAGGCACGTAAAAGTCCTGGGATTCTCTTTAGAGATCTTGCCAATCATGCTAGGCACATAAACATTCTTGGGATGCTCTTTAAAGGTTTTGTGAAGGCTGCATGTAATCAGTCCTGGGAGATCTTGTCGGTTGTGCTAAGGCACATAAAGGATCCTGGGATTCTCTTGTCAGTTTTTGTAGAGGCACATAATAAGTCCTGAGATTCCACCTCTATCAGGCCGCTAGCAGAGATGATGAAGACCTACAGGAGGCTAGGCCTACATCCAACATGAAAAAGGGTTGGCTCTATAGAAATTCATATGACGAGAAGAATTGAGAGATAACCCTAGTGATTGAGATGATGAGTAAAACAACAATGATGATGATGCTCCGCGATCCAGTGATGATGATCTAGCTCTAGAATTGAAGATGTGTGCTTATATGTATTGATGACCTGTGTCAAGAGAATATCTTCCTAGTTAAGAGGGAGTGTTGATGTATTTGTAATTTCGGAAGATATTCACTTGTATATTACATTTGTATTTTATTGTATCCCCAACAAAGATGTATTATTCCTCTGATTGGAAGTGTCGTCATTTGTATTTGCAAGTGTCGCAAGTATTATTGTAAGTGTCGTAACTTATATTTGATGGGTTATTAGAACACCTTAGAGGGGTCGGCCTAGTATGGGTTAAATGGTTATTAGACCACCCTTGTGGGGTTGGCCCAGTGACAAGTGGTAATGGGTTATTAGACTCTCCTAAGGAAGGTCGGCCCAGTTAGAGTAAAAGGCAAGTAAAGGTAAAGTATACATAGAGAGGATCACCTCTCTATTCATTCATTCACTCACTCACTCACTCACTTCGCATAGTGAGAGAGAGGAGGAGTGCACATAAGTGGAGGAGGAGAAGCTACTGGGAGACTATCTCTTGTTTCGGGGTTTGATCTTTGTGATTTTTGTATTGGTGCTCATTCTATCTCCGAGGAAGTTGCGGGGTTTTTCACCTTCTTGGTTTTCCCTGGTGAAATGCTTTGTGTCTCTTGTCTCTTATGTTTGATATGCTGTACATGTTGTTCTCTCAGTTAAGATCCTAGATCAGATTGAATTAAATGTTGTAAAACTAACACCCTCATTTCTTCTTCATTGACTTCTGTTTGTTGGAATGGGCTTCCAATAGGCTCCTGGGGGTTTATATTTTGAGATTCCTCCGCAGTCACAGGTTCCTCCAAATCCCTTTCTTGATCCTTCTCTACTCCTCTGGATTCCCTATCTCTCCCCCCAACTCTATCTGACAGGCTCTGCTCGTCTTCCTCTTCAATTTCATTACCATTTTCTTCCATGGCCACATGGTCTACTGTTATAGCTTGAAATGACACCTCTCCGTCCGTGACGACACTTGCTTCCCTTGGTCGCATGACGACACTTCTTGAGATCAAGTTCAGTCACACAACAGGACATTTGTGGATGGAGGAGTCATTTGGGACACTAAAAATGGTTGAAATTACCTCATTCTTGACCCATTTGATGTATATGACCCTTAGGAACATTTTTCCAGACCAAACCATCTCCTGAAAATGAGCAGAAAAGCCTGTTTTTGGCCATTTTTCAACATGAGCGCGACTCCACTGTTATAATAGTAGCGTGTGTACGCGACTTTACCTCATTCAAAGTAGCGCCCATTGCCATATGTACGCGACTTTGTATACTGTAGAGTAGGGTACACTCTTGTTTTGGTCAAAATCTCGAAATTCGAGTAAGTTAAGTTGGTTGGGAAACCTCTTGAGTGGTTGTAACTTCTTTTCCTCTTCCTCATTGACTATATAAGGAGGGTAGAAGGGTCATGTAGAAGGAGCAAGCCTAATTGCAAAGTTATGCTGGAGGAATGGAGACCCTCATCCCCCTCTCTTGTGCTTCAGTTTTGGTAAACCCTAGTACAATTGCTTAGAGGCTGGGATCCTTGGAGAACGGAAGCAGCAGACCTTGAATCTAGGTTTCGTGAAGTGCCAAGCTTGAAGGAAGGTATAATTGTATGTACTTGCTTTCATTCATTAATAAAGATCAGACGTTCTTCTCTTTCCAAATATGACCTATTAATGTGTCTTAAGATTTGATCACTGTTTGATTATAGTTTGATGTCTCTTTCCATTATAGATATCAGTATTATATATGTAGTCAAATGTATTTGAGAAAGGTATCAAGTTGTTTTGCAGGTCTGGGCATTGCGACACTGGATAAGCATTGAAGAGCGAGGGAGGAAAAGCTAGGATCAACCTTCTGAATAAGGTGCCTACATCTCTAAACCCTAATCTCTTCATTTATTAGTTATACTTGCAGAATGCTTTTAAGTCTGTCTTTATCACCGTAAGTTGGTAGTTTCTCCCCTGAACTATAGGTGCATTTTCCCCACAACAGAATGGCGACTCCGCTGGGGATAAGCCTGACTGCTTAGGGGTATCCAAGGTCATTTCTTCAGTTTTGTTTGATGGTCTTTGTTCATTTTCTTGATTAGGATCAGTTAGTAGGCTCTGTTTGACCCTCCTGGGCTTTTTACAGACCCTTCCCAACCCTTGCAAACCTTTGTGGACCCAGTTTGGGGGTTTTAACCCCGTTTTTAGACTTTTTTTCTTGTACGCTACTGTTTGTACCACACAGTAGCGCCCATACTGCTATGAGCGCTAGTTTCCTTCATACACAGTAGCGCCCATACTGCTATGAGCGCTAGTTTCCTTCATACACAGTAGCGCCCAAAATCTGGGTTTGATTTTTTGAGTTTTTGGGTTGTGGACCCAAATCTGGGGGCTGTGGCTGCATTTTTTGGGGTCCCTGATGACCTTAGGTCTGTGTTAAACCCCTGTAAGTGGTCTCCCATCCTTGTACTGATCCTACATTCATGATTTGAACCTCTTTTGATCGATTTGGGCTTGTTTGGAAAGTTTTGGGGTTTGTTGACTTAAGTTGGGGGGTTGTGGACCTGTTTGGTGTTTTGTACCCTAATTGGAGTCTGATTGAACTTGCTTGCCCCATTTCCACTGGATTTGAAACCTCTTGAGTCTTTTTGACCCTGTTTGTATCTATTTGAGTGAAATTTCTCTTTTAGGTTGGTTTCTTGTCCTCCCTTATGCTTTTAGTTTTTCTTTTGTAGTGAAAGCTCAAGTGTTTTGGTTGTTGTTCAAGACCTTGTTTGCATTGTTTACGTGCAGACCTGACTTTACCAAACCATACTTCTTCGTAGGTCATTTGATTCGTTTGGGTCTAAAAGTAGTTTTTGTACTCTTTTCCCAATGTTTGGCATGCTTACATCAATAAGAATTTGAAAGTCATATAAGGTAGCTTTTACTGCTCCATAAAGAGAACCTGAAAGTTTCTTTGCTTTGCTTTGATAGTAGATTAGTTTCAGTTTTTTGTTTCTTACCTTTGAAAAGCATAAAGAATTTTGATTCATTTTCTAAATAGAGTACCTTGCAAGTGGCTTAAAAGATTTTAGAGTGCTTTGCATAAAAAAGAACAAGTTTTCTTTTGCATACTTATTGGTTTGAGTAGCTGCATTTTTAGGTTTTGAGTTTATTTTTATACATTTAGACTTTATTTTTTTTGCATTCAAAAGATTAAAAAATTGCATTTGCATATGCATTCTAGATCAAAATTTTAAGACTTGCATTGAAAAGAAAAAGATTTGTTTGGTGGTAAATATTTCATTTTCAGTACTCTATTTCTATTATAACCACTCTCACACACCCACTACCTTTTTGAGTAATCAAGTAACCTTTAAAATGAACTCTAATAAAATGAACTAGCAACATTTTCTTTTCTAGGTTACACTACACCAACTAGTTTTGGTTAGGATCTTGGGTTTAAAACACCTTAAACCACCCAAGATCACACATTGCGCAAAAATCGTAGTGAGACTATCATTAGGCAAACCCACCTCACTCAAAATTTGCCTGGGAGCATATGCAGTAGGTCAATGTGAGATCAGTTTGTGGGAATACCCCTCCTACTTTCTGTTCGAGCATACGCCAGGATCGGATTGCGTATTGGGGACTCTTTCGAGTTTCGGGCTTAGCTACCCTGCCCACGCTTTCTGATTCGACCGGTGACTGTTCCCCCAGGAATTTTCGGTGTTGTGGTATCCTTAGTATCAGACTCTAGGTTCATACACAGGTGACAGCGGAGGGTATATCTGCTGTACCTAGGACAGACGTGGGAGGAAATCCCTTGCAGGTCTTTGGGAGGGCGGTTGGGTGATTCCAGCGCTTGCACCCTTAGTCATTGTATTGTGGACCCCAGGTAACTGTCCTTCATCCTTCGTTGATCTGTTCTGGGCCCTCATCATCCCAGACTCTTCTCCGGAAGGCATCTGTTTTCCTGGTTTGATTTACTTAGGACCTTTTTTTAGTGGTGTGCTCTTTGTGCTACTTGTTTTTAGTTTTCCTTAGGGAACTTCTTGTTCATTTGAGCGAGAAGCTATGTCTAGCATTCCGGCGAGTGCCAATCAAGGTACCCCTGTTCCGGGGGATCCTTGTGCTGTTCCATTCATTGGAAACATTGGTGCTCCCTTAATGGCTACTTTGAATCTTCCTGGATTCACTATTGGGCTGCCGGTTTGGTTGTTTTCCACTCCGAATGCCTTGCATGCTCCTGACGCTTCTTTTGTGAGCACCTCAAATCAAGAGCATCAGAACCCTGTGCCTCCTTTGCCAGTAACATCTTCTCCTCCTCCTTCTACCTCATGTGGTGAAAGTAGCAATACTAGTAACCAGCAGTCTAAAAGGAATAGACGGGGGAAGAATAGGAAGAAGATGCCAAAACAAGGGGGCAAGCACCCTGCCTCTGCAGATCATGCAGGGGGCACCCACCCAGCCTCTGGAGGTCATGCTGGGAGAAAACTTTTAGTCACTGAAAATCATACTGAAAGTTTGTCTTCAACCACTGTCAGTCATGTTGAGGACACGTCATTGATCACTGCTAGCCATATTAATGACAAGTCACCAGTTCCTGTGAGTCATACTGGAGACACCAGATCAGCCACTGCAAGTCATGCTGAGGGAGTTGACATTGTCGACAAACCCAACAAACAGAAGCTTAAGTTCCCTTGTAAGTTTTGCGAGGGAGACCACCTTACTTACTTGTGCCCTGTACTTCCAGAAGTGCAAAAAGTGTGGTCCTTAGTTCAAAAGTCTTCTGCTTCTGAGCAACCAGCCTATGTGAGTCATGCTGGGGGCAAGCTGTCAGCCAATGCTAGTCATGCTGAGAGTACTGACGTTGTAAAGGAGTCTAAACCTATAGGACGGAAACCAAAGTTCCCTTGTAAACTTTGTAAGGGAGATCACCTTACTCACCGATGCCCTGCCATTCCAGAGGCACGAAGAGTGTGGTCCATGTCTGAAGGAACCTCTGTTCCTGAGTTGTCTATAGATTCCCTGCAGTCAGATCAACCTTTGGTTGATAAAGTGGTTGAACCAATGCAATCTTTGGTCGACCCCACTCTTCCTTCGGAGAGTGAAGTGATTGAATCGATGCAATCTTCGACCGATCCCATCAGTCCTTCAGAGATTGATGCACCTACTACTGAAGTCTTCTGCATTTCCAGTTTGGATGTTCCTGAAAAAGGGGGCACTTCATCTGTGCCATGTGAACCCCTACCAAGCCCTAGGATTGTTTCCTTTGATTGGAATAGTCTAGCCGAGCCTCGCCTTCCTTCTTCGACACCTTTCCAGATAAAGGTTGATATCGGGAACCATACGGTTGATCGATGCATTGTTGATGAAGGTGCTTCTGTTAGTATCTTATCCGCTTATGCTTGGAGAGATTTGGGTTTCCCTAATATTATTCCAGCTGTTAATTGGCCGTTGACCTTCGATAGAAGACCTAGTGAACCGATCGGATTCCTCCGTCAGGCACCTGTTACCTTGGGTGGAAAAACAGTCTTAGTTGATTTTATGGTTTTAAAGGACCCTATGGACTTTGATATGATCCTCGGGCGTGATTACGTTTATGCTATGCATGCTGTGGTGTCTACGCTTTTTCGTGTGATGCATTTCCCTCATAACGAAAACATTGTCACCATCGACCAGCTTGCATTCGTTGATCCTCCTTATTACCCAACTGTAGACCAGTCTGATCCCTCGTCATTAGGCACTACTATGTCACATGAGCCTTATGTGGCATATTGTTCCTTGAGTTCAACTGCTACTGAGAAGAAGTCTCTGAGTTCATGCTTACCTTCTCGGGACTTGGTCCCAGCTTTTGACCAAGTGACACCTCCATCTGAATGTTTAGATATGTATTCTATCTGGGATGATATACTTCCTTCCGATGAAGTTTTCCTAGAGTCTATAGTACAGTCTGCCATTCATTTGGATGTTGATCCAGTCGCAGTCATGTCCAGCCCCGGTTTGACCTTAAAGTCTGATCTTCCTACTGTTGAGTCTTTGGACTCTCCTATAGATCCGCAAATCGGTGTTACTGCTGAGTTTGATTCTGCTTCTAGAATTTTCAACTCCCATGATGATGAATTTGTTTCTGCAAATTCCATCATGTCCTTCAACTTTGATCTTCATCCTGAAGTTGATCTTGTTGATTGTAAGTCCTCGGGCTTGGGTACCATAGAGTCTTCATTTGAAAACTCTGCCTTGTTTATGCCTGATGTTGATGATAGTGAAGTTGAAAGTATTTCTACCATAGTGACTTGTATCGGGTCTTTCCTTACATATGTTTTAGATATGATCCTGGTACTAATGTTTCTTGGAGACAGGATTCTTAGCTGGATGTATACTTGCTTACTGGTCCTTTTCGACACCTTGTGCAACCATGTCAGGTATATTCGGAACCTTGCATATAGGTTTAGGCTTCCCCGCTGTTATGTTGCATTTGAACCTTTTGCCATCCGAATTCGCCATAGGGTCGAACCTGTTGGATATTGGTGTGTTAACCATCTCTTTATGCATTGTGCACCAGTCCGACAGCAGAGCCTACCTAACATGGGTCACCCTAGTCAGCACCCTTATGCCATTCTGGTGCCCATGCTGAGTTTTTCTCATAGGATCGGGAGCCTTTTTAGATTTACCATGACTTTGAGAAGAAGCCTCATATCTTTCTTCCTCACATATTTCTGGCCATCCCTGATAAGGCTCCCATCTTTGTGTTCAAATTGCATATGCATCTATTATGATCCCGCTTGCGCTAATGAGCCTGAAGCCGACTTCCACGCTTTTAGCCCGTTGTATAAGCCTCCATATCTGATCTCATTTCCGCTAAGCCCTGTATCATTTTGCCTTTTCAATTTGACACCTTTTACCTGGAGGAGACACACCCTGAGTGTCCTTATCTTGCCCATGTTCCTTGCATTAGGCATAGCTTTGTTCCATGCGCTTGGAGCTAGTTTTGCATGTCCCTGACACTCGTTTCCTCCCATTTCGAGCATTCTTCTACCTTCACTTCGAGCTCGTTAAAAACAGTAAGTAGGTTACGAGCAGTCTTCCACCTTTCCTTCGAGCTCGTTAAAAACAGTAAGGAGGCTACGAGCATTCTTCTACCTTCACTTCGAGCTCGTTAAAAACAGTAAGTAGGTTATGAGCATTTCTTTCATCTTCACTTCGAGCTCGTTAAAAACAGTAAGGAAGTTGTGAGCATTTTCCTATCTCCTTTGAGCTCGTTAAAAACAGTAAGGAGGTCATGAGTTTACTTTTCCGGACTCGTTAAACCTTTACGGAAAAGATCCCTATGGAGTTCTTTTAAGCCCTTTTCAGACTCCTTAAATAGGAAAAGTTTGCCGAGCATAGTTGTCTTTTCGGGCTCGTTAAAATAACTGAACCGACATCCACTTAGGTATAGAATTACCCCTTTTCCGGGCCTTGGTGGATAATTTACGGAAAAGGTATACTCTAGGTATACTCTTGTATGCGCTAGAAGAGTTCTTCTTCCATCATTTTACACTTTTTCGGGGAAGGAGACTAACTTTACGAAAAAGGACCTTTGGAGTCGTCTTTAGGGTTTTCAGACTCTCGAAATGTGAAAACACCAAGCGAGCACATACCAATCCGGGCTCGATATAAAATCCACGGATAAGTGTATAGAGGACTGTTTAAGTTTTTCAACTCTATAAGCAAGAAAACACCGCCGAGCACAGACCAATCCGGGCTCGATATAAAATCCACGGATAGGTGTATGGAGTTTTCTTCTAGGTTTTTCAGACTCCTTAAATATGAAAATACCGTCGAGCATGCTTTAGTTCTTTGTCAAGCTCGTTAAAAAATGAAAAAGGAAAGGGAAGGGAAGAATGTCAAAATATCTTTCAATATGATGGCAGCAAGTCAACTATCTCCTTGAACAAAGCACCTGTTTTGAGTCTATCAAACAAGTTGGGTTCTAGTATTGACCTTAGGGTAAACTTGATCTCAGAGTTCCTACTCCTCCGTTTGGTTAGTCTTCCAATCATTTGGAGAATCTGTTAATGTCTCCTACATTGGAGATATGTATCATGGTCTCTTTGTGTTCAAAGCTGCCTAAGTCACTCTTGTGTCGTGCTCACTGTTCAAGGATACAACCTGTGTCGGCCATTCTGCAGTTGCCTTGACCTCATGTGTCGGCCATTCCTTGGTGTCAGTATGTTTCATCCTGTGTTCCGTCCTACTCCAAATAAGCTCATACCTTTTGAGTGTCCCTCATGTTGGATGATGGAGGATGCATTAAGGCCTCCCTTCCAACGGACTTCTTCCCATCGACTTCAACTCATTGTGCTCTGGGAATGAAGTTTAGAGTTTCGGTTAGTACCTTGGGGATTGCAGTCATTAGTGGCAGTTTCCCTCGCTATTGGATAGATGGGAATACATCAATGTCTCCTATCCGATGGATTCTTCAAGTGTTCGACGGCAAGACCATCTATTCGCACTTGCTTGAATGTACTAGGTACCTTGGGTTCCATTTTCATTATTGGTGGACACCCTCGCGTTTGTTAACGGTATACATCAATGACCGGTAATCAAACGATACCTCCCATGTTCGACAACAGCTCATTTATTCGCATGGATAGGTTTGTACCTTGGGTTGTTTTTGGATGAAGACCTTGGGATCCTCGATAGCATCACCTCATTTATGTTATCGCCCAAGTTGCGCAAGACTGAGCCCCACTCCTTTTGGCTCTTGATGAGACATAGATCCAGCTTGTTCTCTATGGCTATGTTCTCCAGTTTTGACATAGATCCACCTTGTATTTATGTGGCTATGTTTCGACTTATGTTCCTCATGGATCCACGCTTGTATTTTAGTGGCCATGATATATGCATCAGTATTTTGGATCATTATTGTATCCTCTTGGAGATCATGTTCCACCATTTGAACATGGACAGTTACCCCATGGATAAGTTTGTCTGACTTTGCCTTTGTTTTCAGGTACTTCATTTGAGCCTATGATTCTTGGTTTCTCCGTTCCTCCACGATTCAACTCTTTTTTATTTATAATTTATTTCGGCCATCGTTTCCTATACTCCCTCTGACCTCATACATTAGGGGGCATCTGTTATAGCTTGAAATGACACCTCTCCGTCCGTGACGACACTTGCTTCCCTTGGTCGCATGACGACACTTCTTGAGATCAAGTTCAGTCACACAACAGGACATTTGTGGATGGAGGAGTCATTTGGGACACTAAAAATGGTTGAAATTACCTCATTCTTGACCCATTTGATGTATATGACCCTTAGGAACATTTTTCCAGACCAAACCATCTCCTGAAAATGAGCAGAAAAGCCTGTTTTTGGCCATTTTTCAACATGAGCGCGACTCCACTGTTATAATAGTAGCGTGTGTACGCGACTTTACCTCATTCAAAGTAGCGCCCATTGCCATATGTACGCGACTTTGTATACTGTAGAGTAGGGTACACTCTTGTTTTGGTCAAAATCTCGAAATTCGAGTAAGTTAAGTTGGTTGGGAAACCTCTTGAGTGGTTGTAACTTCTTTTCCTCTTCCTCATTGACTATATAAGGAGGGTAGAAGGGTCATGTAGAAGGAGCAAGCCTAATTGCAAAGTTATGCTGGAGGAATGGAGACCCTCATCCCCCTCTCTTGTGCTTCAGTTTTGGTAAACCCTAGTACAATTGCTTAGAGGCTGGGATCCTTGGAGAACGGAAGCAGCAGACCTTGAATCTAGGTTTCGTGAAGTGCCAAGCTTGAAGGAAGGTATAATTGTATGTACTTGCTTTCATTCATTAATAAAGATCAGACGTTCTTCTCTTTCCAAATATGACCTATTAATGTGTCTTAAGATTTGATCACTGTTTGATTATAGTTTGATGTCTCTTTCCATTATAGATATCAGTATTATATATGTAGTCAAATGTATTTGAGAAAGGTATCAAGTTGTTTTGCAGGTCTGGGCATTGCGACACTGGATAAGCATTGAAGAGCGAGGGAGGAAAAGCTAGGATCAACCTTCTGAATAAGGTGCCTACATCTCTAAACCCTAATCTCTTCATTTATTAGTTATACTTGCAGAATGCTTTTAAGTCTGTCTTTATCACCGTAAGTTGGTAGTTTCTCCCCTGAACTATAGGTGCATTTTCCCCACAACAGAATGGCGACTCCGCTGGGGATAAGCCTGACTGCTTAGGGGTATCCAAGGTCATTTCTTCAGTTTTGTTTGATGGTCTTTGTTCATTTTCTTGATTAGGATCAGTTAGTAGGCTCTGTTTGACCCTCCTGGGCTTTTTACAGACCCTTCCCAACCCTTGCAAACCTTTGTGGACCCAGTTTGGGGGTTTTAACCCCGTTTTTAGACTTTTTTTCTTGTACGCTACTGTTTGTACCACACAGTAGCGCCCATACTGCTATGAGCGCTAGTTTCCTTCATACACAGTAGCGCCCATACTGCTATGAGCGCTAGTTTCCTTCATACACAGTAGCGCCCAAAATCTGGGTTTGATTTTTTGAGTTTTTGGGTTGTGGACCCAAATCTGGGGGCTGTGGCTGCATTTTTTGGGGTCCCTGATGACCTTAGGTCTGTGTTAAACCCCTGTAAGTGGTCTCCCATCCTTGTACTGATCCTACATTCATGATTTGAACCTCTTTTGATCGATTTGGGCTTGTTTGGAAAGTTTTGGGGTTTGTTGACTTAAGTTGGGGGGTTGTGGACCTGTTTGGTGTTTTGTACCCTAATTGGAGTCTGATTGAACTTGCTTGCCCCATTTCCACTGGATTTGAAACCTCTTGAGTCTTTTTGACCCTGTTTGTATCTATTTGAGTGAAATTTCTCTTTTAGGTTGGTTTCTTGTCCTCCCTTATGCTTTTAGTTTTTCTTTTGTAGTGAAAGCTCAAGTGTTTTGGTTGTTGTTCAAGACCTTGTTTGCATTGTTTACGTGCAGACCTGACTTTACCAAACCATACTTCTTCGTAGGTCATTTGATTCGTTTGGGTCTAAAAGTAGTTTTTGTACTCTTTTCCCAATGTTTGGCATGCTTACATCAATAAGAATTTGAAAGTCATATAAGGTAGCTTTTACTGCTCCATAAAGAGAACCTGAAAGTTTCTTTGCTTTGCTTTGATAGTAGATTAGTTTCAGTTTTTTGTTTCTTACCTTTGAAAAGCATAAAGAATTTTGATTCATTTTCTAAATAGAGTACCTTGCAAGTGGCTTAAAAGATTTTAGAGTGCTTTGCATAAAAAAGAACAAGTTTTCTTTTGCATACTTATTGGTTTGAGTAGCTGCATTTTTAGGTTTTGAGTTTATTTTTATACATTTAGACTTTATTTTTTTTGCATTCAAAAGATTAAAAAATTGCATTTGCATATGCATTCTAGATCAAAATTTTAAGACTTGCATTGAAAAGAAAAAGATTTGTTTGGTGGTAAATATTTCATTTTCAGTACTCTATTTCTATTATAACCACTCTCACACACCCACTACCTTTTTGAGTAATCAAGTAACCTTTAAAATGAACTCTAATAAAATGAACTAGCAACATTTTCTTTTCTAGGTTACACTACACCAACTAGTTTTGGTTAGGATCTTGGGTTTAAAACACCTTAAACCACCCAAGATCACACATTGCGCAAAAATCGTAGTGAGACTATCATTAGGCAAACCCACCTCACTCAAAATTTGCCTGGGAGCATATGCAGTAGGTCAATGTGAGATCAGTTTGTGGGAATACCCCTCCTACTTTCTGTTCGAGCATACGCCAGGATCGGATTGCGTATTGGGGACTCTTTCGAGTTTCGGGCTTAGCTACCCTGCCCACGCTTTCTGATTCGACCGGTGACTGTTCCCCCAGGAATTTTCGGTGTTGTGGTATCCTTAGTATCAGACTCTAGGTTCATACACAGGTGACAGCGGAGGGTATATCTGCTGTACCTAGGACAGACGTGGGAGGAAATCCCTTGCAGGTCTTTGGGAGGGCGGTTGGGTGATTCCAGCGCTTGCACCCTTAGTCATTGTATTGTGGACCCCAGGTAACTGTCCTTCATCCTTCGTTGATCTGTTCTGGGCCCTCATCATCCCAGACTCTTCTCCGGAAGGCATCTGTTTTCCTGGTTTGATTTACTTAGGACCTTTTTTTAGTGGTGTGCTCTTTGTGCTACTTGTTTTTAGTTTTCCTTAGGGAACTTCTTGTTCATTTGAGCGAGAAGCTATGTCTAGCATTCCGGCGAGTGCCAATCAAGGTACCCCTGTTCCGGGGGATCCTTGTGCTGTTCCATTCATTGGAAACATTGGTGCTCCCTTAATGGCTACTTTGAATCTTCCTGGATTCACTATTGGGCTGCCGGTTTGGTTGTTTTCCACTCCGAATGCCTTGCATGCTCCTGACGCTTCTTTTGTGAGCACCTCAAATCAAGAGCATCAGAACCCTGTGCCTCCTTTGCCAGTAACATCTTCTCCTCCTCCTTCTACCTCATGTGGTGAAAGTAGCAATACTAGTAACCAGCAGTCTAAAAGGAATAGACGGGGGAAGAATAGGAAGAAGATGCCAAAACAAGGGGGCAAGCACCCTGCCTCTGCAGATCATGCAGGGGGCACCCACCCAGCCTCTGGAGGTCATGCTGGGAGAAAACTTTTAGTCACTGAAAATCATACTGAAAGTTTGTCTTCAACCACTGTCAGTCATGTTGAGGACACGTCATTGATCACTGCTAGCCATATTAATGACAAGTCACCAGTTCCTGTGAGTCATACTGGAGACACCAGATCAGCCACTGCAAGTCATGCTGAGGGAGTTGACATTGTCGACAAACCCAACAAACAGAAGCTTAAGTTCCCTTGTAAGTTTTGCGAGGGAGACCACCTTACTTACTTGTGCCCTGTACTTCCAGAAGTGCAAAAAGTGTGGTCCTTAGTTCAAAAGTCTTCTGCTTCTGAGCAACCAGCCTATGTGAGTCATGCTGGGGGCCATCTGTGACTATCTCCTTAGGCATCCCAAAGTGAGTGCAGATTTATTCAAACAAGAAATCTACAACAACTTGATCAGTAGCTCTCACCAAGGATGTGGCCTCCTCCCATTTAGTCCTATAATATGTACAAACTAGGATATAAAATTTTTGTCTCGAAGGAGGGTTGATGGGTCCTACAAAATCCAGGCCCACCTATCGAAACGGTCAATCACCAATTCTGGGGTTATAGTGGAATTTGATCCAACCTATTAGGCTGACCCATCCTCTGGAAGCTATCACAAGCTTGCACATACTTCTTTGCATCCTAAAATAGGGTTGGCCAAAAGTAGCCCATTCTTAACACCTTGTGTCCATTCCTTTTATCAAAAAAGTTCCCCCCGTAAGGATCATCATGAAAATCCTTTAGGATACTGTGGATTTCATCTTCCCTTACACATCACCTAATTTCCAAATCAACCCCTGTGTAAAAGAGGTATCCTTCTATCCAACAATACCTAACACTCTACTGTACAATCCTTCTTCTTTCCCTTTTTGATAGATGCGATGGAAGCTTCCCTATAGCAAGGTAATTAACAATGTCTGCATACCATGGTGAGTGAACTGATACTGCAAATAGATTTTCATTAGGAAAAGAATCCTCAACTGGGAATTATCAACATTATTGGTTAGTTGAGAAATAAAATCAATAACAACATTCTCTTTTCTTGCTCTATCAACAATAGTGATATCAAACTCTTGTAATAACAACAACCACCTAGTCACTTGAGCATTAGTAACAGGTTTACTCATTAAATATCTAATGGCCGAGTGGTCAAAATGCACAAAGGTAGGGTACCAAGTAATATAATGCCCGAACTTGTTGATGGCATAGATGACCACAAGGAATTATTTCTCAGTTACTGTGTAGTTGAGTTCAACAGGAGCCATATTCTTACTGATATAGTAAATAGCATATGTATTATGAACTTCCTGCTATCCCAACACAACCCCAATAGCAGTATTTGAGGCATTAGAGGAAATGTGGAAAGGTAAGGCCCAATTAGGCCCACGCAGAATAGGTGCTGTAGATAATCTTTTCTTTAATTATGCAAATGCTATCTGGCATGCATCTGTCCAATTGAATTGTGCATATTTCATTAGTAAGGTGAATAAAGGAGATGCTAGCTTAGAGAAATTTTCAATAAAACGTCTATAGTAACTAGCATGCCCAAGAAAACTACGTACCTCCCTTTGCGTTCCAGGAATGATGATGTTCAGAATCACCTTCATTTTGGTAGGGTCCACTTGTATTCCTGTAGCAGATGTAGACTGTCTGAGGACTATAGCTTCACTCATCATCATATGACATTTTTCAGAGTTGAGGGACAAGTGAATCTGTTCACAATGTTTTAATACTTTTTCCAGATTTTCCAAATCCTCATCGAAGCTACTACCATAAGGGGTAAAATAATCCATGAAAATTTCCATACAGTCATTAACCATCTCAGAAAAAAATCCAATCACAGCTCGTTGAAATGTAGCCAGTGCGTTGCATAATCCAAAAGGGATCACCCTATATGCAAAGGTACCCCAAGGACATGTGAAAGTAGTCTTGTCTTGGTCTTCAGGGGCAATCTAAATCTGATTATACCCACTAAAGCCATCTAAAAAATAAAATAATTTCTTCGCAGACAAGGTATCTGGAACCTGATCAATAAATGGAAAAGGGAAATGGTATTTTTGTGTAGCTTTATTCAGCTCTCGGTAATCCACAAAGATGCACCATTTACCAGTTTTCTTAGGAACAATTACTAAGGGACAAACCCATTCACTGTCTAAAATGGGATAAATAAATCCTGCCTTTAAAAGTTTCTAAATTTCCTCTTTCACGATGTCTCTCAAATTTGGATTCATTTTGTGTTGGGGTTGACATATGGGAGGGAAATCACTTTTAATGTAAATGTGGTGAGTACACAACTCATAGGGAATACCTCTCATGTGCATGTATTCCCACACAAAGGCTCCCTGATACTATTTTAGTAGTGTAGTCAAACGTTTCAACTTTTCAGGTGCTAGATTGGGATTAACATTCAAGGTTCTTCCAGGCTCAATCTCGATTGAAACACTCTTCGAATTCTCAATTATGGGAATAGTTTCAACGTTAAATTTTTTAGCCAGGACATCCTTTGTAACTTCTTCTTGATCTAATTCACTCATGTCACTATCCAGGATCTGACATGCATATTTAGTAACCGTCGTTGGTTCACTAATGAAATTGTTGATGGTGTCATCCTCATTTTCATTTTTAAAAGTCAAGGCCCTCCCTATAGTAAGAGGAGGCTGAGCACTTTCTTCTTCTTCCAGATCTACCCACAATGGAATTTCAACATCTAAACTTGGTTTAGCTGGAGGATATAGGGTCAATATTTTAGTATCGGTTCCATCAGATATTCTCATAGATCCTGATCTACAACTGATGTATGTGTCTACTGTAGCCAACCAAGGTCTTCCTAGAATTAGTGGATGCCCCCCCAACTGATATTTAGGCTGTAGAACAAGAAAATTTGTGGGGTATTCCCATGAATCAACAGAGACTTCCAAGTCATCCAGAATCCCCTCAGGTCTAATCATGGATCTATTAGCCAATTCTAATACCGTGGGGGTTGGTTTGATATTAGTGCGCCCTAATTTATTTATGGTTTTGATAGTCATCACATTTATTTCTGCACCCAAATCAACTAAAACATTGGGGATCTCAGTATACCCAATATGCACTATAACAATGGGATTGATTGGATCACCATATTTAGATAAAGGAACCTTTCTCATCATTAATTCAAACAATTTCCCAACCACGTGGATTGTAAGAGGATCCTTAGGCTTCCTACTTGGTTTCTTCACACACAGGTCTCTAATAGTTTTAGCATAGATGGGTACATCTTACAGTGCTTGCAATAATGGGATTTTAACATAAATATTTTTCAATTCCCCTAGAAGGTTGAAACATGGTTTCTCTGTTTCTTTTTGTAAAACTAATAGCTCGAGATATGGTGGATTTCTTGGAATTTGTATAGGAGGGATTTTAACGTGTGTTTCAACATCCTCAATAATGGGGATTGCTGTACCGGTTGGGATCTCAACCTGTTTATTCGTTCTTTCTTCAGTCACAGGGGATGGAACATCCTCAATGACAATGGGTTCTACCACCCTCCCAAATCGTAGATGTAATTCATTACATGGGATAGGAGTGATAGAGTAAGTTGGCATGTTTGATGTTTCAAATTGTTGCACTGGCTTATTGTTGGGGTTAGGATTAGGTTGATCAAGAAGCTGCGGTTGTAGTGGTGCATTAATTGGTGCAACGTTAGTAGGGAGTTGCAGCTATGGTAGTTGATACCGTGGGTGAGGAAATTGATTCCCTGGATATGGACTTCTCCAACCTGGAGGCCAAGAGGTTTGTTGATTTCGCCTAGGTTCCCATGACATCCATGGAGTAGGATATTGCATTGTATGTTGAGTAGATGGATGCCATTAAGTATTGGAACAATAATATTGTGGAGGAAATTGATTGTTGATATTATTCCAAGAATTAAAATATGTGGTAGGATCTGGATTCTACATGGAGCATGAGGTTGATAAGGATTCTTTTGTGAAATGAAGTAGGATTTTTCCACGTCCACACTTGATTCCTAAAGGACTGCCTTAACTTTTGGCAGTGAGGGGAAATCCTTAGTATTGTGATCAAAATCACATATACCACATACCTCGACCTTGTCAAGGGGGCATTCTCTCAATGGATGCTTCTTTCTGCATTTTGCACAAAATATGTCCAATGCCAAATCTGCCTTGGCCTGTCTCTACTTTGCTTTTAAAACATCCAATTGTGAGGAAATAGAACTCATCATATTAGTTTTAAAATTTTTGAGAAGATTACCTATTTCTGCTCGTGTATCTCCACCACTGGCTGAATTTTGTGCCCTTTTAAGGACATCTCAGTCTCTTGTGCTGGTTTTAGAAGAACATCTGGAGTATCTTCGACACAGATCCACAATATGATCAAAATATTCCCTTGAGATGTACCCCCTTCCCAACAGATTAGTCATATCCAGATAATCTTCTCTAATTCCTAGCAATAAGATGATTTTAATAAAATCATTTCCAATATCAGCATGACCAAATCTTTGAAAATTATATAAAAGTCTTTCTACAAAATCTTCCAAAATTTCATCCTCTTTTTGAACCATTTTGAAATTTTTTTCCCTCCTATCCTTGGTTCTACAATAATCCTGCTATTTAGCAAGGAATACTCGTTTCATTTGGTCCCATTCTATAACAGTCTCACCCCCCAAACTCATAAACCAACGTAGGTCATTTCCCTTTAAAGTAGCAGGAAAGAATTTTAACTTTTTTTCACTAGTGGTATAATCACAACTTCGATAGAGTCAATGTTAAATTCAAAGAGAAACTCATCTGTATCTTTAGTAGACTTACCATAAAAGTTTGGCAATACCGAGGGTGAAATGTTCTTCATGGGAGCCATCCCAGGCATCTATCGAATGGGGAATTCAAGTGTAGCAACTTTCTCGCCATGCTAATTATTACCATTATCCCCCATATCCTCTTCATGATCATTAGGGTGCCCCCGACGTTCTCTGTTCTCATCATTATGCATGTATTCCTAGTTCTTATGCTCTTCTCTCCTTTCTTCCTCCAATTTCTATCGATAATACAGCCACTCCTTCTTAGTTACTTCCTACTCGTTAATTCAATAAATATCCTCTAGATTTGTTGTACCCACAACAATTCCCTTATCTTATTGAGGTCGCTTATCAGAAGTGGGATTTGAAACTTCTGTTACCTTCTCCACGGTTGATATTGATGATTCAAGCTTGGGGAGAACAGAGCTTCCTCTTTCGGAAGATGTTCGCTGAAATAAAGTTCCAGTAGAGGAGTCAGCTCTGGCCATCAGCTCATCAAAAAATGTCACTCTTCCTAAACCTATATTATTGCCATGACCTTTTCCACCTACAAAGTTATTTCTTTTGGGGGTTTCATGTTCTTTTCTTTTTGTATTCATGCAAGCTTAAATAATCATACCTTGTTTTTGCGGTAGGAACCCATTCGATCTGTCGAAGGATGCACAACTCTTCACTGCGTCTTATCGTCCCTATAACCTCAAAAATCAAGATAGCTAAGAAACAACTTAATCAGATACACTCTATGTTTACCAATTACCTTCCCCGAAAATGACGCCAAAATGTTGGTCACTATAATCGCCTATTAATTCATAAACAAAGTGCCCAATATAAATTGTCAACTCAGGGAAGTTTGGTTATTTCAAAGGTAATCAAGAAAAATACATGCATAAACATTCAATAACTTATCAATCAACTTTAAGTAACCCAATCTACTCAAGGAGTGGTTGTATCCTAATTACTAAATCTATTCTCTACTTACTGTTCAATCCAACTTCAAATACTAATTCGACTGCCAAAGATTAAAAGAGTTCATAATCCTTCTACTGTATCAATTCTGAAAATAAATGCCACAATAATGAAATGGATAAATACTCAACTATAAAGGAATTCAATCCTCCTCCTGTTCTATAAATCCATATGCCATCTACCAATTTCAGTAGTTCATGAAAGAAAATTAACAATGGTAAAATGCAGCAGCAGAGCACAGGTGTAATAGCAATAATCAATAACACACTTGCAAAGAGAAACTACACATTATTCAATTGACTGTTTCAACAAACCAATAAAATCTATAATTGAAGAATCCTATGCTTAATGCTCACACTGTTTCAGCAACTCAAAAGTAAATATAATTGCAATTCCACACCAAACGAAATAAAGGAAACAAGCAACTAACTAACTCAACAAATCTGATAGAAGGTGGGCCCTTTCCTTCTAACAGAGATGCTGCTAAACACTACCAGAAATCAGTACACAGTAGATCAGGAAAATACTATGACTTTCATTAATAGAATGAAGTTCACATACAGAGTTATTCCACTCCTGTTACAAGTTATCTTCAAAATAATCCTAACTTCTTTTAACCATCCCATCCTCATTTAAATACCACAACAAGACAATTCAAATCCTTATAATTCAGAAGAACAATAATGTTATCTTCAAGAAGAATTCATCTAGGGTTTCAGAGGATGCCATCTCCTTGATTTCTACCATGGGATACTGGTACACTGTTGAATATTTTACCTAAATCCAAATTTGGGGTAGCAAATTAGTTGACCCGCTGCCATAGATCGTCCTTGACAGGATGATTTTATCGAAGGCAGATTTCCAAAGAGTTTACAAGGGGGTTCATGGCCAATGCCTCTCTTCAAATAAGAGGGATTGTCCCAAGTTCCCTTTGTATATTTGGCATCTGACCATTCACAATGCAACTCATGGCATCACTCTCGCCAAAGAATTCAACAAATTGCAGTTAGCTTTTGTAGAGAAGAGGATGCATGATCCTAAAGGCCTTATAGTAGAACATTTTATACAATCCCAATTAAAGAATACTTATGTGCATGAGCTGGAGCCATATGATTCCTTGTTCTAGAATGAAAATATTTTGAAGAGGTGCTTACTAGGTTAGTTGAACAAGACTAGAGAATGCTCGTGCATGAGGCACAAAGGCAACACAGAACCAGGGTGATGGAATAAAGAAACATGATCTTCCAAAAGCAGTAGGATGCTTCCAGAGAAGCTATGGAAGCTATAAAAAAGGATATAGTACTAATCTCAGCTTCATCTCAGTCTAATACACATCAATAATTGGATAAGAAGCATGGAAAACAACCTATGATATAGGTTCACCCTATTACCACCATCCAAAATCTCAATCTTCCTATACAATAGACCCATACTCCTAAAAGTAAGTCATCTGCTTATACTTAGTCTGTCTATGATGTTGCTTATGTTCCTAGCTGGATACTACCAAACATATCTATAAATATTGAAAATCCATTTAGGTTGACTGTAAACCCTCCACTCCATACATCCAATAGTGATATCATTAAATTAGAGAAGGAACAACCCATGGAGGTGATAAACCCTACACCTATAGTCCAAGAACCTTCCCAAGTAACTGCTATGGACACCATCCAAGTTGATGCTGGTAATATTCCTCATCCATATACTGATAGTGGTTTTTCAGATGTACCTACTGTTGATGATCCCATCCAACAGTCCATTTCCAATTCACGTCATCCTCCATATCCTACCCCAAATCCCCTTAATACAACTACTCAATCCTCTGATCAACCTACATCAACTGCATTAAATGATTTAGTTGATCTTATTACCTCACAACAACCCACAACTTCTCAATCAAACCCTCTACCTGCCCAAAATATACTCCTTTTCCATCTGAAATTACTACCCATTCTACACCACTTCCACATTCGACTCAACCTTAGGTCAAAATTGCCATTCTTACTCCTTTACCTAGAAATCTTGAGTTCAGAGATCATATTGAAAATTCACAACGAATCTTGGCTAGGTCACAATCTAGGTTCACGAGAAGCAAGGAACTACAATAAGGATTAACTTTGTGTCTGGAATTGTCTGCTGCTAATAGCATAAATATTGAAACTAACACAGTACCAGAATGTTTTCCGTGGTTTGAACCTCCTAATCGACGACTGCGCGATATACTCACAGGATAAGCCAACCCAAGCCTTACCTCGAAGTGGGATAACTTTTTGTTTCAATCCTATTACCAATTCAGAGAAGCTTCATCTCCCAACCACTGAAGGTTGATCCCCGGGACAAGTGGATCAGAGCTACCACCCTCTCCTCCTGATTCTCCTTTCGATTCTCCTCACGGTGATAATTCCCAAGGGATTTATTTCGATCATCGCTTTGGTGATTCGTCTGATGATTCCAGAGATCAGGATAGAAGCAATCGACACATGGATAACAATTAGAACAAAACCTGGTTGGATCATGATGCGATGACCATCCCAGTCCTGCAACATCCTCTTCCAAAAAATACTGAGAAGTTTCTGCCTAAATTTGATCTTGACAAGAAACAACCAACTGAAGATCACATAAATAAATTTATGCTATCCATCCGATTATGAAATGCTGAGCATGAATACATAGTGTGTAGGTTATTTCCCTATACCTTCGAAGGCAAAGCCTCAACATGGTATTTTGGGAAACAACCCCAAACTATTCAATCATGGGCCCAATTTGAGAAACTCTTTCTCGAAAAATATGGCGACGATAAAACACTAGAATATTTGGTCATGGACCTATCTACAATGAAAAGGGAAAGTAACTAAATAATTAAAGATTTCAATCAACGGTTCTTAACCCTAAAAAATAAAATTCCTGCTGAGTCCATTCCAGTCGAAAATTTGATTATAGCTTATAATGCAAAAGCTCTTCCCATCCCTATAACTATGTGGGTCAAATGATCTCACAATACCACCCTCTAGGAAGTGTTCAGTGAAGATATCATAGTCGAGAAAGACATGTTGAGTCTTAAGGGTAACCCTGATACTGAAAGTGATCAACCCACCACCTCTCGTAAGAAACTTGAACAACCTCCTAAACCTCCTACTCCTATAAAGGACTAGGGAGCGTTAGACATGGAAAACCTACAAAACACATTTCAACAAGTCTCCAATGAGGTAATTGATCTCAGGAAAAATGTAAATGAAGGTTCCCAAAATCGGGGGTTCTTTAAGAATCCTTATAGAAGGCCTTATTAGTCACCAAAAAATCAGAATATGCCTCCCTCCAAAGGAATGGATATCAAGGACTTAACTTCTTTGCTTAAGGCTATATTAAATGGTCCTCAATCCCCTTCAGAGGAGGGTGAAAGTAAATTTGCCGATAATTCACAGCACCATGACCAACCCCATGAAATCCAGGATCACCAAAATACTATCAATTATTTCTCAGAGTTGCCATAGAACTTTAAAGATAATGAATTTGAAACAGTATGATATGAAACACTCTCATAACACTTGTGGGAAAACACAAGTAGCTCAAGATTCCCCATCCACATCTAATCAAAATAAAGAGTTCTTCTACAAATGCTAGAGTCACTTCACTAAGGGAAACTACTATACCTAATCTAGATTATGACCCTGTGGAGGATCTCAAGAAAACTCGAGCTAACATTTCATTATTCAACTTAATGAAGATTTTGATGATCCAAGAAAAGGTTTAGAAAACATTTGTTCCCAGTAATGCTATAGAACATAACACTCTCGAAATGTTGATTGATAATACAACTCGACAATCCCCTTCCTCCCATCCTATGGGAAAGAAATTGAAAACACCCCCATTTCTCCTATCATTCGAAATTTTTAACAGAAACGTGCATAAATGTATGATATACTCGAGAGATTCGTAAAAAATTATGCGTTTGTCTGTATGTAGGAAACTAAATGTACAACTTGAACCATCACCAACACAAATTGTGCAGTTGGATATATCTAAGGTGAAGGTACTAGGGGATTTTTTTTTTTTAATCAGGTTGTCCTATGATCCTCGAATTCGTCAAACAATTGATATCATAGTTGCCGACGTTCCAGAAGCTTACGGAATGTGGCTAAGTCGAGTTTGGTTGCAGAAACTTAAAAGACTATTTCATCACCGACTGGTCACATATATGGATGCCATACAATGAAAAACCTAATAAGATTAAGGTTAGCAGGGAATCTTATCTCAAATAGACAGTTACCGATCTGAATGACCCAAGTGAACCTGCCTTAGTCCCTACTCCCAATATTGGAAATTATAATATGGACACCTTTTTTTGGGAATTCTAGCCAATTTATTGCCATATGTGGGATATGATAATCAATCTGAGATAATGCATTTCGATTAGGCAGAGTCGTCCCAAGCCATTTTGCATAATGTATATAATGTAAATACCAATTTTCATTTCGATAGGACTTTTTGGACATTATTCTTTGATGGTTCCATATCCAAGGAAGGAGATGGAGGTGGATGTGTATTGATTGATCCAACAGGAAATAAAACCATGATAACTTATAGGTTAGAGTTTGAATGTACAAACAATGCAGCTGAATATGAGGCATTGATTCAAGGCCTAAAAAAAGCAATTGATTTGAATGTTAAAGTTATCAAAGTTTATGGATATTCAAAAATAATTGTGCGACGAGTCAAAAATAAAATTCATTGTATTTCTACCCAATTGAAGAATTATCAACGAGAAGTGTGGGACTAGATTAATTATTTTGAAGATTTCAATATCAATTATGTCCCCCAGTGTCAAAACTTTGATGTTGATCTACTTGCTAACGTTGCCTCTAAATTGATGTCCGCTGAAGGTTTTGCACTTGACGGATTTTATGTCGAATTAATGTACAGACCATCCATTCCCAAAAACATCACAAAATGGAAAGTTTTTGATGATGATCGTTAGATATTGGATTTCATCACCACCCAGGACACCTTTAAAGATGTGGCAATTGATGAATAAATTCATGACCAATCTCTATTAGATCACCAAAATACTGTTAGGTCTACTACAGACACACAAACATCTCTTGCCTTGATTCCTAAATCAATCACTAGGCTGGAATTTTTTTAAAGATTTACAGGATAAATTAAAAAATGTGACAAATTGCCAAATCAACAGTTCCTACATGAATTACCAGATAGTCAATCTAGGAACTTGACATAATCGACAAAAAATTAACCTTGGCACATAGTGTTCTCCTGCTGAAAGAGCAACCTTTATCAAATTATTCAAAGAATTTAAAGACGTCTTTGCATGGACCTATGATGACTCAAACCATTTGATACAAACATTATGCAACACAATATACCCATGAATCTAGACACCAAGCCCTACCAACAAAAGCTTAGAAAGATGCATCCTAGTTTAGAGCTCGTAGTTAAAAAAGAACTTGAAAAACTTCTATCATCTACGATCATTTTCCTAGTTAGTCACGCCCAGTGGGTGGAAAATCTGGTTCCAGTGCAGAAAAAGAATGGGGATATTCATCTGCATGTTGATTTCCGTAACCTCAATAGAGATTCTTAAAAAAGACAACTACCCTGTATCCCTAATGAAACAAATATTACAGAGGGTATCTCGATTAGAATTGTTTTAATTTCTGGATGGTTTTTTTGGGTACAATCAGGTACTAGTTTCTCACCCTGACTAGCTAAAAACTGCATTCAGGACCCCTTGGGGCACTTTTGCTTACAAGAATATTCCTTTTGGACTGATTAATGTTGGAGCCACTTTCCAGAGAGTGATGGATATCACTTTCATGGGTTTAATCCATAGTTGTGTTGTAATCTACTTAGATGACATTACAATATTTTCAAAGAAGAGACATGATCATCTTTTGCATTTGAGGTTTGTATTTGAATGATGTAGGAGATATGGTATCTCTATTAACCCTGAGAAATCAATATTTGTTGTGACTAAAGGGAAATTACTTGGATTTGTAGTTTCAAAACATGGCATAATGATTGATCTTGAATGGACTAGAGCAATTTCTTAGGCAAACTTTCCTAGTTCTAAAAATTCTATGTTGTAGTCCTCACACAACGGAATCCATATTCAAGAAGAATTCACCTAGGGTTTCATAGGATGCCATATCCTTGATTTCTACCATGTTAGATTGGTACATTTGTGAATATTTTACTTACATCTGAATTTGGGGCAGCAAATCAGTTCACCTGCTAGCAAGGATTGTCTTTGATAAGATGATTTTATCGGAGGTATATTTCCAAAAAATTTATGAGGGGGTTCATGGCCAGTGCCATTCTTCAAATAGGAGGGATTGGCCTAAGTTCCCTTTGTATATTGGGAATATGACCATTCACAATGCAACTCATGGAATCACTCTCGCCAAATAATTCAACAAATTGTAGTTATCTTTTGTAGAGAAGAGGATGCATGATCCTAAAGGCCTTATAGAAGAACATTTTATACATTCCCACTTAAAGAATACTTATGTGCACGATTTGGAGCTAGATAATTCCTTGTACCGGAATGCACATAGTTTTGAAGAGGTTCTTAGTAAGTTAGCTTTCAAGACTAGAGAATGCTCATGCATGAGGCACAAAGGCAACATAGAACTAGGGTGATGGAAGAAAGAAACATTATCTTCCAACAATAGAAGGATGTTTCTAGAGGAGCTATGGAAGCTGCAAATAAGGCTGTAGTTCTAAGATCAACTTCATATCAGTATACTATAACAATGAGAATTGGATAAGAAGCATGGAAAACAACCTATGACAGAGGTTCACCCTACTACTCCCATCCATATTCTCAATCTTCTTATACAATAGATTCATACTCTTAAAAGTAAGTCATCTGCTTATACTCAGTCTATCTATGATGCTGCTTATGTTCCTATGATACTCCCAAACATATCTATAAATATTGAAAATCCATCTAGGTTGACTGTAAACCCTCGTGACTCCATACATCCAATAGTGACATCATGGACTTATAAAAGGGACAAACTGTGGAGGTGATAAAACCTACACCACTAGTCCAAAAACCTTCCCAAGTAATTACTATGGAAACCATCCAAGTTGATGATGGTAATATTCCTCATCCATCTATATATAGTGTTTTTTCATATGTACCTACTGTTGGTGATCCCATACAACAGTCCACTTCCAATTCACCTCATCCCCATATCATACCCCAAATCCCCTTAATACAAATACTCAATCCTCTGATTCACCTACACCAACTTCATTAAATGATTTAGTTGATCTTATTGTATCACAACACCCCACAACTTCTCAATCAGACCCTCTACCATCCCTAAATATTACTCCTTTGCATATGAAATTAGGATACCCGTTTTTACCAAACAACTGTACTTCTATCTGCTAGTCTTCATCAGCTTATTCTTCTGAAATTGACCCACCAATATCCTTAGATACACCCAAATCAACAGCTATCACTACCAGTCAATCATTTCCTTTTATTCATTCTATAGAAAAATTAGTGTCTATAGCTGAAGACTCAACTGATTTTGGTGACGATGCTGTAGTAGTGTTGGAATACTATTGTTTCAACAAGAGAAGAAATAAAATTCTAAGTAAATCTCCTAAGAGTACCATTCAAGGTGAATTTCAAGTTGGGCTAGTGGCAAATCAGATCATATGGAAATAAAAAATTGATGATCCCTATAGGGAAGTAATAGAAGTTGGTGCAACAATGGGAGCCTTTGCTGGGGCTAATTTTGACTCTGTGTCTACTCTCAATCGAGCACTTGAAGAACAGAAGGCCAAGGATTTGGCATTGCAGGATGAAAAGGACTCCCACATCACCTGGAACAAATAAGTAGAAGACCTCAAAGCCTAGAATGAGTCAATAGTGCAAAATCGGCAAGTGCAAAGCCAACAGTTAACACAACAGAAGGTGATTTCAGAGACCAAAGTAATTGAACAAGCTACTAGCTTGGCTGATATAGAGATGTAGGTTGAACAAGTTAAAGACTCAAATTACTTCTCTTATTTATTTAATTTAATTGTGGAATATTTTAAAGATGAATCCTGTTCATGTAATGATTTGTTGAGACAAACCCCTATTTCATATTTTCTAGGTCTTAAGGAGGCTCAAGATGACTTTAATTCTTTTGAGTGTATGTCAGATATTCTTGTTGATCATTTTTATAGACATAAAAAATAACATTCGTCTTATGAAAAATTGTGTGAATGGAAAGCTCATTTGAAAAATGCCCCACAAATGTTTCCTCATTTGGATGCAGTCAAATTGATGAGAGCCCGTATCTCTATTAAGTCTTGGGGACTTGTTTGTGATGAAGTATCCCATATGATTGAGAAGGGCCTGAAAATTTGTGCTAGGCAATGGATGTTGATGGATAATCACATGGAAAGCAAGGAGATTCCAACTTCCATTGAGTTGGCAGAGTTGGTGCCAACAAATCTAAGGATCGCTGAGGTGGATGAACAAAGAGATCAAACAACAAGGCGATCCGAGATGCTACCCAATTGGACATCTCATTATTCCAGTCTTTTATTTCAACTCCCACTCAGTTAACAACCACGTTGCATGGATTCCTTGATTCCTAGTCTAATATCTGAACTAAATATGTTAGACCCTATTTGTGCAAAAATTAGTTACAGCTTGAAAATGTGAGCTATCCTGATGTCATGGAGATGTGGGATACATACACTGCATGGAAATATTATTTCACCAATCCAGATCAGGTTAGTTAGGGTCTTTATTCTTAGATTCGGAATTCAATCCTTCTTTTCAGGATCTATTTTTCCCATGTAATTTTAATTATATAGACCTCAAAAGAGGAGGGGGATGGGGAACTCCTGATGTAATTTTTTGTATTAGACTTTGTGGAATGCTCTGTCTCTTTGAGACCGGTATGAAATTTTTTGCACGCTTGTTAATGAAATATGGTATGTTGTTTGTATTTGTTTCCAACACATGATCAGATACATTTTTCTTGTTTTGATTAAGTTCCTCTTATGTTATTCATTAACTAATCTATCTTAGATGTTAATAATTTACGGAAATTATTGTTCACTATGAATGTTTTCTATGAGTGTATTGTGAAGAGAGTGTATTGAATGTTTTCATTTATTCCTGTGCATGACACATTTCCTTTGTGAGTTATTAGCACTTTGAGATACTAACTATTTACCTTTATTAAATGATAGGTTTTATTGATTTAGATGCTTTGTCTCTCCAATCTTAAAAATGATACAATTTAAGTGATGTCTCATTTTAATTGTTATTAGTGAATGTTCAACAGAGAATCAGAAAGATTTATCTTCTTTATTCCTATTGTCATATTCCATTTTTAAGCTTGAATTAATTAACTAATACTAATATATTTCAGACAAGTTTTCCTTTCTGAATAGTGAACCTAAGAAATCACCAGTTTCATTACACCTTTCAAAATTAGTCACTCAGTTAACATAACTAATAAGTCTCCCATGGGAGAAAAACCATAAGGCTAATAGAGGCTTAAATCCGTCAAAAGTAACCATCCCAAACGACTAGGAAATAGGGAAATCCTTGCGATGGATTACTGAAGTTCTCAGATCGGATTGATATCCTTGCGTTGACACCTGAACCCATTCCAGCCTAAACCGAAATATTCTTCAAAAATGGATTCATCATGAGAGTTTTCTAGGGATTGATCTTCATCTGGTGATTTAGCAGTGTCACCATCCATGAGATATCCACACTAGTACAAAATGAGATATAAGTGACCAGGCGACCAAAAAATTTGGTCACCACAACTTATTCAAGGGATAAATGACCAAAATTGAGAATTTTTTAGTGAACTAACTAAAAATGACCAAGATAAATGACCAATTTGGTCACGGGATAAGAACTAAACTAAAAATGACCAAGATAAATGACCAGTTTGGTCACGAGATAAGAACTAAACTAAAAATGACCACATAACAATTGGTCATTTTTAGTTGTGTCATTCCAGGAGTGAAAAATTATAATTTTGATAATGAATTTGTACAATTTACTAAATTTTAACACCGCAGATGGATTCGGAGACCCCTTTACTAAATTTTAACACCGCAGATGGATTCGGAGACCCCTTGAAGGGGTCTCCGAATCCATCTGCGGTGTTAAAATTTAGTAAATTGTAACATTAATAGTATACAAATTGGATTATTTTTCAATACATGTCTTCTAAGGGATCATTTCTTTGATGCCATCCCGATACCTATTGTATTGTTAGATGATAGGAGAATCATTAAGATGCTCACTTAGGGGTTTTTCTACTAATTAGTGCCTCGGGTTTGGTGAGTTGATATCTAGATAATACATCATTTCTTGCATATATAAGTTTATCAAGATGTGATAGTTGAGTTCTTCAAGTACATGTGGTTGAGTTGAGTCTTAGATACTTGTTGTCTTTCCCTTTTGGAATTCTCATGTCCCGAAGTTAGTGTCTCTCTATTCAGCTTGTTGTACTAGTTGTGTTCATATTTTGTTTGAACAAAACCATCTCCGTTTGACCATCTTGGCAGTCTGTTAAAGTTTCGACGAGTTCATGTATTTGGTGTCATGTTAGCTAAAAATTGTCAATTTCACATTAACCTCCATTAATTCTCCATATGCATTCATTCCCCATGGTTCTCTTTGCACCTGAGTTGAAAAATCTTTAAAGTCCCCCTGGGTCCCTCCCTTACAAGAAATAGCCAATATACTCCATTTTGAAGAAAAAATAATCCCTCCCTTTTTGTAAAAGTCCCTTTGTTCCCATATCCTTGAATAACAACAACAACAACAACAACAACAACAACAACAACGACAATAATAATAATAATAAAAATAATAAAAATACCTGCATAATCCCTAACTCCTTCTCCTTTCACATATAAAATAAATAAATTATCAAAAACCTTTTTTTCCCTATATATTTTCATCCATATATAATATTAATATATTGTATAACTATTGTATATATTTTAATAATTAATATATGTAACTAGTATTAACAAATTAAAAAAAAGAATAATGGAGCTATGTAACTAGTATTAACTAGTATTTATATTGTCTCCGGTGATAATGTAGCTACTTTTCAAAGATAGTTGAAAATAATAACGTTTCACCAATTAGTGTTGATATCACAAAATAATATACAATTTCAAGTAAGTAGTGTGCCAAGCTAGACACCAAATTGGTGTATGATACACCTTTGTTTATGGGACAAGGGATCCCTTTCGTATAACAATTTGCCTATTAAAGTCTATGGAGGTGTATATACCTTAGTTTATGGAAGTGTACATACACCACATCTCTTTAAATTTGAACTTGTGACCTCCTAAGATGAACCACATGTTCAATTCACAATATTCAATTTGATGAACAATAATTGTCCACATAATTTAAAGTCCGGTTTGGTCTTGACAAGAGCCCCCCAACTTACCACTTAGCTAGCATGCTATGTATGTGTATATTTAAATGACAATAAAAATGTGAATACCTAATAAGCATAGAGTTATGTTTTGAGTTAAAGGTCATAACCAAAATCATGCACATGTATTTTTTTTTTAATGCTAGACCCTAACATTATGTCCAAGAATCAAGGGTCCTCCCTATACCCGTGGAATGGACCCTAAGATCTATAGAGACTTAACCGCCACAAGGTACCATTACACCACACAATCAGACCAAAATATTGCACATATATACTTCAATCAGTGAAGCATTGTTCTATTCCTACACCATTGCATGTCAATATCCCTATACAAAGGACGATGTGAGCCCATAAAGTTCTTAGTTCAAACCACACAAATCTCCTCGTACCAAGGGCGATGTGAATGTGAACCCATATGGTCTTAGTTCTAACCACAAAAATCGGCTATAGCAAACCCTAGTAACCAAATCTAAGTCAACTCAACTAAACTTGGTTATATAAAGAAAACAACTCGCTTAAGATGTGGGGAGTTGAGTTTGCACATTATCATAATTAGGTTGATGATAATTTTGGGCCGGATTCCAAAAGGCGATTATTTCACAATTAGGGATCGGACGTAAATTCGAAATTCAATTGGGCAAAATTTCGAATGCCATTGATTGGGGACCTAAAAACATAAGTCGCACTTTAGATTTCATTCAAGCATTCTGCATTTTCGCTCTTTGCAAAAGATCGAATATTATCACCATGGTCATCAAAATCCTGATTTTGTCACGTTGAAGACCGAACTTCTTTCAATAGCAGTGGTCAGTTGGCTGTGCGTGCCTCACAAGGTATGCTTCTTAGTACCCACCATTTCATTTTAGAATAAATATTTCGATCTCGAAACCAAATGGTTGTACCTCAAACTTGAGGGTTTCTCCTATTTTTTTTGTTGAAGGAATTCTTTGCATCCTTTCTCTGGATCTCTAGGTTTTGAGGTTTGTTGTAGCCATGGATCTCTAGGTTTTGAGGTTTGCTGTAACTATTGTTGGCTTTGTCGGCACACGGGTTCGAAGCCCGTTGGTTGCAGGCAGACTGGTTTGTGATTAAACTAATAGTGGCAAGATTTTCGTGGATACATTTCCAATGGCTAATTTACTTTGAGGGTTTGAGAGATCATTTTTCTTTCATTTTTCGTAGAGTTCTATGGCTTGAAACACCTATCTAGGTCAAAGTTGGCTCGCATCAGAATGAAGTGTGCGATGTGATTCCGTTGTGAACATGCATGTGTAAAAGGGTAAGATACAGGGAAACATAACTCGTTTCTGCCTTTGGGGTTTCTTATCAATTTTTGACTTCTTCGGGGAAGGATAACTGCATGTTGCATGGCTAGGTAAATGAGTTGTTCAATAGGAGATGACCCTACGATTCTGTGTCTTCTAATTCTATCTCCAAAATGGGAAAAGGCGTGGTATGCATGAAAGAGAAATGTCCTATGGTGCAAAGTAAGTAGAAGTGTTAGTCGCCACTGAGCGTAGAGCAATAAAATGAAGCGGGTTATATGATGGGCTATTACAAATAATCAGGGTAAGGTAAAATTTGAATTTCCAGGTAAAAGTGAAAGGCGGTTTCCAGGTGATGAAGAATGGGCCAATGGGAACTAACTAATAAGACCAATCTCTATATAAATAAGCTATGAATAATGCTCATAATAGCAGTGATAAGTCCCCAAATATAAATAGGATAAAAATTGTTTGTTCTTGGAAATAGTGGTTTAGAAGGGCCAGCCATAAGTTTTAAATAGACCCAAGTTTATAAGGTTTTGTAGAATTGGGATAGAATGGGAGAGCTTTCATCTGCATTGAATCCCGATAAGCTCCCATTTAATCTTAGTTAATCTCTGAATGTTGGAATGGGTAATCAGCATTTAGTCCCCTGTTTCGATGATGGGGAAATAACATTTTGGAATGGGCTAGAATTAGAGAGCTTTAAGTCCCCCTTAATCATTCATTCGAGCATATACTCATATATAATAGAAAAAACACAATTAATCTTTTTAGCTAAAGCATCCTTCTTTGGATCTATTGATCTATATATTGATCTATCCATCTATTTAGCATTACAACAATAAATGGCATACCTATTCAATTAATCTATTGCTTGTTTCTTTTGTGGTAAAAAAATTATATTAATGGAACAGAAATATACAGAAACAAGCTGCTTGTTAACTCCCTTTTTGGCTAAACAGGGACTAGAGGTATCGTATTTTTTAAAAGAATTGGCAATGGTCCAGGGTAAGATAAACTGAACCGAAACTAATCACCCTCCTAATGGCTTCTCTTTATTCTGGCTTGTGAGTTTCCATTGCTGCGCAGATGAAAGAAAGGTGGAATGCCCAGGTATGGCATTCGCTTGACAAAGTGGTGCATCTGTAGCTTGTTATCATAGTTAGCCTCCTCAATTCTCTTTCACGCTGATGAAATTGAGCTTCCCCTCACCAATATATATCTTTGTCTATGATTCTGCATTGGTTAAATGCATGAAGTGGTCCAACTCCGTTATAATGTAACACAGTTTCGTAATGCAGTCTATGCTTTTTCATTCATCCATTATAATGTTGTGATAAACAATGTATTTTTATCTATAATGCACTAGGAAACAAAACTGCAAGATTCTTTATGATTGTAAAACAATGGTTCTTTTTCTTTTTCACTGTTATAAAGAATCTTGCAAAAGCACTCAACTGGTAACACAGTGTTTCTTTCTCTTTATGTTTGTCCTTGCTATTGCAATGTAACCCAGTTGAGTGCTTCTGCATTCTAATTGATAAAAAACACTCAAATTTCTGGTAACATAGTCTATGAATTCATTTGCTCCTTCTCAAAATGTTTATGAATTCTTAGACACTCACCGTTTCAACAATCCTAAAACGTTTGATTAAATCATTATCCACATCCCCATATTCCATATCGTTGAAAGTAAATGCATTATCAATGCATTAAGTTTTCCAGCCACTCACTCTGCAAAGTTACATTATAAAGTTATTTTCAATTTCCTTGCTAAGCAAGTGTACTGTACAAGTTACCGATTTGGATTCCTTGCTCAGGAAGTGCATTATAGAAGCTACCAGAAAAAAACTGATACCTCGCAAACCTACCAATAGTGGCAGCTTGAGAGAGACTACCAGACAAAAGAAAATACCTCACAAACCTACCAATAGTGGCAGCTTCTGAGAGACTACGATTTAGTATTTAATTCAAGGAATCATGTCTATCAGTTTCAAGTTCCATCACAATGGATTATTATAACAGCCTACATACTGAAATATCATGATATCTCCCATTGGTATGAATGCGAAGACCTCCTATCTTGAGTCCCTTGTCAGATAGCGTGTTTATGGATCCTCTTATTCTCACAATAATGAATTTTCGAGGAAAGGGTCTGCAAAGGAGTTCGAAATGGCATTCATCCCTACCTAGCAACATTGACCAAATTCTGGGATTCCAACCTAATTGATTAGGTAAGATGCAAAATAAAAAGTCAAAACTTAAAAAGAAAAACATACTTTAACAAAAAGAGCTTACAAATATTTATTTATATATATTAACATGTATCAATTAGTAACAATCATATTATCCAGATCCATCAACCTAAATTTCACTAATTTTATAGAAAAAAACATACTTCAATACCCAGAGGAATTTGAATTATGAAACAGGCTGCCACCTATTTCCTATGAAAATTTTGCAAATATAGAATTTGGAATAAAACAAATCGCTACACACAGGTTGGAATTTCCCAGCTTCAAAACAAATCGTTGCACACAAGTTGGAATTTCCCAGCATCATTGTTGTTTTCCAAATCAAATGCTGCACATAGGTTGGAATTTCCCAGCTTCATTGTTGTTTGTCAAATCAAATTCTACACACAGGTTGGAATTCCAAAGGCTGCCACCTATTTCCTATGAAAATTTTGCAAATATAGAATTTGGAATAAAACCAATCACTGCACACAGGTTGGAATTTCCCAGCTTCAAAACAAATCGCTACGCACAAGTTGGAATTTCCCAGCTTCATTGTTGTTTGTCAAATCAAATGTTGCACACAGGTTGGAATTTCCCAGCTTCATTGCTGTTTGTCAAATCAAATGCTGCACATAGGTTGGAATTCCAAAGGATGCCACCTATTTCCTATGAAAATTTTGCAAATATAGAATTTGGAATAAAACAAATCGTTTCATTCTATTGATATCTGGACCAGTAGTTGTAAATGCAACTTTGTTGCCACTGCCCCCCTTCGAATAAAAATCTTTGAAACCCTGGCTAGAGTCTAGCAGTTCCATCTAGAGTCCTCGCCCTTGCCAAAGTGTTAGGATAGTTGTTATTACCCAGATCTGATATTTTTAGCCACCTTTTCTAAAGTGGTTAAAGTCTCTACTACCAATGGTTTGGACCCCAAGGGCGAGTCTGCAGTAGATCCAAATAGAACCCAAGGGTGAGTCCATGACTCCATAGTAGAACCAAATATTTGATTTACTTGAAGCCCCTTTGGCATACATAGAATCCCACATGGACTATCCTTTGTGCGGATCTGCAGTAAAGCTAAGCAGCTACTCCGTCATACTACTAGACGATTCTTGAGCAACCCTACCTTCAATACCCTAGTTCTTCTCATCTTCATCCACCTACTCTTTTCCATGTCTTGCTTTAAGAAAAAAGTCTTTCACCCCCAGTTTCTTAGCTTGAAATCCCTTTTCTATAGGCTTTATTTTTTCATTAGTGCTGGGAAATCACTCTATTTTATATTGAATCTACTCTTGATGATGGTTTCCATTTACACCACGTGTTGATTACATTACTCATGTTTGCAGATGTCGTGTCCATATTAGCATCCTTCCCCAGGGATTTATAAAGGCAATTCAATTCCCACAGTAGTTTATGTCATTGTATACAGCTGGTGGTGAACTTTAGTGAAGCTAAGGTTATGATATTTAATACCTCCAAGAGTACTCCTTCATATTTTTATTTGTTCCTCAAAGTAAGGAGGTCTGTCTAGCATAGCTTTGCTGAAAAATATTCATATAACCCTAGGTGGAAGAGACATGTTACATGTATAACACCAATAAACCAGAATGAAAGAAAAACTAACGCCCACTCTCTAGTCTTAAAAAAAGAGATGACCATAGATCCATTTTGAATCGAGATCTTTATGTCATGAGAGGCTTGTTCCTTGTGGTTCTTAACTTCTTTCTTATCCCTCTTGGTGCTCAAGAGTTCTTGGTTTAAGATGGAGATATGCTAGAGGATATCCTTGAGGTGTAATGCATAGGGGATTAATTAAAGGCAATAGGTGACACTTACTAGAGAGTCCAAACTACCTTTAGTTCATCCAGCTATAAAGATCTTCAAATTCAGGAGAGGCCTGGTAATTTTGAAATATTTTGAGCAGCAAAAGTTAAATAACAAACAAAATGAAAGGCGAAAAAAATTCATAGACAAGCAACTTTGAATAAGGTATTGTTTATAAATTGAAAACCTTGCAGCTTTGTTTGGATATAATTACAGCAAATATTCTTGACAACTTGTATTCTTGACAACCTATATTCCCCAATTATTAACAACCTGTATTCTGAATAGTGATTAAATACCCTTGGAAACTGGAACATGATTGGAGGTTGTAGAAAATGTGATAGATAGTGGAACTGAGTGGGAAGCTATGGATTAAATTACTGACATAATCAGTAATGTTTGAACTTTGAAGAGATAAACCCCAACATTGCCTTTTTGTAGAAACGTTTTTCAGGTAGTTCTGTGCAAGAACAAACATGCACGTAGGCCTTCTTAGAAAAACAAAGATACATGAGATATATATCATTTAAATAGAGCAACAAGCTAACTGGAAGCCCTCGTTATCAGGTGCAAGTATAGGGGGTGACGATTGATGTGGTCCAATTCATTTTACTAGTTTCAATCTCACTTTTTCACCTTTGTGACCTTCACCTAATGCAATTAGTGCTAAGTGGACTATTTAAGCTAATGAGAAATTGGTCATTATCACTAATGCTCAAGGGAGATGGATCATGCCTGAATGAATTAATACATTATCCAGTTAATCTCGAAGGAAAATTAAATGCACCGAGAGTAGCGAGGTGCTCTACAGCTTAGTATGGGGGAGATGTTGTCACGTTAATAACGTTATTCTACCAAAAATAAAAAAATAATTAAACAAATTCAGCACACAGGTTGGAATTTCCCAGCTTCAAAACAAATCGCTGTGCACAGGTTGGAATTTCCCAACTTCATTGTTGTTTGTCAAATCAAATGCTGCACACAGGTTGGAATTTCCCAGCTTCATTGTTGTTTGTCAAATCAAATTTTGATTATTCAATGATTTTGGACTCTTGACGGTGGATAATTCCATCTCAATCATTTCGCTTGGTTCAGGTCACATTTCCATGCATTGAGAACTCTTATATTTAAGACAATTTTTCTGAATGAAAACAATCACTGCCTTCGTACATAATAGTATAGGGTTTAGTTACAAGTTTATATATATATAAACAGTTTTTTTTATATTCATAAAGTGAATAAAAAAACTACATAAAACATTCTTATTCTATGACTTATCCCATAGATAATAATAAGTTGTACATTGTCCTCTCGATCCTATAACAACAAACCTGAATACTGATAAGATATTTAAAATTTTGACATGGTTAAATTGATAAGATATTTAAAATTTTAATATGTGATTCACATGGTCTTCCTTGAAAACAACAACAAAATAGATAAGGTAGAATAAAAACAATTTGAAGTGTTTGTGATCATCCAATTGTATAGTTAAATTGGTCTTCAAAGTTATATTTTAAAGTGAAGTGGTTGAAATTGTGTTATAAGATTAAAATAATTATATATTTTAATAAAAATATTTATAATTAAAATAATGAATTAATATTAATGTTTTATACAGTTTTTATATATTTTAAAAAACTTTATTATTATAATAGGTACAAAATAATATTATAAAATTTATAGTAGTTAAATATTTTTAAAAAACTTTATTATAATTATGGGTACAAAATAATATTATAAAATTTATAAATATTTTTGAAAATCATAAATTATTAATAAATTATTTGTAATTTTTATTCTAATTTAAAATACCTAAGTGAAAGAGAACAAAATTAAACATATTTAAATCAACCTCTAACTTTAAGAAGAGTACACCCTCTCCCTTTCCCTAAAAATTGGTATGTACTACTATTAGTTATAGCAAAATAACCCTTTTAAACTCGTATGGTCTATTCTTTGTACCAAAATAACTCTTTACTATATTTGCACCAAAACCTTGTCTAAATCTCTCTGTGGAAAGGTTTATTAGGTAATTTTCTATCGACTTTACCTTATTTTATCTCCTTTGAAACTGTTGGGATATGAGACACATATTCTTTCTAGTAGTTTCATTGACTTTCTCCAAGAACCAAGTTATAGAGATAATAAAAAGAGAATTTAGACAATGTATCTTCCAACAACTATATCAATTGGGACCGAGTCGTTTCATTGAATTTCTCCTTTGCAACTCTTAACACTTCTCTTTTGTGTAAGGCCATATTGAAAACAACTCCGCTAAACCTTGGTCATTTGGTCAAGTTAGGGCCATTTTAACTATTAGCTTTCCTCTTTTGTTATTTTCTTATATTTTAGATGGTATTTTTGTGAATTGAAACTCAAGCATATAGTTATTATGAGAGTACATGGATATACACATCACGATTCAAGACAAAAAAATAATTTGTTGTTGTTCAGGTACCTGCAGAACTTAGGGAAAGCTATTTTCAAGGAGAATCTGTTCTTAATGTCATGCCATCCCCTTCATCAATTTTTGTTTATAGTATTTTGACCTTTGTCAAGATGGTGTTAACTGTTGGAAATTTTATTCTCATATCAATCCATAAGGAATTCTATTTAAGGGTTCTAGCTCAATGGTAGAGCACCTTCCTTATAGGCAGGATGTTGGTGGTTCGATTCCACCGTGCCCTATTTATATTTTGAAACCAATAAAAAGAGATAAATGACTAAAACAATGACCAACATTTGCATATAAACGACCACCATTACAACATGAGAGATAAGTGACCAAAAAAATGACCAAAATATGCATATAAATGACCACTTTTGAGTTGGCGATCACTGGTTTCAAATCAACGGTCATTTATCACGTGACCATTGATGACCAAATATATTACCAAATTAATGACCAAATATACGACCAAATATATGACCACAAGATAAGGTATAAATGACCAAGCTAAATATGACCACATTTTTGGTCGTGTGATATATGGCCACTAATTTGCTACCAGTGGTCACCAACTCAAAAGTGGTCATTTATATGTGGATTTTGGTTGTTTTTTTGGTCACTTATCTCTCATTTTGTACTAGTGTCAATATCCCCTTTGAACCAAGGATTCCATCTCTCACAAAAAACCTTGATAAATTCTTCTAGTGAGTGAACTCTTTTCCTTGGAAGCCCTTCATACTATTTGTATAAATCATCTTCCATCATGTCAAGAGACAATACGAACAATTTCATCTTGATATCATTATGAGTCACTTTTAAGTTTGAAATGTCATCCATAAACCATGTAACATCCCATTCGACCAAATCTCTATCTGGATGAAATATTAGGATGTTCTTCTTCCAATCATCATTATATGGATCGCAACCATGGAGATGATTAGGATATCCCACGATTCCTGAGAAAACTAATGGATCAAACCAATGTGGTACCTATGCCACATCATCATTTGTCAATGAACTAGAATGGTTTTCTTCTTCCAAGGGTGGTTCGAGACCCTCTTCAAAAATATTTTGTATCTCATAGAATTGCTTGAATCCATGAATAATAGGTAGCCATTGGTCAATGCCATTGGGACACTAAATGCTTGCAAAATGTTTCCAACAAGATTGCAAAAGATTTGGTGTTCCTTTTCCAAGAGATTCATACCAATACAACGCATGTCATTTGAAGCTAGCTAAGAGGAAATCTATCATGTCATCTTCATACATGATGCCCTTTTCTTTTGTAAATTTGAAAAAGGTGAATTGATACTCATCACCATAAAACTTCAGGATTTTCCATGGAACTATGTCTAGTTCTTCATGAGCAGGATCCCAAATATTTGAAATATCCAAGGGGACATTAAGTTCAAGCATCCAATGAGAGTTATAAATGTTCTCCATGTCATATTAAATTATTTAGTGGAGTCACCAAGATGAACTTTCTTTCTTCTCAACTTATGCATGTGTCCACGTTTTACACTCAACAGTTGCTAAGGGATCTTCTCCGCAATGTACTTTTTTGATTTGTTTTTCTTCAGTGGAGTTGCTAAATAAGATTTGCATAGTTAGTCCTTTAACAACAATATTATCAAAGTGCAATACAAAACTTACATCAAAAAGTTTATCCTTGTTGAGCACTCTTTTTTAATTTGACATGGAGTCTCCAAGTAAGACCTGTAGGGTCAGTCCTTAACAATAATATTACCAAGTACAAAACAAGAACACAACTCACTTGTAAAGTGTCTATTTTATAATATAAGCTTTCCGCAAAAGATGAACCAAAAAAATGTCACTTTTCCTTTGTATTATAAAAAAGGTGTAAATGTCGTAGAGTGACTTCTTATGAAAAGGTGTCATTTTTACCTGGGACCACCTTGAAAATCAATTTTCTTCATCCCCAAAAATGGCACCAAAAAGTGTTACCTCATAAACTAGCACTGAACCACTGTCACAAGATATGTGGATACAAATTACTTATGTGGACCTAGTTGAAATGATTGGAACCGGTGCTAATGATTGGAACAATTAAAGGAATTGCACCCAATTTCACCTCAATGAATATCCCTTCCTCTTTAGACCCTAATCTCATATCCCATGGGAGGCTTCCGAAATATGGTAGAAATAACTCCGAAATATGGTAGAAATAACCCTGCAAAATCACGTCAAGAAAGCAAGACTATCCCCATGAAATCTCCCTGAAAGATAGTAAACCAATTCCTAAATGGAGTCACCAAAAGGTATGAACTATTAACCAGATGAATAAGGGAGTCAAGAGAAAATTTATATCTGTTTTTTCTATATAAAAACATGTAGGTAAAATATCGATACAAAAATCATGATATCTCCCAAACCACTCGTCATAAAATAATGAGCCAAAGCTCATGACAGAGAGGAGAGGAGGGCATGCTTGTTGGGCCTAGACTGCCCCTTTATAGAGAAGGTTTAGGGCCTGAAATGGGAAAAATAAAGCTATGAGAAACCACTGTTACAACAGTCACATCAAATCAGCAAAATAAGATAGGTCAAATCCCCTAGGATCCTCCCACGTGACCTAGAATTTGATCAAAAATAACGTTTTACCAAAATTTTCCTCTTTTTATGTGAATTTCAATATTATATAAAAAAAATTAGAATCTAACTAACTAGGGCACACAAATAAATATTTTTTGGATTTTTACGTAATATACAATCTTTAGGGTTTTTTAATTTTCCAATTTTTAATACTTTTTGCATAAAAGTACAAGAATTTAATAAAAGGTTGATAGTGTGAAGATGAGGGATGTTAAAATCTTAACTCTTAATATTTTAAGGCTACAAGGGGTCGTGATCAATGCCTCTTCCAAGAATATTGACAATTATACTTTGTATGAACTAGGACAAAATCAAGAAACCCGAAAAATAGATTATATTGATTAAGATCCTAGTTAGAAAAAATGAAAATTCAAAGGCCTTTTGTTGTAGGAGAATATACAAGTATATATGGATAAAGAATCCCAATTAACAAGACAATTTATTGTGTATAAAAACCCTAGAATTTAACCTTACCTTGGTCACCCCTTGGCACAACAACACAAGGAAACACTAGAGAGCTTAGCACAATTGTAGAGACAAGGAGAAGAGAGCATAAATACTCCCAAGAATCCTTCCACTAGAACAATCCTTAAAGATAAAACATAAACAAGCCAGCAAACACTTCGTTCCATTCTCTAAAACCCAAAAAATTACCAAGAGAAGGAGGTGTGCATCACTTTAGCCCAAGTAGAGTAAAAGAAAAAAGAAACAACGCTTCATTTCATCCCATGATATCAATTAAAATTGAGGAGGATTTGCCTTATTTATATGTCTTTTAGGATAACTTAAACTCCTCTACAAGACAACCAACCTAAAATATCTAAAATAACTTAAAATTATTTTTCAATGAATTTCTTAGTGTTTGCCACCCACAAGTCAGGGACAAAACCTCATACAACATAAAATAATGATAAATGTGATGAATTGCTGCAAATTTGACGGAATGTTGAGCATGGGAGGATGTGTGATAAACTGTAGGGATCTAGAAACTGTAACAAACTCACAATCTAACTCTCAGGATTATTTGCAAAGAAGAAGAAGCATGCATTCAATAATCACTCATAAACAAAAAATAATGGACAATGTCAATATCATACAATGAATAATGAATGTAGAGAATGTGTTACAATGATCAATGATGAGGCATCATATAGGATTCGAATTAGCCAAGTAGGGCATTCGAATTTGAGCTCAAAGTCTAACTATGGAGACATCATCTAGTCAGTAGTATCAGTCACAACTGGTAAGAGTCAGTCAAATGTGACCAACTGAGTCTAACATAACCATCTAGCCATAAATAAGGGAATGGAGACTCCAAGGTGGGTGCATGAGGCTGTCTAACTCAAGGTATAGCTTGGATAACAATGGAGACATCATCCAGTCAATAGTATCGGTCATAAATGGTAATAGTCAGTAAAGTGTGTCTAACTGAGTCTAACATAACCATCTAGGAATAAATCAAGGAATGGAGACTCCAAGGGGGGCACATGAGGTTGTCAAATAGTCAAGTGGAACTCCAAAACTAGCTAACTAGAAGCTACAAGCAGTCATCATGAGCAATCAGTGGAAGAACTACTCAATCAATGCACTAACTGAATGATAACTCCTGGTAGGTGAGATAAGGTGCACTAACTGAGTGATAACTAGTGGTAGGTGAGCAAAGGTGCCCAAACTGGCTGTGGTAGGTGGGAAAGGCGCACTTTCCATGCAGAGAAGTCAAGGAGGGCGCATTAGGTAGGTAGGAGGTCAAATGGGGGTTGTAGATAGGCTCTCAAGAGCTAGAAGCAAGCTCTAGGTATTGGGGAGACAACCATGATGGTGAATGGATGCATGCAGATTTAAATGCAGGCATGCAAAATATAAAAATGATGGTGTGAATATTCCAACACCCCCCGCAAGCTATACTATGAGAAAATAACTGAAAACAGAAAAATAGGGCCCTGGTGACTAAGACCAAAGGTCACCCAGTACAATCAATCTAAATAAAATAAGTGAGTAAAGAGGGAAAACCCAGTGGGAAGAAAGCCCTCCCTCAAAATAGACTGAAGGATGCTAAAGTAGCATATAATCTCTCACCCCTGAAGGAGGTAAGTCCTTCTTTTTCGAAGAAGGATCAATCGATCTAAAATGGATCAACAATGTGAGAAGGATGAAACCTTCCATTTTGAAAATCTGATATGGTTCTTCTATGATCATGTGGATCACCAACCAAATCACCGACAGATTGGAGTGTAGTGGCTGCCCATCGAGGAAGAGGAGGAATATCATGTGAGAGATCTTCAGGTTCTTGTGGATCTAGATCTCCCATGCGCTCATATTCATCATCAATTGATAGACCTTCAAGTTCTTGTGGATTTGGATCTAGCATTCTATCATCATCATCTCCATCTGAAATATTATGTGAAGATGCATCTACAGCTAGCTCATCATCACATCCAAACTCTGAATCTGAAATATCATGTGAAGAAGCAAGTACAACTGGCTCATCATCACATCCAAACTCTGAATCTGAAATCTCATGTGATGATGCTTCTCTCTCTTGATCATCAATCAAAGGAGGAGGTATCTTCCTTTTGGGAAGAAGTGGATCATGCTGCAAAAACATAATATGAAGATCATCATGAAGCATGCGGTTCGAACCAACTGAGGTAGAATCAAAACCATGAATGTGTAGATAGTTCCTTGATATCTCCTTTGAACCAACATAGGTGAGATCATGACCAAGGAAACTATGACATGATGACGGTGAATCTTCAACAAGATCATTGGTGGATGCAACAATGATGGTGGCCCATGAACCAATAGGTGCTAGATCTTTAGGTTCTTGTGGATCTAGATCTAGCATTCTCTCAAAAAGAGTTGTCTTCCTCTTGGGAAGAAATGAATCATGCTCCCAAAACATGTGCTTGAGTTCTCCAACAATGGATGCAAGTAAATCAGATCCAAAACTTGGAAGATGGTTTCTCATGATCTCCTTTGAACCAATAGGGGTGAAATCAAAACCAAAATCACAAAAATGTGCATGAGTCATGAACTCAAGTAAATGATAGAGTCTTTCATCGTCAGTGAAAAACTAAAAACATGTGCCAATGACCAAATAGGAATCAAAAGAAAGCATATGATGAGGGAGAACGAATGCATTACCTTCCAAATCTGATTTTTCCTTCAAAATACTCAGTAGGTCATCATCTTGCACATCAACATGTGCATTAACTCCATGAAAATGTATGTAGTTCTTTGATATCTCCTTTGAACCAGGATGGGTGAGATAAGAACCAAATGAACCATATAATGGTGATGGCTTGAACTTCAAATCAGATCCAAGATTTTGAGGATGGTTTCTTATGATCTTCTTTGAACCAACAATGGTGGGATCAAAACCAAAATCACAAGGATATGCATGAGACTTGAATCCAAGCGAATGGTAGAGTCTTCTATCTTCGGTGAAGTTTTGAAAGCATGTGCCAATGACCAAGTAGGAGTCCATAGAAAGATTTTGATGAGGGATGGCGAATGCATTGCCTCCCAAATATTCCAAGATGCTCAATAGGTCATTATTTCGCACATCAGCAAGCTCATGGGAAGTAGAGATTTTAAAGATCTCTTCAACTTCTAGAGTAGTAACTGACATCTTTTGCTCAGAAATTAGATAGGAAGATGGAACAACTGAAACCATGTGTTGTACTTCGACTTCTTCTTGAACAACTTCATCATGGGAGATGATGGAGGCCGAGTCATGAATAGAGAGAGCACTGTAGGAATTATCACTGAGCTTGCTTTCCACATGGCTAGCATCGACCTCTTCCTTCCGACTTCCAAATAATATGTCCAATATAGTCCATATATCACTTGGATATTAATCAAGATCAATGAGGTATTGCATATTGGAAAACATAGTAATACATATCTTTCCTGCGACTGCTTCACAAGGATCAAGCCAATCTTCTTTCTCTCTATAGGAAGAAAACTATCTCTTAATACCAATACATACATAAAAAAGACCATGTCTCTTCAGATATGATGTCATATTTGGTTTCCACTCATCAATGTTGAATGGAGTGAGAGAAGGAACTTCTTCTAGATACATAGAAGATGTTGTTCAATTCGAATCTACTATTGCAACTACAAAAACTACTGTAACTGTAGAAAACTTCGAAACCTACAAAACAAGAAGAGTTTTTGCTGATGGAGAATGCTACACTTCGACTGAACACTACCTTTTGAACACTGAGCACATAGACTAAGTCCTTCACACCTAGCTAGACCTCATTGGATTTCTCCAATGAATTCAAGTACTAGCACCAGGATTTGCTGTGGAAACTCAGAGGCTTCTGGTGCACAAGTGAAAGATAGCTGCTCAAAGAAATGCTGCAACTGCTACAATTCGAATAGCTGCTAACTGCTCTGATCCTATGTGATAATATGCAGGGATCTAGCAACTATAAAAAACTCACAATCCAACTCTTAAGATTATTTGCAAAGAAGAAGAAGCATGCATTCAATAATCACTCATAAACAAAAAATAATGGACAATGTCAATATCATACAATGAATAATGGATGTAGAGAATGTGTTACAATGATCAATGATGAGGCATCATATAGGATTCGAATTAGCCAAGTAGGGCATTCGAATCTGAGCTCAAAGGATAACTATGGAGACATCATCTAGTTGGTAGTATAATTCACAACTGTAAGAGTCAGTCAAGTGTGACCAACTGAGTCTAACATAACCATCTAGCCATAAATCAGGGAATGGAGACTCCAAGGTGTGTGCATGAGGCTGTCTAAATCAAAGTATAGCTTGGATAACAATGGATACATCATCTAGTCAATAGTATCAGCCACAAATGGTGATAGTCAGTCAAGTGTGTCTAACTGAGTCTAACAGAACCATCTAGGCATAAATCAAGGAATGGAGACTCCAAGGGGGGCGCATGAGGCTGTCAAATAGTCAAGTGGAACTCCAGAACTAGATAACTAGAATCTACAAGTAGTCAACATGAGAAATTAGTGGAAGAACTACTCAATAAATGCACTAACTTATTGATAACTCCCGATAGGTGAGATAAGGTGCCCTAACTGAGTGATAACTGGTGGTAGGTGAGCAAAGGCGCCCAAACTAGCTGTGGTAGGTGGGAAAGGCGCACTTGCCATGCAGAGAAGTCAAGGAGGGAGCATTAGGTAGGTAGGAGGCCAAATGGGGTTTGTAGATAGGCTTTGGAGAGCCAGAAGCAAGATCTAGGTGTTGGGGAGACCACCATGATGATGACTGGATGCATGCAGTGGCATGAAAAGCATGCATATTTGCATGCAGGCATGCAAAATATAAAAATTATGGTGTGAATATTCCAACAGGAGGGTGTCATGCCCCATCTAAACCCAATATTGTGCTTTTTCCCTCAACACCCTCCTCTTTTAGGTGGTATGCCTTCTTCAAAGGATGACATCATCATCTGTTTAACTTGATTGAGCCAAGAGGAGGGTCAATATGTAATAAACATAGGTCCAAGTGGGAATAATGAAGTGTGCTAAGATGAGTATGACAACCCTTACATGCATAATAACCTTCTATAAAGAACAAATTTGAGTGTGGTTGCTAGCCCCTAATCCATGTGTCCAAATGGAGTCAACCCAAGAAGCAATAGATGCCAACCCATGGGCATACAATTCCTGTATGATGGGGGAATTCCACCACATCAAGAGGGATTCACCCGTTCCACTAAGCCAACTCTTCCTAGAATTAAATCCAATAGGACTTTCCATGACTAGAGCAAGGGTCTCGAGCCTTGCCAGACTAACACTCTACATAAGTCAATCCCAAACTTGGCCTTTACATAGAAAAAATGACCCCTCCATTGTGGAAATATGGTATGGCACACTATAGACTGTCTGGAGGGTAACACATTCCATTCTTATACCATGTGAATGATGGATCATAAGATATGTTCAAGCCATTTCTTAGGTTAAAACGACATCTCATTAGAGTGCCTTATGCGATTCCTACTTGACACATCCAATTTCATTAGTATAAAACAAACTTTGAAGCTATGTTCGTTATGCCACACTCGTTCCATGTTACATACATGGAGTAAACATCACTTAAAAAAGTGAGAGACGTATATTCCATGTTCATCCAACATTTATACGACATTTAGTCCACGTTCATTCTATGTTACTTCCACATTAAGTCCATGTCAATTCTCCATTGATTCCACATTACTTCCACATGCAATCCATGATTATAGGACAATGATTCCACATTTAATCCTTCTATGATGCCTCTTTAGCCATCTCCATGCCATATTATTTATGTTTATACTGCATCACTTAAGTGTCCGTTGTTGTGTAATGCTTGTTTGACACTTGAAATGTCACTTAAGCGATGCCTTTCTAGTGACATACACATGATGGTATGTTCAACGTGTCAACGATGTAAAAAAGTGTCGAACAAGCATCGAATATGGGTTGAAATGTAGTAGTGAAAGAGGTTGAAGAAGTTGAAGATGATGTATATCAGGAGTAGGTAGATGTCATAGATGAATAATTTGAAGATGAGGAAGACCATGAACATGTGTTATAGATCAAATTTGCACTTCTCCGTCCCGTGATCACCTTTCCTTGTAGATCACACAAAAGGACACAAAGGATTGAAGAGCTAGATTGCCTTGGATTTTTTGCTACTAGAAGTACACTCCTCACCTGAAAAGATTGCAATTTCTCCTGCTTTTGCCACATGTATGCCCCTCTCTGCATACTGTTAATTTTTGAGCATTAATTCAACATACCCTAGGATCTTTATTGAGAGAATAACATGTACAACATATCAATCATATCAAGCATGTATCAAGCATATCAACCAATCACACAGAGTTCCATTGGGGAAAACGCAAACAGAGTTCCACTGGGGAAAACCATAAAGGTGAAAAACCCCACAACTTCCTCAGAGATAGAGAGAGCAATGATACAACCAAAGTACAACCAAAGTACAAAAGATAGTCTTCTCCTAGCAGCTGATCCTTCTCCTCACATGTGCGCCACTTTCCGAGTGATGGAAGAGTGAGTAATGAGATGATGAAATAGAGATCTCCTGATCTCTATTTATACTTTTCCAATCCTGCCCAATAAACTAGTGGGGCCGACTTGTCTAGCTTAGCCTAATAACCCATGGTTAACTTAATCAGGGCTGACCCCACACATGGTGCTCTAATAACCCATTGGCAAGTTACGACACTTGCGACACTTGTTAATACAAATGACCACACTTCCATATAGAGGAATAATAACATCTCTATAGGAGTACAATATACATAGATGAAATACATAGGTGAAATACATTCCGAATTTACATATACATCAACACTCCCTCTTAACTAGGAAGGTATTTCTTGACACAAATCTACTAGCACAAGTCTTCTTCTCTGGATCATCATCAACGAATCATCATCCTCGAATCATCGTCATTGTCACTGCTACTGCTATCTCAATCAATCTTTGATCTACTCGTCATAGGAAGTTCTACAGAGCTAGTCCTTTTTCATACTAGATGTAGGCCCACCACTTGTAGGTCTTCATCATCACTGGCCATACTGTGGAATCCTCAGGACTGATTACGTGCATCAACAAAACCTTGAAAGAGCATCCCAGACATTTTACGAGCACACAGCTCAACCTATCGGATCTCCTAGGATCTTTTACATGTGACTGTCACAAAACCTTAAAAAAGTGTCTTTCCAAGCAAGATCTCTAAAGAGCATCTGAGGAATTTTTCATCCTATCCAGATCTCTATGACTTATTACATGTGACCCCTACCACAAAACCTTAAAAGAGTATCTTTCCAAGCAAGATCTCTAAAGAGAATCTGAGGCCTTTTTCATCCTGTCTAGATCTCAAGGACTTATTACATGTGGGCTAGCAAAACCTTAAAAGAGTGTCTTGACAAGCAATATCTCTAAAGAGCATTTAAGGCCTTTTTCATCCTATCCAGATCTCCAGGACTTATTACCTGCTACCCTTGCACAACCTGTCCACGGCCATAGAGTATCAACCTGATACTCACCATACATTGTCTTGATGTACATGATCATCTTGATCATCATCACTGCATCGTCCTGATGCATGTCATTTGGAGAAACATCCTGAAGCTCGTCATCCATGATCATCTTGATCATACAATGCATTCACCTGATGCATACCAAGTATCTACCTAATACATATCATCATACATGATCCACCTGATCATACAATGTATCCACCTGATACATACATAGATACATGATCCACCTGATCATACAATGTATCCACCTGATACATATCGACATAAATGATCTACTTGATCATACAACGTATATACAGATACATGGTCCAAGCATCCAACATGATGCATATACATATACATGATCCAACTGATCATAACAAGCATCCAACATGATGCATATACAGAGTAGTAACTGAAGCATCGTCCTGATGCTCATCATACAGCGCTTACATCCACAGCCATGGGAAAGATCCTCCTCTCACCATGCTTGGAATGGATCCTACAAATGTGTCCATCACTTCTTCCTCGAAGTGTCATCAATTTGAAGAACACCAAGCCTCTCTCTGAAGTACTCGAACTTCACTTTGGCTAGTGGCTTTGTCAGAACATCTGCAATCTGCTCATCCATTGCAACATACAGGAGCTTCACTACTCCTCTCTGCACCATATCCTTGATATAGTGATATTTGATCTCAATGTGTTTCGACCTGTCGTGGAACACTAGGTTCTCAGACAGCTTCACACAACTCTGGTTGTCACAAAAGATACCAGTAGCCTCCAACGGGAGATCAAATAACTCAGACAGTAGCTTTTGGAGCCATACTGCCTCACAACTAGCTAAACATGCTACAACATACTCTGCCTCGGCTGTACTCAGTGCTACGCAAGATTGCTTCTTACTAAACTAAGAGATCACACCTGATCCCATACTGAAGCAACACCCAGATGTGCTCTTCCTATTTGCAACACTGCCTTCCCAATCTGAATCAACATAACCCTGTAGGTTAAACTTTTGATTCGCATCATACTTGATCCCATAATCAATTGTACCCTTCAAGTACCTCAGAATATGCTTTACAGCAACCAAGTGAACACCTCTGGGATCTGCCAGGAACTAGCTCAACGTGTTCACCATAAAGCAAATATCTAGTCTAGTGTTCGTTAGGTACATCAAGGACCCAATTATCTGATGATACACAGTGACATCAACCGGATCAGATGAAGCATCACACAGAAGCTTCAAGTTCGATATCATAGGTGTGGCCATGGCCTTGCAATCCATCATCCCGAACCTCTTTAGGATCTCTACTGCATGCTTCTCTTGTCCAAGGAAGATCCCATCTGCACTCTGCCACACCTACATTCCTAGAAAATAGTGCATCATCCCCAAGTCCTTCATCTTGATCTCAGCAACAAGCTTCCTTTGGGTATCAGCAATCAATCCATCCTCTCCTATTACAAATAGGTCATCCACATACAAAAGTAGTATCACAGGATTTCCTTCCTTAACCTTGTAGTAAAGGTTGGAATCTGCTTTACTCTTGGTAAAGCCCAAACTGGATAAAAAGCTATCTATCCTCCAATACCAAGTTCTAGGAGCTTGCTTCAAGCCATACAAGGCTTTCTTCAATCTGCACACATATGACTCCCTGTCTTGTGTCTCAAAACCAAGTGGCTACTCCACATACCCTTCCTCTTCGACTACACCATTCAAGAAAGCTGTCTTGACATCCATCTGGTGTATCTTCCATTTCATCACTGCAGCCAGAGCAAGTACTGATCTGATGGAAGTGTACCTGGCTACAGGAGCAAAATTTTCTTCACAGTCTATCCCCTCTTTCTGGGAGAAGCCACGAGCTACAAATCTTGCTTTGTATTTCTCTATGCTGCCATCTGCAGCATGCTTTATCTTGTAGATCAATTTGGAAGTCACAACCGACTTCCCTTCAGGCCTTGGGACTACATCCCAAACATCATTCTTTATGATCGATTGGTATTCCTCGACCATGTGATCCTTCCATTCTTTCTTTTCCGTTGCTTCTTCATAACTGGAAGGTTCTTTGTTCATAATATCACAGAGTAAGGCAACATAACTGGTGTGAGATCTAGTTCTCTTTCTTGCTCTGTGTTCTTCTTCTAGAATGCCATACCTTTCTGCATCTTGAATGAGCTCTCTAGCCCATGCAGGTTTCCTCTTGTGAGAGTTATTCTCATGGGGTGGATCTATAGGTATTTGTGGATCCTCAACTTCATGATCTGCTTCTAGAATTGATTTAGTCATGGTGGTGTCTTGAAATCTATTTTCCTTTGGTTCTTCATGATCTTCAATAGGTGTCTTTCTTGATTTGATGAAGGCTGAGTTTTCATCAAATGTTACATCCCTGCTGACATCAATCTTCTTGAACCCTGGAAAGTATAGTCTGTAAGCCTTCGAGCTTTCACTGTACCCCAAAAAGATTCCCTTCTTTCCTGAAGGATCTAGCTTTGTTCTCTTTTCCTTTGGAATATGAGTGTATACTAGACAACCAAATATTCTGAGATGGTTGACTTCAGGTTTCTTACCAGAGAATACCTCTTCTGGTGTCTTGTTGTCCAATATCTTGTGAGGTGTTCTGTTATGCACATATACAACTGTCCTAGCTGCTTCTACCCATAGATGCATAGGAAGATCCTGGTCATGCAACATTTCCCGTGCTGCTTCCATGATTGTTCTATTCTTCCTTTCTGCAACTCCATTCTTTTGTGGATTGTAGGGAGCAGCCAACTCCCTCTTAATCCTTGAATCACTTCATAGCTTCTTGAAATCACTTGAAGTGAATTCTCTACCATTGTCAGATCTGAAGGCCTTGATCTTCTTATCAGTTTGATTTTCCATCAAGGCTTTGAATTCCTTGAACTTATCAAATACTTCATCTTTGTTCTTCAAGAAATAAATCCAAGTCTTCATAGAGAAATCATCAATGAAAGAGAGAATTGGATGACATTAGACCGCATACATCGGAGTGGATAATTTCCAAGATCTCTTTAGCTTTGCTTTCATTGCTTGGAAATGCCTTCTTAATGTTCTTTCCTTTTGCACATCCTTTGCAAATACCATCATGCTTTGTCTTGATTTCAGGAAGACCTTCTACAACTTTGCTCGCAATTGGTAGTGCTCTATAGTGCACATGTGCAAGCCTTCTATGCTAAAGTTCAATTGGCTCCATGGATTCATGTACCATGGCATGTTCAGGTTGTCCCTTCAATTTGTACAATCCTCCCTCTTGTTTTCCAATCACTACTGCATCATTTATAGTTTTACCCTTTGGCCACATTAGGACTTGGCCATCTACAAATGAAATCCTCATGCCTTTGGCATCCAATGCAGATATGGAGATTAGGTTCTTCTTGAGCCTAGGTACATATAGAACATATTTAATCTTCAAAGACTTCCCAGAGTCTAGCTTGTAGGACGCTTCACCACTTCCTTTGATAGGATATTTATAGTCATCCCCAAGTTTCACCTTATGGGGTGACTCATGTTCAGATATATTTGCAAAAGATTCTTTATACCCAGTCATGTGTTTGGAAGCCCCACTATCAATAAGCCAATCATTACATCCATGAGAGATAGTACCCGTGAGAGCAGAGATTAGAACATATTCATCTTCACTAGATGAGTCATCACTTTCTGCTCTAGCCTTCTTCTTGGGAGGTTCATCATCCTCAACAGCATGAGCATGATATCTCTTCTTGTTTCCCTTCTTCTTGTTGTTGGAGTTGTTGTCCCTTTTGTTCTTGGGACAATCTGCAACAATGTGTCCCTTCTCATGACATGTGAAGCATCTCAGATCATTCTTACCCTTTTTAAAAGGTTTCTTGTGATGAGAGTGCTCCTTCTTGGGATTGCTTCTTTTGGTGTGAGTTGTGAGAGCTTGATCTTCACTTCCCATATTTTCTTCTCGGGTTACAAGCCTAGCCTCTTCTTGTGAACATTCCTCCCACAGTCTACTGAAGGAGATCAACTTCCTTCTTGCGCATATTCCTTGAATGAAGGAATCCCATGACCTAGGTAGGCCATTCAGAGTGGTCATGACAATTTCACCATTCTCCACCATTTCATCCACAGCTTCAAGTTGTTCCTTGATCTGAGAGACCATGGAGAAATAGGATTGAATGGTCTCTCCATTTTGAAGCTTTACCCCTTTCAATTGGTTCCGTAGAGTCATCTTCTGATTTATGTTCTTCCCTTCAAACAGCTTGGTCAAAGAGTCAAACATTGCCTTGGGTGTGTTTAGAGATGACACATGTGGAATGAGATGGTACTTGATATAATCAACAATGATTCTCTTTGCCTTGACCAAGTTCTTCTTGTGAAGAGCCTTAGCCTCTTCTCCCTCTGGGACAGGGACCTCTTCACTTATATAAGTGTCCAACTCATTTTCTTCCAGGATTAACCCAATCCTATACTTCCATGCTTGGAAGTTATCATCCCATTCAAGCTTATCCTCAATCTTGGTGTGGTGAGACATCTTTAAAGAGTACTGCAAATGGAAATAGAAATGATTTAGGTCTTACCACTTGATTTGCTGAAAACTGGATCTGGTCCTGGATTAGGGTTTGTCAGAGACACCCTAAAAATTCAAAATGTGAATTTAAATCTTCTGAAAGCATTGAAAGATGCGCCTTGATGATCTGATCAGTCTGGTGTATTCAGAATTTAAGATCTGCAAAGTTTCACCCTTCAGTAATTCCTTTTAGTCTTCCCAAATTCACTTGGGAGGACCCTGAATTAGGGTTTGAGTTTCCCGGAGCTTCACCCAACCAAAAATCTCGATCCAAAGCTCTAAACTTCGATTTTTCCAAGGAGCTTCCAGCTATGTCTTCAGATTTCAGAAATTCCTATTTTTGTGGAAACCCTACTTTTTAGGGCCAAAACTGAAAGTGCTTAGAATTGAATTATGATTGGATAGATAGATTTTCCTTGACGAGTAGAGTCAATCTACCTTACTGCTTTTCCAAAATTTGTGGAGAGAAAACCAATAAACAAGAAACCTTAGTTTTCGCCACTGTACAATGTCTTCTTCTGAGGGAAGCTCTGATACCATGTTAATTTTTGAGCATTAATTCAACATACTCTAGGATCTTTATTGAGAGAATAACATGTACAACATATCAATCATATCAAGCATGTATCAAGCATATCAACCAATCACATAAGACAATGGACACACAAAGTTTCAATGGGGAAAATCATAAAGGTGAAAAACCCCACAAATTCCTCAGAGATAGAGAGAGCAATGATACAACCAAAGTACAACCAAAGTACAAGAGATAGTCTTCTCCTAGCATCTGATCCTCCTCCTCACATGTGCGCCACTTTCCGAGTGATGGAAGAGTGAGTAATGAGATGATGAAATAGAGATCTCCCGATCTCTATTTATACTTGTCCTGTCCTGCCCAATAAACCAGTGGGGCCGACTTGTCTAGCTTAGCCTAATAACCCATGGTTAACTTAATCAGGGCCGACCCCACACATCGTGGTCTAGTAACCCATCAACAAGTTACGACACTTGCGAAACTTGTCAAACAAATGACCACACTTCCGTATAGAGGAATAATAACATCTCTATAGGAGTACAATATACATAGATGAAATACATAGGTGAAATACATTCCAAAGTTACATATACATCAACACATACAATACCAGCGTACTGTACCCTACTCTCCTCAAGGGAAACCAGGTTACACCTCCCAAAAATTTGTAAACGCATGTTGTAAAGCATAAAAGTTGCTTCCTGTACGCTGCTCTTATTGTATGAAACCTGTGTACACCTTAAGATGAAATAAAAAATATATTAATTTGATGAATTGGGATTATTTGAAGTTGGTTCTGCAACTTCCCCAACCTCCCAATCCAACTACCTCTCGATCTAAACTACCTACCTTGTCCCATAAATACAAGGAGGATCCATGAGAGGGGTTACTCATAATGCTCAGAAGATAGAGACTCACATACTCATTATACTCAGAAGACTCATAATAGCCATAAAATCTTGAGAGAAAGCTTGAAGTATTGTTACGCTGGAGGAAAGTTCCAAGTCAGAGTGAAGAACAGGAGCCCAGGATCTGGTTGCAGAAACATCTCTACACGTCAGGTATATTGTACTGATTTCATGTTTCTTTGACAATAAAAAGGTCGAAACACCCTTGTCCCAAATAAGATATCTATTGGATTATATGTCTATTTGGCTTAATTCTTGATTATAGTTGATGTTAAATTGCTTTGTAATTTCATCATATGTTATATGGTCAAGATACACTAACGAAGGTATCTTTTGTATTGTAGGTTTGTCAAGCAGGAGATCAAGCAAGAGATCAACTGAAAGACCAAGTGAAAGCTAGGATCAAAATTCGAAAAGAGGTATGTCTTTCAATCCCAATCTGTTTCTTTTGCAGCAACTAAATGCAGTATAATCAATGTGTTTACCTGTCAACCCTGCCCAGTTGGTAGTGTCCATCTCCTCACTATAGGGTAGAAATCCCGAACAACAGACTGGCAACTCCACTGGGGAGTAACCGCTTAGTTGTTCTTCTCTAAGAGACTTAATATTGGTTTTCTTCCAGCCCATTTCTTTCAGTTTTGATTGTTTGAGAGGCCCTGTAGGTCTGTGTCATCTTTCTTATTTGCTTGATTCAAGTCAGTTTTTGGTTTGCAAAGCCTGTTTGTGCCCTTTTGAGGCTTGTACGCTGGTCTCCCCTACTGACAGTTGCATTTTTCACCTGATGAACGCCCCTCCTTGCACTGCACAGTAGCGTACCTATCCTGGTGTATGCTGGTTGCAACACTGCACAGTGGTGTATGTTCCCGTAGTGTCCTATTTTGCTGTTAGGGTTTGTTTTCCAAGTTTTGGTTGCTGTTCCAGCCTGTTGCTTTGCTGTCTTTACTAACCCCTGAGACCTCATTGTTGATGTATATGTAACTTCGGAATGTATTTCATCTGTATATTATATTTATATTTATTGTACCCTTATAAGAGATGTGTTATTCCTCTATAAGGAAGTGTCGTCATGTGGATTGACAAGTGTCGCAAGTGTGTGTACTTTCCGATGGGTTATTAGACCACCTTATGGGGTCGGCCCTAATTAATATATAATATAATGTGGATGTACTCAAGTAGACAAGTCGGCCCCAGTAGGTCACTGGGCAAAAAGGTGAGTATAAATAGAGATAGGAGATCTCTATTTTATTCATTCGGAAAAGCATCTATCTCTCTCTCTGAAAAGTGGCGCACTAGTGAGGAGGAGGAGGATCATCTGCTAGGAGACTATCTCTGTATTATTTGGTTGTATTTTGGTTGAGCCATTGCTCTCTCTATCTCTGAGGAAGTTGTGGGGTTTTTCACCTTAGGGTTTTCCCCACGGAAACTCTGTGTCTCTTGTCTCTATGCTTTTGATTCTTGTGATGCTTGTGATGCTTGTCATATTATGATTGTCATGCATTGATATACTGTAGATGTTATTCTCTCAGCAAAGATCCTATAGTATTGTGATTTAATACTCAAAATTTAACATGGTATCAGAGCCTAACTGAGAAGAAGACATTTTGCAGTGACGGAAGCTTGTATTGCTTGTTTATTGGGTTTCTCTCCACAGATTTTTGAAATTCAGTATAGTAGATTGGATCTACTCATCAAGGCGCATCTTTCTGTCCAATCAGATTTCAGTTCCGAGCATTTTCAGTTTTGGCCCTAAAAATTAGGGTTTCCACAAAAATAGGAATTTCTGGAAACTGAAGGTACAGCTGGAAGCTCCTTGCAAAAATCGAAGGTTTGAGCTTTGGATCGAGATTTTTGGCTGGGTATATCTCCGGGAAACTCAAACCCTAATTCAGGGCTCTCCCTAGTGAACCCAGGAGGACAAAAAGGCAATTTTGAAGGGCAAGACTTTGCTGATATCAATTTCTGAATGTACTAGGCTGATCAGCTCTCCAAGGCGCATCTTTCTATCCTTTCGAAATTTTGAAATTCACATTTTGAATTTTTAGGGTTTCTCTGACAAACCCTAATCCGGGACCAGATCCAGTTTTCAGCACTTCAAGTGGTAAGTCCTAAATCTTTTCTATTTCCATTTGAAGTACTCTTAAAGATGTCTCTTCACACCAAGCTTGAGGATAAGCTTGAAGGGGCTGACAACTTCCGAGCCTGGAAGTATAGGATTGGGCTAATCCTGGAAGAGAATGAGTTGGACTCATATGTGAAAGAAGACATCCCTATCCCAGAGGATGAAGAGGCCAAGGTATTGCACAAGAAGAACTTGGTCAAGGCAAAAAGAATCATTGCTGATTCTATCAAAGACCATCTCATACCCCATGTGTCTTCTCTCAAGACACCCAAAGAAATGTTTGAATCTTTGACCAAGCTATTTGAAGGAAAGAACATAAATCGGAAGATGACCCTGCGGAACCAATTGAAAGCAGTGAAGTTTCAGAATGGAGAAACCATTCAATCCTACTTTTCAAGGGTCTCTCAGATCAAGGAACAATTAGAAGCAGTAGATGAAATGGTGGAGAATGGTGAAGTGGTGATGACCACTCTAAATAGCCTACCCAGGTCATGGGATTCCTTTATTCAAGGAATTTGTGCAAGGAAGAAGTTGATCTCCTTCAGTAGACTTCGGGAAGAATGTTCTCAAGAAGAAGCTAGACTTATAGCTCGTGAGGAAAAGATGGGAGGAGAAGATCAAGCTCTTGCAGCCCACACCAGGAAAGGGAAGTCCAAGAAAGAACCATCTCACCCCAAGAGATCTTCACATCAATTCAAAGAAAGAAGAGTATGCTTCACCTGTAATGAGAAAGGACATATTGCCATAAATTGTCCCAAGAACAAGAAGGACAACAACATCTCCAACAAGAAGAAGAAGGGTGGCAAAAGAAGGTTTCATGCTCATGCTGCAGAAGATGATGAACCTCCAAAGAAGAAGGCTAGGGCAGAAAGTGATAGTAATGATGACTCATCAAGTGAAGAAGAGTATGTTCTGATCTCTGCTCTCACAGGTACCATCTCCCATGGTTGTAATGATTGGTTGATTGATAGTGGGGCTTCCAAACACATGACTGGGTTTAAAGAATCCTTTGTGAACCTATCTGAACATGAGTCACCCCATAAGGTGAAACTTGGGGATGATTATCAATATCCAATCAAAGGAAGTGGTGAAGCTTCTTACAACCTAGATTCGGGAAAATCTCTGAAGATGAAGGAAGTCCTCTATGTACCTGGGCTCAAGAAGAACTTACTCTCCATCTCTGCTCTAGATGCAAAAGGTATGAGGGTTGCATTTGTTGATGGCCAAGTACTAATGTGGCCAAAGGGAAAGACTATAGATGATGCAGTAGTGATTGGAGAGCAAGAGGGAGGCTTGTATAAATTAAAGGGTCAACCTGAACATGCCATGGTACATGAATCCATGGAGCCAAGTGAACTTTGGCATAGGAGACTTGCTCACATGCACTATAGAGCACTTCCAATTGCAAGCAAGGCTGTAGAAGGTCTTCCTGAAATCAAGACCAAACATGAAGGGGTTTGCAAAGGATGTGCAAAAGGTAAGAACACTAAGAAGGCTTTCCCAAGCAGTGAAAGCAAGGCAAAAGACATCCTGGAAATCATCCACTCAGATGTATGTGGCCCCATGTCATTCAGTTCCCTCAGTGGGTATGTTTACTATGTATCATTTATTGATGACTTCTCCAGGAAGACTTGGGTATACTTCTTGAAAGGCAAAGATGTGGTGTTTGCTAAATTCAAGGAATTCAAAACCTTGATGGAGAATCAAACTAACAAGAAAATCAAAACATTCAGATCTGACAATGGTGGAGAATTCACCTCAAATGATTTCAAGAAGCTTTGCAGTGATTCAGGGATTAAGAGGGAGTTGACTGCTCCTTATAATACTCAACAGAATGGAGTTGCAGAAAGGAAGAACAGAACTATCATGGAAGTAGCAAGAGCAATGTTGCATGACCAGGATCTTCCTATGCATCTATGGGCAGAAGCAGCTAGAACAGCTGTATATGTGCAGAACAGAACTCCCCACAAGATATTGGACAACAAGACACCAGAAGAAGTCTTTTCTGGTAAGAAACCTGAAGTCAACCATCTCAGAATATTTGGTTGTCCAGTATATACTAATGTCCCAAAAGAGAAGAGGACTAAACTAGATCCTTCAGGAAAGAAGGGCATCTTTGTGGGTTATAGTGAAAGCTCAAAGGCGTACAGAATATACTTTCCAGGGTTCAAGAAGATTGATGTCAGTAGGGATGTAACATTTGATGAAAACTCAGCATTCATCAAATCAAGGAAGGCACCTACCGAAGTTTATGAAGAACCTAAGGAAACAAGATTTCAGGACACTACCATGACTGATGCAGTTCCAGAAACTGATCGTGAGTATGAAGATCCACAAGAACCTGTAGATCCACCCCGAGAGGATAACTCTCACAAGAGGAAACCTGTATGGGCTAGAGAGCTCATTCATGATGCAGAAAGATTTGGCATTCCAGAAGAAGAAAACAGAGCAAAGAAGAGAACCAGATCACACACCAGTTATGTTGCTTTACTCTGTGACATCATGAACAAAGAGCCTTCCAGTTATGAAGAGGCAGATGAAAAGAAAGAATGGAAGGATGCTATGATTGAGGAATATCAATCAATTATGAAGAATGCTGTTTGGGATGTTGTCCCAAGACCTAAAGGGAAGTCTGTTGTGACTTCCAAGTGGATCTACAAAATCAAGCATGCTGCAGATGGCAGTGTGGAAAAATATAAAGCAAGATTTGTAGCTCGTGGTTTCTCTCAGAAGGAAGGAATAGACTATGAAGAAACCTTTGCACCTGTAGCCAGGTATACTTCCATCAGAACAGTACTTGCCCTGGCTGCAGCAATGAAATGGAAAATACACCAGATGGATGTCAAGACTGCCTTCCTGAACGGTGTAGTAGAAGAGGAAGTATATGTGGAACAGCCACTTGGTTTTGAAATACATAACAGGGAATCATATGTATGCATATTGAAGAAAGCCTTGTATGGCTTGAAGCAAGCCCCCAGAACCTGGTATGGTAGGATGGACAGTTTCCTATCTAGTTTGGGCTTTACCAAGAGTAAAGCGGATTCCAAACTTTACTACAAGGTTGAGGAAGGGAATCCTGTGATTCTACTACTGTATGTGGATGACCTATTTGTGACAGGAGATGACAAACTGATTGCGGATACCAAGAGGAAGCTTGCAGCTGAATTCGATATGAAAGACTTGGGAATGATGCACTATTTCCTAGGTATGGAGGTGTGGCAGAGTGCAGGTGGGATCTTCCTTGGTCAAGGGAAGTACACAGTAGATATCCTGAAGAGATTTGGGATAATGGATTGCAAGGCCATGGCCACACCTATGGAATCGAATCTGAAGCTTCTATGTGATGCTTCATCTGAGCCAGTTGATATCACTATGTATCGTCAGATGATTGGGTCCTTGATGTATCTGACGAACACAAGACCGGATATTTGCTTTGCTGTGAACACATTAAGCCAGTTTCTGACGGATCCGAGGAGTGTTCACCTGGTTGCTGTAAAGCATGTTCTGAGGTACCTAAAGGGTACAGTGGATTATGGGCTCAAATATGAAGCAAATCAAAAGTTTAACCTACAGGGTTATGTTGATTCAGATTGGGCTGGCAGTGCTGCAGATAGGAAGAGCACATCTGGATGCTGCTTCAGTATGGGATCAGGTGTGATCTCTTGGTTTAGCAGGAAGCAATCCTGCGTAGCACTGAGTACAGCTGAGGCAGAGTATGTTGCATCCTGTTCAGCTAGTTGTGAGGCAGTATGGCTACGTAAGCTACTGTCTGAGTTATTTGATCTCCCGTTGGAGGCTACTGGTATCTTCTGTGATAACCAGAGTTGTGTGAAGCTGTCCGAGAACCCAGTGTTTCATGACAGGTCGAAACACATAGAGATCAAATATCACTATATCAGGGATATGGTGCAGAGAGGAGCTGTGAAGCTCCTGTATGTTGCGACGGACGAGCAGATTGCAGATGTGCTGACGAAGCCACTAGCCAGGGTGAAGTTCGAGTACTTCAGAGAGAAGCTTGGCGTGCTTCAGGTCGAGGACACTTCGAGAAAGAAGTGATGGACACATTTGCTGAAGCCATTCCAAGCATGTTGGAAGGGGGATCCCTCACATGGCTGTGGATGTAAGCGCTGGATGATGAACATCAGGAGGATGTTCTGGTTTCTGCTGGATATGATCAGTTGAATCATGTATATGTATTTTGTGTATGCATCATGTTGGATGCTGGATATGATCAGTTGGATCATTATATGTATGTATGTATGCATCATGTTGGATGCTGGATATGATCGGTTGGATCATGTGTCTGTATTTTGTATATGCATCATGTTGGATGCTGGATATGATCGGATGGATCATGTGTATGTATTTTTGTATGAACGCATCATGTTGGATGCTGATGGATACATTGTGTGGATCATGTATCTTTGTATGATCAGGTAGATCATGTATACTGATGGATACATTGTGTGGATCATGTATCTTTGTATGATCAGGTAGATCATGTATGCTGATGGATACATTGTGTGGATCATGTATCTTTGTATGATCAAGTAGATCATGTATGCTGATGGATACATTGTGTGGATCATGTATCTATGTATGTATCAGGTGGATACTTGGATGATCGTGGATGACGAGCTTCTCCAGATGACATGCAGCAGGATGTTGCAGTGATGATGATCAGGATGATCATGTGTACATCAGGATGATGTTTGATGAGTATCAGATGATACTTTATGGCCGTGGATCAGGTTGTGCAGGAAAGCATGTAATTTGTGCCCTGGGAGATTTGCAGATGGTCTTTCGAGGTTTTGCCTATGGCATGTAATTCGGTGCCCTGGGACATCTGACAAATGCTCTTGCGAGGTTTTGCTTGAGAGGACATGTAATTTGTGCCCTGGGAGATTTCAGGTCGGAGTTGTGTACCCGTAACATCCTGAGATGCTCTTGCGAGGTTTTGTCCTATGGCATGTAATTTGCTCCTGGGAGATCTGGACAGGATGAAAAAGGCCTCAGATGCTTCAGCCAGGTTTTGCCATGACCACATGTAATTTGCTCCTGGGAGATCTGGACAGGATGAAAAAGGCCTCAGATGCTTCAGCCAGGTTTTGTGGTGGACCACATGTAATTTGCTCCTGGGAGATCTGGACAGGATGAAAAAGGCCTCAGATGCTTCAGCCAGGTTTTGTGGTGAGATCACATGTAATGTGCTCCTGGGAGATCCGACAGGTAGAGCCGAGTGCTCGTAACAGCCTGGGATGCTTCAGCCAGGTTTTGTGATGGGTCACATGTAATGTGCTCCTGGGAGATCCTACAGGTAGAGCTGTGTGCTCGTAATAGCCTGGGATGCTGCAGCCAGGTTTTGTGACGCACGTAATAAGTCCTGAGGATTCCACAGTATGGCCAGTGATGATGAAGACCTGCAGATGGCAGGCCTACATCCAGTATGAAAAAGGACTGGCTCTGTAGAACTTCCTATGACGAGTAGAGACAGAGATTGGACGAGATAGCAGCAGCAGTGACGATGACGATGACGATGATCCAGAGAAGAAGACTTGTCTAGCAGATCTGTGTCGAGAAATACCTTCCTAGTTAAGAGGGAGTGTTGATGTATATGTAACTTCGGAATGTATTTCATCTGTATATTATATTTATATTTATTGTACCCTTATAAGAGATGTGTTATTCCTCTATAAGGAAGTGTCGTCATGTGGATTGACAAGTGTCGCAAGTGTGTGTACTTGCCGATGGGTTATTAGACCACCTTATGGGGTCGGCCCTAATTAATATATAATATAATGTGGATGTACTCAAGTAGACAAGTCGGCCCCAGTAGGTCACTGGGCAAAAAGGTGAGTATAAATAGAGATAGGAGATCTCTATTTTATTCATTCAGAAAAGCATCTATCTCTCTCTCTGAAAAGTGGCGCACTAGTGAGGAGGAGGAGGATCATCTGCTAGGAGACTATCTCTGTATTATTTGGTTGTATTTTGGTTGAGCCATTGCTCTCTCTATCTCTGAGGAAGTTGTGGGGTTTTTCACCTTAGGGTTTTCCCCACGGAAACTCTGTGTCTCTTGTCTCTATGCTTTTGATTCTTGTGATGCTTGTGATGCTTGTCATATTATGATTGTCATGCATTGATATACTGTAGATGTTATTCTCTCAGCAAAGATCCTATAGTATTGTGATTTAATACTCAAAATTTAACACTCATATGTCTCGGTTAAGTCTTGTAAGCCTCTCCCATCTCTTTTAGCCTGTTTTGCTTGCTTGAGCCTTTGTTTAAGTGTTTTTGCCGCTTACGAGCCCTTTTTTGAAGTTCGTGCGCTATTCTTCTTAGACATAGCTGCATCTCTTCACCCTAGTTGCTGTTGTAGTCATACAGACCCCCACTTTGATTGTTTGTTGTTTGTTGCAACATTTAGCACGCATCCACTTGGTCTCATCCTTTCCATTAGGGTTTAACTATCAAGTTGGAGTCCTTAGGGTTGCTTCTGAAAAGTTGCTTGGTTCAGACACTTGTTGATTGTTTTATCAGTTCATCTTAAGTGAGTCAAAGCCTCCTAGTCTTCTTATTGTTGAGTCTATGTGTTGTTTAAGTCATTCTTGGTTCGCTTGCTTACTTTTTGCTTGTCTTAGTGTTTTCTTAGGGTTTTGATGCTTAGGAGCAACCTGTTTAGGTCTGCCTTTCCATCATAAGTGTCTCTTTTCCTTGTTTCTTTTTCACTTCGTTTCCAAGCCTCAAGTTTTTCTTTTGTAAAAACTTGGTAATTCAAGTCTTCATCGAGTCTCTTGATTCATTTGCTTTGAGCCATTTAAATGTTTGCCTTACACACGCTTTATAGTTAGATCTTGCTTGCTTTTGTACAAAGTTCTCTTTCTTTTATATTTATCAGAAAAAGCAAAACATGTTCAAATAGTTCAGTAGTAAGATCTTGCTTTATTTCAAAGTACTTTAGTTTGCTTTGAAATATCAAAAATAAAAATACAAAAAGATTTTGATTTTAGGATTGCTTAGTTTTCGATTTCTGATAGAATACAAACAGAAAAGAGAAAATTTTGTGAATTTGAAAGCGTTATTTTTCAAGTACTTTACTTTCATAACATACCATTCCACACACCGCACTACAACCCTTGAGTAACAAGTAACCTTTAAAAGAAATTATTAATAAAAAATTTTAGCAACATTTTTCTTTTTAGGCATACACGACAGCAACTAGCTTAGGCTAGAGTTTCGAGCTTAAATCACCTTAAACTGCTCGGAACTGGCTTCACTACTCAACAATCGTAGTACGAATTTCATTTAGGTAAATCCATCTATATCAAATAGTCTTGGGAAAATCTACTTAAACCAAAGCTAAGAATGAGGCCGTGGGAGACTGGAATTGTTGAGGATATCCCCTCACTTTCCTCTTGACCAGAAACCAGAGTCGATTCGCGTACGGGGGTCCTTTCGGACTTCGGGATTTGCTACCTTACCCATGCATTTCGACTAGGCTGACGACTGTCCCCCCAGGTTATTTGGTATTGATGGTAGCCTTAGTATCAGACCTTTAGGATTCTACACAGGTAGAGTGGGTGGTTATTCCCACTTCACCTCGGACAGATGTGGAAGGCAACCCTCTGGCAGTAATCCCGGGAAGGCAGTTTGGTGATTCAAGTGCCTAGACCTAGTGGACCTCCGAAGGATGCCACGTAACTGATCGTCGATACTCTGTTAGTCTGTTCTGGGCCCTGATCATCCCAAACTTGCTTCCGAGAGTATTTTCCATTATTTTTTTGGTTTGATTACCTAGGATCTTTTTTGTGGTGTGCTCTTTGTGCCGTTTGTTTCTAGTTGGCCTTAGATATTTCTGGTTTGTTGAGTCAAAAACTATGGAAAGAATCCCTGTGAACACCAATCAAGGGACCCCTATTGAAGGGGCTCCTTGTGCTTTTCCATTCATTAGGAACATTCGTACTCCCTTAAAGGCTACTTTGAATCTTCCGAGATTCACTATAGGGCTACCAGTTTGGTTGTTTTCCACTCCGAATGCCTTGCATGCTTCTCAAGTAATCACTTCACATCAAGAGCATCAGAACCCTATGCCTGCTTCGTCAGTAACATCTTCTCCTCCTCCTTCTACCTCATGTGGTGAAAGTATTAATACTAGTAACTAGCAGTCTAAAAGGAACAGACGGGGGAAGAATAAGAAGAAGATGCCAAAGCAAGGGGGAAGCCACCCAACATCTGAATGTCATGCTGGGGGCAGCCACCCAGCCTCTGAAAGTCACATTGGGGGTACCCATCCACTCTCTGGAATTCATGCTGGGGGCACCTACCCAATCTTTGGAAGTCATGCTGGGAGGAAACTTTCAGTCACTGCAAATCATACTGGAAGTATGTCTTCAACCACTGTTTCTCATGTTGAGGACATGTCATTGATCACTGCTGGTCATATTAATGACAAGTCACTAGTTCCTATGAGTCATACTGGAGACACTGAATCAGCCACTGCAAGTCATGCTGAGAATGTTAACATTGTTGACAAACCTAATAAACATAAGCTTAAGTTCCCTTGTATGTTTTGCGAGGGAGACCATCTTACTCACCGGTGCCCTGCTATTCTTGAGGTGCAAAGAGTGTGGTCCATAGTTCAAAAGTCTTCTACTTCTGAGCAACCAACCAATGCAAGTCATGCTGGGGGAAAGCTGTTAGCCAATGCTAGTCATGCTGAGAGTACTGTTGTTGTTACGAAGTCTAAGCGTATAGGACGCAAGCCAAATTTCCCTTGTCAAATTTGTAAGGGAGATCACCTTACTCACTGGTGCCCTGCTATTCTAGAGGTGCGGAGATTGTGGTCCATGTCTGAAGGATCCTCTGCTCCTGAATTGTCTATAGATCCCCAACAACCTGATCAACCTTTGATTGATAAAGTGGTTGAACCAATGCAATCTTTGGTCAACCCCATTCTTCCTTTGGAGAGTGAAGCGATCGAATTGATGCAATATTCGATCGATCCCATTAGTCCTTCAGAGACTGATGCAACTGTCCCTAAAGTCTTCTACATTACCAGTTTGGATGTCTCTGAAAATGGGGGCACTGCATCTGTTCCAAGTGAACCCCTACCAAGATCTAGGATCATTTCCTTAGATTGGAATAGTCTAACTGGGCCTCGCCTTCCTTCGGCTACACCTTTCCAGATAAAGGTTGACATCGACAACCATGTGGTTCACCGATGTGTTGTAGATGAAGGAGCCTCTATTAGTATCTTATTCCCTTATGCTTGGAGAGATTTAGATTTCCCTAACCTTGTTACAATTGTTAATTGGCCGTTGACCTTTGACAGAAGACCTAGTGAATCGTTGGGATTTGGGATTTCTACCTCAAGTACCCATTACTTTGGGTGGAAAAATAGTCTTAGTTGATTTTAAGGTTTTAAAGGACCCTATGGATTTTGATCTGATCCTCGAGCGTGATTATGTATATTCTATGCAAGATGTGGTGTCTACGCTCTTTCGTGTGATGCATTTTCCTCACAATGGAAGCATTGTCACTATCGATTAGCTTACATTTGTTGATCCCGCTTATTACCCAACTATAGACCAAATATATCCCTCGCCAGTAGGCACTACCATGTCACAATCAAATTATGTGGCATATTGTTCCTTGAGTCCAATTTCTACTGAGAAGAAGCCTCTGAATTTTTGCTTACTTTCTCGGGATTGGGTCCTGACAATTGACCAGGTGATGATTCCATCTGAATGTTTAGACATGCGTTCTATTTGGGATGATATACTTCCATCTGATGAAGTTTTCCTAGAGTCTATAATGCAGTATGCCATTCATTTGGACATTGATCCACCTATGAGCAGTCTTCCACCTTTCCTTCGAGCTCGTTAAAAACAATAAGGAAGCCACAAGCAGTCTTCCACCTTTCCTTCGAGCTCATTAAAAATAATAAGGAAGCCACGAGCAATCTTCCACCTTTCCTTCGAGCTCATTAAAAATAGTAAGGAAGCTACGAGCATTCTTCCACTTTCACTTGTGAAAAACAGTAAGGAGGCTATGAGCATTTTTCTGTATCTCCTTTGAGCTCGTTAAAAATAGTAAGGAGGTCATGAGTTTACTTTTTCAGACTCATTAAAACTTTACGAAAAATATATTTATAGAGTTCTTTCACGCTCTTGTTCGACTCTTTAAATATGACAAGATTGCCAAGTATATTTGTCATTTTAGACTCATTAAAGGACTTGAAGCGACATCCCCTTAGGTATAAGTTTAACCCTTTTCCGGACCTTTGTGGATTACATATGAAAAAGGAATACTCTAGTCATCCGTGGCTAGAAGAGTTTTCCTCTCATTGTTTTATACTTTTTTGGGGGAGGGGACTAACTATACGCAAAAGACCTTTTGGAGCCTCTCTTTAGGGTTTTCAGGCTCTCTGAACATGAAAACACCAAGCGATCATTCACCTACTCAGGTTCGATGTGAAATCCACGAGAGGGTAAATAGAGGATTGTTTAAATTTTTCAGACTCTATAAACAGGAAAACACCGGTGAGCATTAACCTACTTGGGCTCGATATTAAAATCCACGAGTAGGTGTATGGAGTTATTGTTTAAGTTTTTCAGACTCCTTAAAATTGAAAACACCGACGAGCAAGAACAGATCTCGGCTCGATATTAAAATCCAGAGATCAGTACTATAGAGTATTCTTCTATCTCTTCTTCGAACTCTGTAAACAATGAAGAAGGTCTCGAGTCTTCCTCCCATGGGCTCGTTAAAATTATTACATGGTTGGACCTATTGAGTTTTCTATTTTTCTTGGACTCATTAAATAAACAAGAAGACCATTCTTTTACCAAAAAGAATAAGGGATAAGAAGGGTGTATCGTATCTCTTTCAATTTCAAAGTTAGTTATGTCAGTCATGTCCTTGAACACAGCACCTACTTGAGTCTTTCATGTCAGTTGGGTTTTAGTTTTTGACCTTAGGGTGAACCTGATCTCCGAGTTTTTACTCCCCTGGTTGGTTATTCTTCCAACCATATGGAGGGTCTATTATGTCTCCTACATTGCAGACTTATATCATTCCTTGTTATGTTGAAAACTGCCTAAGTCACTTTGTTTCATGCTCATTGTTCAAGGATATAACCTGTGTCAGCCATTTTGCAGTTTACCTTGACTTCATGTGTCAGCCATCCTGGTGTCAGTTTGTTTCATCTTGTTACTCATCCTACTTCACATCAACTCATACCTGTGAGTGTTCCTCATATTGGATGATGGAGGACGAATTAATGCCTCCCTTCCAGTGGACTTATTCCCATCGAACTCAGCTCATTATGCTCTGGGAACGAAGTTTAGAGTTTCAGTTAGTACCTTGGGGATTGCAGTCATCAGTGGCAGATTCCCTCACTATTGAATAAATGGGAATACATCAATGTCTCTTATTCGACAGGTTTCTCAAGTGTTCGACTTCAAGTCCTCTTATTCACACTTGTTGGATCGTACTAGGTACCTTGGACCCCATTAACATTATCGATGGAAGTCCTCGCGTTTGTTAACGGTATACATCAATGACCGGTAATCAAACGATACCCCCCATGTTTGACTTCAACTCATTTATTTGCATGGTTAGGGTTTGTACCTTGGGTTGTTTTGGATGAAGACCTTGGGACTATGATAGCATCACCATATTTATGTTATCCCCCAATCTGCGCAAGACTGAGCCTCACTCATTTTGGCTCTTTATGAGACATAGATCCAACTTGTTGTTATGGCTATGATCTTTCTATTGACATGGATCCACGCTTGTATTTCAGTGGCCATGCTCTATATATACATCTCCTAGTTATGTATCAGATATCATGTTACACATCTATATGATGTAAAGATTGTAATTGCTTACTGACCTTGATCGTTGTTTCATGTGTTTTTGTGACTTGGTTCTGCGGTTTCTTGCTCCTCCTTTGACTTGGACTTAAAATGTATTTCGGCCATCATTTCTGTTAAGATTTAATATGCTAAGACAGAAAATAGCAGCATTACATTCCATTTCACAATAATAGCATATACAGGATCACTGAAGAAATAACAAGCACAGCATAAACACAAGAGACAGAGATTTATCCTGGGAAACCCTCATGGGGTAGAAAACCCAGCAAAGCTTCCTCAATATAGATGACCAGCAATATACAAAGATGAAACCCTGAGACATGATCTCCTCCTCCACAGTAGCAGACCTCTCCTCCACAAGTGCGCTATCCTCAAGTGAGTGAGTGTGTATAATGAGGAACACACCTCCTCTATTTATACACTACTCTGATATGTATTTTACACAAGTACACGTAGGCTCGTATTTAACCAATGGGTTAAATACCCCACTACAATTGACTGGGCCGACCCCTCTAGGGTGGTCTAATAACCCTTTGACCCACATAACACATACAGGGCCGACCCCCACTAGGGAAGTCTAATAACCCGAGTTACCACATTCCGACGGAGGAATAAACATCTCCGGATATACAATAAGATCTTCACGGAGGAATGAAACATCTCCGGAATAATAAAGTACAAATATAATATTCTTTGAAGTTACAATATCTCAACACTCCCCCTTAACGAGAAGGATATTATAACAACATCTGCACGAGCAAGGAGTCATCAACATCATACATGATACATCTATAAATCATTGGAAGCTTTCTCAACATCATCAGTAAATCAAGCAGTTACTGGAACATCTTCAATACTGGAACATCGACATCTTCAGTATTGAGTCTTTATCTTCTGTAACACTTGAACAGCTACAACAATATCATCATCTGGATCCTCACGATTATCATCATCACACGATCATCAGCATCGTCATCTCATGATCATCAGCATCGTCATCACACGATCATCAGCATCGTCATCTCACGATCATCAGCATCGTCATCACACGATTATCAGCATCGTCATCACACGATCATCAGCATCGTCATCACACAATCATCAACATCGTCAGCATCGTCATCACACGATCATCAACATCGTCATCACATGATCATCAGCATTGTCAGCATCGTCATCACATGATCATCAACATCGTCATCACACGATCATCAGCATCACCATCATACGATCATGTTCCTAGGATGATCAATCCTGCTCCCTTTAGGACATAGGTCCATGGATGATACAATCCGATCTTCAGTTCTCGAAGACATCAGTCTACGGATCTATTCTGGGACCTCAGTCCGGGGACGATGAAATCCCCTGCCTGTTCATTCAGGACTTCATTATCGGAGACCCAGTCTACGGATCTATTCTGGGACCTCAGTCCGGGGACGATGCAATCCCCTACCTGTTCATTCAGGACTTCATTATCGGAGACCCAGTCTACGGCTCTATTCTGGGACCTCAGTCTGGGGACGATGCAATCCCCTGCCTGTTCATTCAGGACTTCATTATCGGAGACCCAGTCTACGGCTCTATTCTGGGACCTCAGTTCGGGGACGATGCAATCCCCTGCCTGTTCATTCAGGACTTCATTATCGGAGACCCAGTCTACGGTTCTATTCTGGGACCTCAGTCCAGGGACGATGCAATCCCCTGCCTGTTCATTCAGGACTTCATTATCGGAGACCCAGTCTACGGCTCTATTCTGGGACCTCAGTCCGGGGATGATGCAATCCCCTGCCTGTTCATTCAGGACTTCATTATCGGAGACCCAGTCTACGGCTCTCTTTAGGACTGAAATTCCAGGGATGATCCAATCCCCTCAAGTCCACCAAGGACTTCATTCTCGGAGACCTCACGTCTACGGCTCTCTTTAGGACTGAAAGTCCAGGGATGATCCAATCCCCTCAAGTCCACCAAGGACTTCATTCTCGGAGACCTCACGTCTACGGCTCTCTTTAGGACTGAAAGTCCAGGGATGATCCAATCCCCTCAAGTCCACCAAGGACTTCATTCTCGGAGACCTCACGTCTACGGATCTCTTTAGGACTGAAAGTCCAGGGATGATCCAATCCCCTCAAGTCCACCAAGGACTTCATTCTCGGAGACCTCACGTCTACGGCTCTCTTTAGGACTGAAAGTCCAGGGATGATCCAATCCCCTCAAGTCCACCAAGTACTTCATTCTCGGAGACCTCACGTCTACGGCTCTCTTTAGGACTGAAAGTCCAGGGATGATCCAATCCCCTCGATTGTCCACTAAGGACTTCTTTCTCGGATACCTCACGTCTACGGCTCTTTTTAGAACAAGTGTTCAAGGATGATACAATCCCTCTTCTTTCTCGGAGACCTCTGTCTACGGCTCATTTTAGAACAAGTGTTCAAGGATGATACAATCCCCACATGTATTCTCATCAATACAAGTACAAGTATCCTCATCTATACAAGTATATTAATCAATACATGTATCATCATCTAGCATCAACAGCATGTATACATCATACATCAAAAGCATGTATTCTCAGTAATACATCTGACATCAAAAGCATGTATACATCTATCATCAAAAGCATGTATTCTCACTAATACATCTATCATCAAAAGCATGTATACATCTATCATCAAAGCATGTATTCTCACTAATACATCTATCATCAAAAGCATGTATACATCTATCATCAAAAGCATGTATTCTCACTAATACATCTATCATCAAAAGAAAAAATATAAGATTCCTAAATCTAAATAATTCTAAGTAACTAGGTGCAGTAAATAGGTAACCTCATCATTGATGAGACAGACTTGTTATCAGATACTATGCTACTCCCCCTTTCGAGGAGGGTCCTTCTGGACTATACCAAGCTTGTCTCGGAAGTATTTAAACTTTACTCGAGACAGAGGCTTAGTCAAGATATTAGCAATCTGATCCTCAGTGCTTATATACTCGAGCTTGATGGCTCCTCTCTGCACCATATCTCGTATATAGAAGTGTCGGATCTCTATGTGATATTGACTTATCGTGGAATACAAGATTTTCTATCTTGATGCAGATTTGAATGTCACACATAATCATAGTGGAATTCATTTCTAAGTCAGACACTCCATATAATAGCTTCTGAAGCCACACTGCTTCACAACTGGCAGAGCAGACAACTATATATATATTCTGCTTCAGCAATACTGAGAGCCACACTAGATTGTTCCTTGCTGAACCATGAGATCATGGCAGATTCAAGACTATAACATCCACCTGATGTACTCTTTCTATCTGAGGCACTTCCTGCCCAATCAGAATCTGAGTAACCATGTAAACGGAGTTCATGACCTCCAAGATAATATAGACCAAAATCTATTGTACCTTTTAGGTACCTCACTACATGCTTTGTAGTTATTAAGTGAACCTTTCTAGGTTCTACTAGACATTGACTTAGGGTATTTGCAGCAAAGCATATATCTAGCCTACTATTTGTTAGATACATTAATGACCCAATGATTTGTCTATATAGGGTTAGGTCCACTAAATACGATGAGTCATTAACTAACAACTTCAAGTTGGAGTCCATGGGAGTGGCCATGGCTTTATACTCCAACATATCAAAGCTTTTTAGAAACTTCACAGCATACTTACCTTGGTTGAGAAAGATTCCTTCTAAGCCTTGCCATACTTCGAGACTTAGGAAGTAATGCATCAATCTGAGATCTTTCATTTTTTCATTTCTGCAGCCATCTTCTTCTTTCTTTTCATGATCTGTTTCTCATTCCCTATAAGAAAGATATTATAATAATAGTATGATCCATAGCCTTGAGGTAAAGGATAGGAACAACTTTAATTTTTGGTAAAGCCCAAGCTTATCAAGAAACTATCAATTCTCCCTTTGTGACTGAACATCATTCACACTCTGCATTGAATGATTTTCTGCATATCTATCTATGCCATCTCTCGATAGATGGGTCTACTGATATGGGCCTCAATATTATTCAAACTTTGTGGTGAGTTCCTTCTTGCATCCATGTCATCTGTGTATGAAAACCATATTCAATCTTGTAGCAAAGGTTGAGATCCACATCACCCGTGGTGATCATTAAGCTCATCAATTGATTATCGATCCTGGGTACCCATACAAAACCTGAATCACACTTCTTCTTTAATTACACCATTAAGAGAATGGTTTTATTTATCCACTTGGAACAAACATCTCATCATGATTCTCTTTCTCTTTTCTAAGAGAATCTTCTGACCACAAGCCTTCTATAGTGTGTTTGAATTGTAAATCCTTTTGTTGAACATCCATCGCTTGTTCATCATTCATCATGATTTTTCCTACAAATCAAAATTAGGTACATGATTAGTAATACTTCATAATCATCAAATCATATTGACATGATAACCTATTATGCATACAGATATCATTTACATAGTTATGCAATTATCTTGACCAATACTTTGGCACAACACTTTCCCATATCCTATATGCATACAGTGGCTATCTAGATGCCTTCCATCTCTACCAGAACATACTATCGAGAGTGTGCACAACTCTCAGCATGTCAGCAAAGAGGTTTCATTCTAGACAAGCAACAATGGAATGTTTGTCCAATTTACCAATCATATGCATATTAGTCGTATACTGTTCAATGTTCTATGAATATTTACACTTAGCATGATATATTATAGGAATACAAATATGCATACAACCTATTATAGGCAATATCATTTACTATTTCAAATAACAACTCAAATACTTATCTTTTATGTTTGTGTGGTTGCCTCCTGCTTGATCTTCTGTATGTCTTTCGAACTTCTATTCATTCTGTACCATTGTGCATGTTCAAGTGTCATCCTCATGATCTCATACACAAACATACACCCATTAGTATGTTCTAAATGTTATCAAAACATTATAGTTCTAAATAATCTTGAGAATGTAAAGTCACGATTATAGTTAGTAAACATTAGTATTCAAGATTTCAGGGAAGTCTTCTTTTACTCATGCATATCATCAATCAAGATAAAAGACATAATATGCATAATCCCTTGATTACTAACTTTATGAATAAGCATAACCAATCATACCAAGTATATTTATATGAGGGATCCTAACACAAGGTAAGATTCATGGGAAACATACCTGGATTAGTATACCTACTTAGTTATGTACAACATACCTAAACAATCTCTTCAATGATTTAGAGATCCTGAGGTAGAACCTGCATGTCTCATAGGTTAAGCATAATATAACAAAGTCATACATACCTCATAAGTAGAACAAAGATTATGGATGAGTCTTTGTCTTCATGTTTTCATGGTCATGGAACCTGATTTATCTTTTGTGATGTACCTGTATCTTGTTAGCAAACAACATCAACCTCACACAACATCATAATGCATTAGTACAATCATATAGCCCTAATCAAAGAATGTATTTGATCATTCACATGCATTCATACTGTTACTAGGGTGATAAGACAATTCTAACATTAATCAAGATTGTACTAATAAATAATATGAAGACAAACACATCATGAACTTAATCAAGAATTAGATTTCAAGACATACCTGAGCCTCCTTAAGTCATACCTGTCGAGAATTCTTGTAGTCTTCTTATGTAAGGCCTTAGCCTCAACTCCCCCTGAAACTTGATCTGGAGCTTGATTAGGGTTTTCTAGAGAAACCCTAAAAATTCAATCTTTGACTTTCACACTTCTGAATGGATGAAAGAATATGTCTTGCTGAGCTGATCAAACTAGCATACTTCAATTTTGGAATTTCCAAAATTTGACCCCTCAAAATTGCCTTTGAAACTTCTGGATCTTCTGGACAGGATCCCAAACTAGGGTTTGATGAAGCCCACCCTTCTGCCCAAACAAAAGGTTCGATCCAAGGCTCTAAACTCTTATTTTTCTTAGGAGTTTCCAGCCGTGATTACAGACTTCAAAAATTCCAACTTTTGCTGAAGCCCTAATTTTCCATCTTTCCGATCAAAATCCCGAACTGGGGTTTGATCAAGCCCGGTCTTCCACCCAACCAAAAAATTTGATCTTGGTCTCTAAATTTCGATTTTCCTAAGTAGCATTCAGCCGTGGACTCCAATTCCAAAAATTCTAACTTTCTCCGAAACCCTAAATTCCGGAAGCCATGAATAAAGGTGCTCGAAAAATAATTCTGTTTTGACAGAAATATGCACCTAATTGTTTCTGCTATAACTCTGAAATTTTTGCTCCACAGGGTCTGAAACCCTTTTTCTGCAGTAGCCTGACCTGTCATCTTTTCATCCTGACAGGTCTGACCTCAATTGGATTTTTTGAGAGAGAGTTATGCCAAGTGTCGCAACATGACCTGTTTATGGGATAAAACAGGAGAGCGAACTTGTATGGCGTGCCACGTGTCACTGGTTCATCTTCGGCCTCTGAAAAAGTTTCCTGAGATAGTACAGTCTGTGTACTACCTGTCACTTTTTACGAAATTTCATTTGGAGCTTCCTAGCCCAAATTATGCCAAGTGTCGCAACGTGACCTGTTTATGGGATAAAACAGGAGAGCGAACTTGTACGAAGTGCCACGTGTCACTGGTTCATCTTCGGCCTCTGAAAACGTTTCCTGAGATAGTACAGTCTGTGTAATACCTGTCACTTTTTACTAAATTTCATTTGGAGCTTCCTATCCCAAGTTATGACCTTTTTTCCAAGGTCACCTGATTTTGACTGGGATCTGGAAGAGGCAGAAACCCTAACTTGTACTGATCATAACTTACAAAGTACAATGAATCTGAGGATGCCCTTTGGAAACAAGGTACCTGGGGATGTTATCTGCGACCTGTAAACTTTTCAGACCCTGAACCTTCGCCAAAATGGAGTTATAGCGAAAGTTCCACGATGACTGGTTTTTGCTATGTAAAACCCTAACCTTCAAATTGTCGTAAGTAAAGCAAGTGTCGTAAGTGCCATACCTTGTCTTCCTTCAGGTTAGCTCTGATACCATGTTAAGATTTAATATGCTAAGACAGAAAATAGCAGCATTACATTCCATTTCACAATAATAGCATATACAGGATCACTGAAGAAATAACAAGCACAGCATAAACACAAGAGACAGAGATTTATCCTGGGAAACCCTCATGGGGTAGAAAACCCAGCAAAGCTTCCTCAATATAGATGACCAGCAATATACAAAGATGAAACCCTGAGACATGATCTCCTCCTCCACAGTAGCAGACCTCTCCTCCACAAGTTCGCTATCCTCAAGTGAGTGAGTGTGTATAATGAGGAACACACCTCCTCTATTTATACACTACTCTGATATGTATTTTACACAAGTACACGTAGGCTCGTATTTAACCAATGGGTTAAATACCCCACTACAACTGACTGGGCCGACCCCTCTAGGGTGGTATAATAACCCTTTGACCCACATAACACATACAGGGTCGACCCCCACTAGGGAAGTCTAATAACCCGAGTTACCACATTCCGACGGAGGAATAAACATCTCCGGATATACAATAAGATATTCACGGAGGAATGAAACATCTCCGGAATAATAAAGTACAAATATAATATTCTTTGAAGTTACAATATCTCAACAATTTCTCTCTGACCTCACACATTAGGGGGCATCTATTATAGGTCAAATCTGCACTTCTCCATCCCGTGATCACCTTGCCTTGTAGATCACACAAAAGGACACAAAGGATTGAAGAGATAGATTGCCTTGGATTTTTTGCTGCTAGAAGTACACTCCTCACCTGAAAAGAATGCAATTTATCCTGCTTTTGCCACATGTATGCCCCTCTATGCATACAAGACCAACGTACTCTACCCTACTCTCCTCAAGGAAAACCAGCGTACACCTCCCAAAAAGTTGTAAACGCATGTTGTAAAGCATAAAAGTTGCTTCCTGTACGCTACTCTTATTGTATGAAACCTGTGTACACCTTAAGATGAAATAGAAAATATATTAATTTGATGAATTGGGATTAGTTGAAGTTGGTTCTGCAACTTCCCCAACCTCCCAATCCAACCACCTCTTGATCTAAACTTCTTACCTTGCCCCATAAATACAAGGAGGATCCATGAGAGGGGTTACTCATAATTCCTAGAAGATAGAGACTCACATACTCATTATACTTAGAAGACTCATAACAGCCATAAAATCTTGAGAGAAGGCTTGAAGTACTGTTACGTTGGAGGAAAGTTCCAAGTCAGAGTGAAGAGAAGGAGCCCAGGATCCGGTTGCAGAAACATCTCTACACGTCAGGTATATTGTACTGATTTCATGTTTCTTTGACAATAAAAAGGTCAAAACACCCTTCCTGTCCCAAATAAGATATCTATTGGATTGTATGTCTATTTGGCTTAATTCTTGATTATAGTTGATGTTAGATTGCTTTGTAATTTCATCATATGTTAGATGGTCAAGATACTCCGAGGAAGGTATCTTTTGTATTACAGGTTCGTCAAGCAAGAGATCAAGCGGGAGACCAAGTGAAAGACCAAGCGAAAGCTAGGATCAAACTTCGAAAAGAGGTATGTCTTTCAATCCCAATCTGTTTCTTTTGCAGTAACTAAATGTAGTATAATCAATGTGTTTACCTGTCAACCTCGCCCAGTTGGTAGTGTCCATCTCCTCACTATACGGTAGAAATCCCGAACAACAACATGTATATGTGTCAGACAAAGAAGTTGTTGATGATGTTGTTATGCCCAATCTTTTCAATGATTCACATCCTGTCTGTTCTGGTTTTTATTTTGATGAAGAACAAGAAGATTAATGAATATATATAATTATTTAAATGACCCGTGAGGTGATTATATTGAAATTACCCAATATTTTGGTATTTTGAGAGGCCATCCCTGACGTATCTTTGAGTTTTGAAACTCTTCCATAAAAACAAAGTATCTGGTTAGGTTGATTAGGTTAGATTATGTGATATGCAAGAACAATTTCCAAAAGAATCAACATTCATCCCTTTCACTGGTCAATTTGAATGTAATCAATGTTCATTTACTATGCATGACGAAACTATTTCCCATATTATTATATAATTTGGTTTTATATTATTGTGAATGTTTGAATTTTATTTTAGTGCATGTTTCATTATATTAATCAATTTCAAATGCTAATTTCCTAGATGTGTGTATAACCACTAACACTTATGATATTCCTAAAAACTATAATTAATAACCCTCACAATGAATAATTTATATAACCACTAGCTTATATAACAATTAATGTATATAACATTAAACCCACTAAGCCTATTTTCACTAATCATTTTACCCATAACACATATAACTCTTAGTTCTTCATAAATATAACCACTCACTCTTATAATCACTAAACCCTAGTTGTTTTAAACCCTTAAACCATATAATTAATCTAATACCTAACTCATATACATCCTAGTATAACTCATAATATATCCTTTATAACCCCTATCACCTCTGATGAATAGCCTCCAACAATGTTATAACTTAACATAAATCTACAACCCTTAACACTGAAATATCAAACTTTATAATTATTATTTGGTAAGTTCTTTCATATAATGAGATAATGAGCCATTAATTGAGCTTGGATCAACAATGCATGGCAAGTGTCTTGACTATGGTGGTATGACAAGAGAATGCCAACAATATTACACTTAGTTCACAAAAAATGGATTAAGATTAGGGCATAGACAATCTAACGAAGGACAAGTGGAAATTCCACAAGCTTATAAATTTTAGCGAGGTACTTTATAATGGGATATTTTGGTTCATTTGATCAACACAGATAAACAAATCATGTATTTACTACTTTAACAAAGTTATACGTAAGGAAAAAGAGGAGGTGTCCATCTAGTTAGGGGACCCACCAAGAAATGGGTTAATCTAAGTGAACAGCGGGTACATTTTTTGACATAAGGGTCCATTGTAGTGATGGATCAAGTATAGGCTTAAGATACATTGCACCTAATAATTTAATCTAATCATACACGAGGGTCCCAACTATAGATTATGTGAGGATAAGAATTTCCCTAACTATATATGATATGAATGTCCTTTATTACTCCAACCATCACTCCTTGTAGTAAAGGAAGTCCAATGAACAAAGGTGGCAAAGTAATGACAAGGGTTTTGTTGCAAAGCAATATTTTTTCCTCTACTAGAAAATAAAATCCTTCCAATACTCTATTTATCATAACTCTAAGTACATAAGATTCAAATCTCATTTTTCTATTGGACTAGCGAAGCTTGTGCACCATTTTGATCATGATTAGATATCTCCCTTGAATCTGAATAATATTACCATTATAGATCATATTGACTTCTCCAAGAAATGCATAGAGGGAACCTTTGATCAATGCACCAAAACCTCTACTTATTTATCCAAGTTAAGAAACACGGATAAAACATCCAAAGAGGCTTTAAGGCTTGCCAATATTTAGGTCACTCACACAGAATGCACCATTAAGGATCTTAGGAATGCATATCTTAAGTTGAAGGAGATAGAAACAAAGTCTAAGGCTCTAGTTAAATTGGAATAAATAAATCAAGAATTTGAAGAGAAAAAGGTTGAGATTGAAAAGCAATCAAGGATATTAGAGTGGAACACGAGGACACTAAATAATGTAAGAGATGCTACCTAAATGAAAATTTTAGAATAGATTACTTGAGGATAAGTCTAGGAGAGGGAGATAGCTAAATAAAAGAGAAGGCCATTAGTGCAAGATATCTTAAATCTACACATGTGGACATTTTTCCCACAGAAAATCATTGCTATTGCCACACTTTTCTGTTGCTATAGCGACAAACAGGACTCTTTGTTTTCATGGCATTAATTTTGTCGTTGTAGCAACACTTTTGAACATTCGTGGCTATAACACTGAACGTTTGTGGCTATAGCGACGAATGTTCATATTTTAAAAAAATTAAATGAAGCGATCTACGTCTCTCTAGTCATGAACGTTTGTGGCTATAGCACCGAAAGTTCGTGGCTATAGCGACGGTTGTTCATATTTAAAAGAAATAAGTGAACTGATCTCCGTATCTCTAGCAACGAATGTTCGTGGCTATTGAACCAAAATTTCGTGGCTATAGCACCGAACGTGCGTGGCTATAGCACCGAAAAAGCGTGGCTATAGCGACAAGGGATCATATTGAAAAGAAATAAGTGAACCGATCTTCGTCTCTCTAGCAACGAAATTTCATGGCCATAGCACCAAAAGTGCATAGCTATAGCGACGGATATTCATATTAAAAGAAATAAGTAAAGCGATCTCCGTCTCTTTAGCAATGAACATTCATGGCTATAGCACCGAAAGTTTGTGGCTATAGATACGGATTCACATATTTAAAAAAAGCATGTCCGTTGCTATAGAAACGACAAGCCCCAACAAGTTTCGACGAACTTGCTATACTAGCGACGAAAATTTCTGTCTCTAGTATAGCAAGTTCGTCGAAACTTGCTAGCGCTTGTAATCTCTATAGCGATGGACATGTCTATTTAAAAAAATAAATAAATAAATTTGGAGGTGATTGCATACAACAACAGAAGTCAATTATCTGTTAGCTCCACCCCATCATTTTAAAGATCTACAGAACACTTGTAAAGATCTACAACAACAAAAGTCAATCCCCACCCCATCATTTTTAGCGCTTGTTAATTATTCTTTGTAGCTTCCTCCTAAATTGAAGTTCTGTTTAATGCACATTTTTCCTCATTATGTGTTTGAAGTTCTGAAATAGAAAGAAATGTATGATGATAAGATAGAAAATTCCTTCGGTATGTCCACACAAGCTCCAAGCATTCACACCAATACCTTCTCTCATCATAATGAATTTTTTGCTTCCTCTCACAATACCTGAGAACTTCAGAAGGTTCAGATGCTAGACAAGGAGCAAAATTCTTTTCCAGACGCAAAGCAACCTTAGTACTAAGGAAAACACCACATTTTCCATTATCTTTAAATTGCTTCACTTGAAACCTATGAATATCATTGTACACATCATTTTTTGCTTGATGAGATCTTAATTCTCACCATTGGAAAATGGATTCCTTAAATTTTCTCTTTAACGGGTGGTTTTCCCTTAACCAACAAAGGAGCTACTCAATCTCTGCCTCAGTAAACCCATGTAAAATTAGTAGCTACATTTACTCCTATAGAATTTTGCTGAGATTCCTTTCTCTTGTTATCAACTAACTCTATCACTTCCGCAAATGAAAGCTTAGAGTTACCAAATATATTTGGCAATATCTTGTTCTCGCAATGAAATGAGACATTCATACTATATGTCTCACAAGTCCTCGTCCAAATTCCTTTAACATTCTCATTTTTTGCAAGAGACATCCCTTTATTATGTGCTTATGGAACTTCAACCACTAGCCAAGGATGATTATTGTTCCTACTTAAGGCCCATTACAATCGACCTATGCCAGAGATTACATAGCAGTCAAGCCAGTCCTTCAAAATCCTGTGTAGCCCAGATGTCCAAGATAGATGCAATGCTTCATTCCAAAGGCCAATTTTATGTATAAATTTAACGAGGTACTAGAACTAAATACCAGCATTTCTTTGTTGGTGAATTCAAAGACGTATTTGTTTGATCCTCAATATACCTGCATGCCACTCCTTAACTTACAACTACTTTAGTTACCAAATTTGACTTTAAGTTAAGCTCTACAGAGCAAAAGGTTTGACAACATTCACTAATAAGGGGCAGTCATAATTTTATTAAGATTTTGTATCCGTGATCACTACTGAAGTACCTTGCTATACAACATCAATTGGACTAGTTCAAGGATATATCTTCTCAAAATTCAGATATAGTCCAACGTAAACACTACAATTGGGGATGTACCGAATGAAACTTCCCCAATGTCCACTAATGACCTAAAATGCAGTCAAGAGGACTATAGTAAAAAACAAAATTGAGAATGCCTAATGCAATTGAAACATTAGTAAGAAGGGGTATATGGAAGTATAAGAGCTATGCAGGTTTAGAAATCCAAAATAAAAAATAGAGAAGAGATCCTGAATGTAGTACCTTTAGTATGAAAGAAAACAATAATTGATTCAATAAATGTTTTGAATTTTAATATGAACTTAATTGACGCAAAAGGCCAACAACAACATTACTTCCATCCATCCTTCCAGTTCTTGATTCTGTCAAGCCTAATGTTCTAAAATTGCTGAACGTTTTTTTTGTTAAATGAAACAATCTTACAAACAATTGTCCGAACAAGAACTCAAAATCCACTTTCCTCTGTTGTAGTAATGAACTAGGGAATAGATTTGGTTCTTTATGGTGCCCAAAATTTTATGATGTTTCTTCAACCCAAAACTCTCAAAGGTAATAGGTAGCCTGTATGACCAAATTATAGGAAGTATAATCATGCAGTATGTATCGCATATAGCATCTAGATATTGATGCTTGTAATAAGGTGGAAGGATGAAATATTTTGTCCTTCTGTCATCTTAGATGTTTGTCAACTGCATTAACTCGAACCACTGCAAAACATACATTGATATGAGTCTTCTTGTCCAATAGATTGAAATACTTCTGAACACTTAGATTGCCTAAGTAATGACAAGAAAAAATATTCATGAGTAATGATTTTAGGCTGAATGGCCATGCATTGCACTGGATAATTACAAATTATTGACGACAGGTAAATCCCGCATCAGAAAAATGGCCTAGTTAATTTGTTTTCAAGATCTTACACATCAGAGAAGTAATACAAGACAAAATCATCCACTACCCTCATTTAGAAAGGAAATTGTATAGAAGACAAGAGCTATTCATACTCCAATTTATTGGCCACCAAATTCTGGCTACTATGAATTATGAATTCAATTACAAAACAGTGTTAATCAAAATAGCACAACTGGGTTGCACACAAACTTGAATGCTGACTTGGATAGCTGAATCAAAAGAAAAGATGACAGATATAAATTACAAATATACCATATACAAACCCTTAGAGCTCCTAGACACACAAAAGTTGGAGGGAAACTGAGAAGTAACTGTTTCTAACGCCAACAAATGTAACCTTCATCTGCAAAAACTTGCAAAAACACATTCAATTCTCCAAAGGGTATGTGATGCCACAATCATCTGCTTGAACATATTTGCTATGCCATAAACATGAATAAGAGTGGGAAGACATAGAGGATACTTCCAGTTTCATCCAACTTTATTGCTTCTAAATGATTCGCTATGCCAACAACAATTGCCACCACCCAGGGCAAGGTTGGTGAATCTTGTAAGAGAATTCATAATATTCAACAAGAAATGTGATTTAGGGGAAGTTTTGTTACCTTGAGCACAATTTTCTTACTTTTGCTTATATTGAAACAACTTTTACTCGAGATCATCTACAAACAATTATTTCTATTTTAATCATAGAGATATATGTTGCATTAAATTCAATGCATAACATGATGTCTAAGACTGCTAATTCATCCTTTATAAAGATAGAAATGGTACCCTAAAGAAACCATCTCATGTTTCAACCATACACTGCAAAGTTTTCTCTTTCAGAAGTTGAAATTGAAATTGGAATTTATTTTGATGTCCATTAAAGACCAAATTCTGTTCAAAACCCCTTCATAACTTCCTGAAGTAGGAACCAATGAATCCCAAAATTACATGCCAGATTTACTCTTGATAAACAGGTAATAGGTTAATGAAATCAAAAGAAGGGTTAAATGAACATCCCAAAGCCTAAATATGCCCACTACAGGTTTTCCAAAAAATCATCTTCCACATTTCATAATCATGAACTAAATTCCACTATTCTAGTACCCTCCTCCCCAAATGTTATCACAACTTAATTCAATCAACAAACTATTGCATTGGGGTTTTAGAAGCTACAAAAAATAATGGAATAGAGAAAAGGAAATTCCATTTAAATACCTATCTCAACAAATATGCCAGTGTCCTTGGTAGAGCTTCAATATCCTTCAAAATAATGTAGTATGGGAAAGGAAATGAATCCAAATACTTAGAGAACTTATGCATTCCATCAGTAAATGACACAGACTACAAAAAACCATAAAGCACAAAATCAGATGATTTCCTGTGCATTCAATTCCAAAAGAACACAATGATATGATTATAATAATCCTATTGCAACAATGTGAAGCATTACTTGCACATCCATTATCGATTCTTCTGGACTATCCAAGACAATAAATGCCAGTAGTTGCTTCCTACTCAAAGCATCGCTTACACAGCGCTTCAAATTCTCATGTATTTTAACACTAAGAGAATTTAGTACTCTGAATTCTGCTAAAAATATCATGCCGCAGATGTTAACACCCAAAAAGTGCTCACTAGCTCATTCCCTTATTCACATGACCCATTTGTCCACTTTTCCACCATTTGAGCCTCTAAATCCATCAAAAGGTCACCAAAAAAGACCATAATACATCTTTTTCCTCTCAAAAGATATATTTTTCATCAAAAAACACAAAAAACCCTCAAAAAGGGTCCAGAATTCCCAAAAAATATTAAAAGGGAATGAAAATATTAAAAATATTCAAAAAAGGAAAAAGAGGGAAAAAGAGACCTAAACCATGTTGGCCAATACCATTGGTTTCATTAAAACCATAATGGTATTCCCCATCACCAAAAACTATAAAAAGGTGATAGGGACTCCTCACTTTCCATCCACATTTCATCCTATCCTTATGCTGCCAAATTCCTTTTGAGAGCCATTACCTCCCATTTCGAGTTTGAAGAATCCCCATTTCAGCATTTTGGAGAAGAGACCATTGGAGCCTAGAGCAGCTCAACCTTGGAGTTGCTCAACACCAAACATCCTCACCATTTGAGGTATCATAATACAAAAACCATTCTTTGTTACATTTCTTGTTATTTCTGTTAATCTTTTTAAATTTATTTTTATATGCACATGTTAATGTTAGATTAGTTCATAATTATATTTTCTTTTTATTTGAAGACTACTATTACAATTTAATAGGTGCATCCTTGCACATGCTTGGTTGAAAAACCAAGCAACAGTTTTTTGGTGACTCCGCTAGGGAGGCCGCTAGTATCGTGGCGGGAGTGAGAGATTGATGAGGATTTGATGGATCAGATTCGGACCGACTCGGGTGTTTGGGAGGCCTTGGCTGCTGGCAGGCTCCTAAAATTCGCCCAGATTCCACCTATGCATTCAGTCATACAAATACAAACATACACCAGATATATATGACATGCCTCCATGGGCAAAACAAATATGTGCCTCCACGAGCATATACAAAAAACAAAATGTGCATCCACGTGCATACACGACTATATACCAATATATATATATCATCATAAAATTCATAATGTCAGGAGTGCCCTCAGCACCCAAAATATACAAAAAATACACTAGCCGTACAAAATGTGTATCAACAAAATCATCCCCATATGCTCATCAGTATTTGGGGGCACATATATGATCCCCTAGTCATCATGATCCCTAGGATCCTCTGGCTCCTCCTCCGCTGGCTCCTCCGGATCCTCCTGATCCTGAGCCCTCCTCTTGGCCGAAATAACTGCTACTATGAGCAGGATAGACCGCCACTCACGAGGAGCATCGAAACAATGCTCAATAATGTGCCGGTCCAAGTCCCTCCAGCCCTCCTCTGGGGCTCCCTCTAGAAGCAACTCAAAAGCCTCCTGTATTCCCTCCAGGGCATTGTCTCGAGGACGCACAACTCCTCGAACACGAGGAGGTGGCACCGTTATAGGTGGAGGAACGACCACCATCGCTCGTCCTCGACGACCTACATGATCAGTTGGTGGCCTCAGACCAATATCTGCACAATCACACAAATGAACCAAGTCAATATCATATAAATATCTCTAGCTATACTAATAACAAAAACATCTAAAAAACATGATATAGTAGAGAACCAAAAAAAACAAAGACATACCATCTAAACCCTAGTCCTGTCCTTGAGCCCGAGGAATCTTCGGATCTCATTAGTAATCCATGCCAACATATGGATAATCATCAATAAGTAGGGGGATCTGCTCCCACTGCTCATACATATCCGTCAAAAAGAAATTCCATATACCACCACCACCCCGGGGCATCATCCCCCCCCACTGCATCATCCGCGGCTCACTAACCAACCCCTCCCGAACCGGCACACGTAGCCGCAAGGTTGGTACTCGCTCAAAGAAAAAACAACAAAGGAAGGAGGCATAGAAAAACTCCCCCCCTCCCGAGTGACCTTGTCCATATCTCTCCGGACACAGGCCAAAAACATATGACCCCAAGCAAAGTAGGTCCCTCTCAACACACAGTCTACCATCATCGTTTTCCCCCCAGAAAAATGATGTGGTGCCGCGACACCCAACACACATAGAACACAAGCCCCAACCACCCGCATCTCCCACTCCTGCAAAGATGTCAGACTCAATGCGCTGTTTTGTGCAATAGCTCCTGGAACACAAAATCTCTCCAAGAGATCCTCAATGTCCAACCCAGTAGGGATCCTCAGCTGGAGCTCCCCTACCTCCCCTAAGCAAGGCAACCTAGTAAGGAAATAAACATCAGAAAGGGTGATCTCCAACCACTCACCCCCCACCACGAATGCAGCCTCTACTGGAACCCATAAACCCACCAATTTGTTCAGCTCATTCCCAATCATCGCAGGTATCAGCCCCACAGTCGCGATGAACATCGCGACTGTCAGCTAAACAGTTGCGATGAACATCGTGACTGTCTGCCCCAAACCCAGGATGAACATCGCGGGTATCAAGCCCATACCCGCGATGTTCATCACGGAAAAAGAGCCAAAACCCACAATATTTCACGTTGGAATGCCAAAGTGGAATTTTGCGGCCTTCGGGGGCCCGCCGCTAACCGGAAAGGAAATAATTGAAAAGGCTAAGGCGAATAGGATTACCTGAAACTCGCAGAATGAAATTCCAACGGTCGAATCTCCCACAAATTGAGAAAATGCTCTAACCCACTCAATTGCTCTGTGAAACTCGCACGTAACAATGACACATGTCACATTGGGCCCACACACTATTTACAGAGATTTAACCATTTTTCAATCAACCATTTCGGTATCATACGACGTCCATTTTTCAAACCGTTGGCACCGTTGGAATCAGCACAGCGAGAACTTCATGATAGTCCACTCCTTTTCCTGATTCCACCAGGTCCATTTTTTGGGCATTTTTTCCATGCCCCTCGTCACCTCGATTTGCATGCCACATCGACCGTTGTCCATTTTTGACAAGTTTTATATCATCGGATTCAGTTTTCCACGCTCGTGACGATGCTTGAGATCATTTCTCGCTCTCATGCCCAGATTTTTTGGGCATTTTTTACATGCCCCCTCGTCGCCTCGATTTGCATGCCACATCGACCGTCATCCATTTTTGACGAGTTTTATATCGCTGGATTCAATTTTCCATGCTCGTGACAATGCTTGAGATCATTTCTCGCTCTCATGCTTAGATTTTTTGGGAATTTTTTACATGCCCCCTTGTTGCCTTGGTTTGCATGCCACATCGGCTGTCGTTTATTTTTGACGAGTCTTATATCGCTGGATTCAGTTTTCCGCGATCGTGATGATGCTTGAGACCATTTCTCGCTCTCACCCCCATGATTTTTGGGCATTTTTTCAAAATGCCACTCATCGCCTCAGTTTGCGTGCCACATCGACCGTTGCCCATTTTTCACAATCTTTATGTGGTCGGATTCAATTTTCTGTGCTCATGACGATACTTGAGATCATTCCTCGCTCTCACCAATACCTTTTTGTTCGGTATAATTTTACCCCTTTTTCGGGCTGAGCAAGTCTTTTACGAAAAAGGCACTTAGGGAGTTTCTGTTAAGCTCTTTTCTGACTCCTAAAAACGATGAAAAGATCTTTGAGCAACCTTTCTTCCTTTCATGCTTGCTAAAAGTATTTGAAAGGGCATCTACCTAGTATAAGTTTACCCCCTTTCCAGACCTTGTAGACTAATTACGAAAAATGAATACTCTAGTCACATTGGCTAGAAGAGTTTTCCATTTGCATCATTTTATGCTTTTTCGGGCCTTGGAGACTAACTTACGAAAAAGAACACCAATGGAGTCTACTTACTGCTTTCAGACTCTCTAAAAATGAAAGCAACCACGAGCAATTACTGTCTTGGGATTGTACAAATCCACAGGATGGTACTCCTCCACCAATTCAAAGTCTTCTTATCGCTTTTAGACTCCTTAAAAATGAAAGCACTCACGAGCATGAACAGTCCTGGGCTCACAAAATCCACAGGACAGTGCCATTTCAGAGCACACTTTTATCCCTTCTTGGAGCTCATTAAAACCATGAAGAAGGACACAACGGTGCTTTTTGGCACCACAAGAGATCATGTCTACTCAAATGGTAGCTTCCCCATTTTGGTCGCCTTTGTTCAGAGTATTTTGCAGTATGTCACCCTGAGAGTCTCCCGATAGCATCCATCAGCTTCTCCCCCTAGAGTCACTCTAGTCTATATTACATACCCTTGACCCCTCAAAGCTATTATCCCCACACCTATGAGTCAATTTCCTATGCTGCCAGGTCAACCATGTCATCATGCTCTGAACAAAGGAAGTTTGCGTCCACCCACTCTATGAACCCGGTTATTTCCCATCCCCACAGTATGTCAGTCCTACCATCATTACTACCGCATATCAGTTGTGCACCTCACGCTCCTAACAAGGAAACATCATTGCCTTGATAGTTGCTGGTCTCCCTCTGTCGACACCAAACAAATCTATTCCAGAGGATAGACCTAGAGGTCCTTGTGCCTTGGACTCATTACCATTCGTGATGAGTGCCTACGGATCATTTCGAAAGGAGTCCTCAGTCCCTCTTCAAATGATTGTTTCTCACATGCTTGACTTCAACACCTTGATCGCATCGTTGAGACTCGTACAGGGTATCGGTCCTTTCCGTTATTTGTTGAAGATCCCGGATATCATCTGACTCTACCACATATGAGAGTCAAAAGTAGGATACAACCAGTTACATTTTCCTATGAATATTTGGGTTGATTTTATCGACAGTTTGCAGATGTACCCCACTTTTGTACTCCCTTGAGTATACAGTTACATATAAATCCTCAGAGTTGACTCATAGTTATTGAGTCCCTACAAATGTTAGACACCTTCAGTTTCAACAATTCATCAACCCTTCTGATACCTTTTTCAGAACGGTTGTTTCCATTTTCAGTGTATCAGTTTCTCAGATCAGTCATGGTATGACCATGAGTATGTCCCAGCATTGTGTTCCCTCTGGACCATTATGATGTACCAACATATTTTTATGTATTTCCTCAGGCCCCCCTTCGTGGGCCTAATTGTTATGTATATGTCTTGATACGAGCATGGGTATGCCCGCCTCGTCCATAATCACAGATTATTCCTCATTCATTTTGAGGACATGTATTTTTTCAGTTTTTGCAGCTTCCAAGGGGCCATGGTTCCAGTCTCCAATCAGTCTCTTCTCTTCTCCAAACCCTAGGAAAAACACAAAAGAACTATTATACCTATCGGCCATACGATGAGCTCCTGCCCTCACACATCAGGGGGCAATCTGTTAACACCCAAAAAGTGCTCACTAGCTCATTCCCTTATTCACATGACCCATTTGTCCACTTTTCCACCATTTGATCCTCTAAAGCCATCAAAAGGTCACCAAAAAAGACCATAATACACCTTTTTCCCCTCAAAAGATATATTTTTCATCAAAAAACACAAAAAACCCTAAAAAAGGGTCCAGAATTCCCAAAAAATATTAAAAGGGAATAAAAATATTAAAAATATTCAAAAAAGGAAAAAGAGGGAAAAAGAGACCTAAACCATGTTGGCCAATACCATTGGTTTCCTTAAAACCATAATGGTATTCCCCATCACCAAAAACTATAAAAAGGTGATAGGGGCTCCTCACTTTCCATCCACATTTCATCCTATCCTTATGCTGCCAAATTCCTTTTGAGAGCCATTACCTCCCATTTCGAGTTTGAAGAATCCCCATTTCAGCATCTTGGAGAAGAGACCATTGGATCCTGGAGCACCTCAACCTTGAATCTGCTCAACACCAAACATCCTCACCATTTGAGGTATCATAATACAAAAACCATTCTTTGTTACATTTCTGGTTCTTTCTGTTAATCTTTTTAAATTTATTTTTATATGCACATGTTAATGTTAGATTAGTTCATAGTTATATTTGCTTTTTATTTGAAGGCTGCTATTACAAATTAATAGGTGCATCCTTGCACATGCTTGGTTGAAAAACCAAGCAACAACATAGCCATTTTTTATATCTCACATTAAGGTCAAACAAGGCTCTTATTCATGTTGTTTCCATAAGAATAGAAAATTGGAGGGAGATCAAGGACTAGAACGTTAATGGCTAAGACAGGTCCAAACCCATTCATCAGATTTGACTAGGAAATTCCACGTAGGCAAAGGTAATGTGGCAAATGAATTTATAGGAATTACAAAATTTCATATATTACCTCTATTGGAACTTAAAAGTGACTTAAAATGAGGCACTCTGGGAAAAGAAAATCACATTCATTGAAAAAAGGTATATATGGCTTGAAACAAAAATTAGATAAATAAATATAAAAATTAAAAACAAATCCCTGTGTGACAAGAATATCAATTGCCTAAAAAAATGTACATTTATACATGCAGCAATACTACTTAACAATTGACAAAAATAGAAAACTATATGGGTGGGTAATACATTTTAACATAAATAATAACCAAGATTCGACTTTTTAATGATTGCAGAACTGATAACATGACCCTAAATACTCTTATCTATTTGCTACTAAGGATATTCCAACCATACCTTTTCATGGAAACGGCCATCTGCAATAATTAAACAAGTTGTTGAATGTCAGTTCAACCAGAAGGTGCACGGGATCTCATTGCAACATGATCCAACAAATTGGTCAAGTATTTGAGGAGGTCAACGACAGGTTCATCTGTTATAGTGTTATCTTGCTTGAAGGAAAACTTTGAAATAATCTACAGTTGTGGTAACCAAATCAGTGCTAATTCAGTTGGTTATCCCTCAATATTGTAAGTGGCCAAAAGGAAATAAAGCTCATTTTAGTAATTACTAACAAGAAATAATCATTATCATGTCTACCTTGAGACCTGCTTCACTCGAGAAAGTGTCACATACCCCAATTTTGAAAAAATAATGTAATTATTTTATTAATATTCCTGAGACATTATGTTAAATTTAATGCTAAGTAGGAATTGATGACTCAGCAGAGTCACCAGAAATGGAATGTAAATTCTGAATATTTTATTATTAATAAATAAATTATGGAGACAACAGCATGGGAGAGCTGTTAAAAGAGGTTACTGGTCTAACTGGTGGGTGGAACTAGGTGGAAAGGCAAAAGACAAGTGGCAGCATCCTCAAACACTTCCTAAGTTGCAGGTGGCAACTTCCCTATATTTTGGGGTCATGATTCCCCAAGAAAGTGGAATCTGAGCAGGTGGCTCATTAATGACAGTTAACCCAACTAAGACCTAGGCAATCTTTTAAATAGTACTCAATGAACTGAGCTGGGGGTTCAGATAGTTCTGGAGGGAGAATACATTCAGGTGAATGTTATTCAGGAGTCCCATTGAGGAAGAGGGAAAAAAGTAAGGAAGTGTTTGAGATAGGAAGCTGCAGTAACTTGGTTCCAGTTTAGCTGTTTGGCTGTGTGAATTGTTTTGCTGCACCTAGTTCCAGCCAGGGAGACCAGAGCAAGCTCAGGGGTCCTGAGAAGTGCTGTTTGGGCACTCTCCAGGAATTGGTAGGGAGGAACAGCCTCCCATTGCTGTTGTTGTCCACTGGTTGAACAGGTTCTGCTACTTACTCCCGATTGTTTTATTTGGTATAAATGAATGCATGTTATATTTATTTCATTATGTCTGAGTATTAATAAATTCTGAAGGAAAATTACAATCCCTGAATATCAGTAGTGGATTTAATAGTAGTTACTGTGTTAAAAATTCCTTTATATTATTATTATCTTATGGATAAAATAACGATAATGCATAAGAAAACAGTAGTAGTATTGTAAGTAGTAGTAATTGTAGTAATTTTTAAACATAGTTTATTTATAATGACATCGAAATAAGTACATAGGATTTTAAGGGTAAAAGTTATTTTGTTTCCTTGATATTATAACTCATTAAAAAAACCATAGGAACTGTAACAAAAACAGTCACTCAATTCACAGTTTTTATACTAGTTATCAACGCCTTTCAGTTTTTATTTCAACTAATGCTAGAAACAATTCTACCATGTTTAACTGCCAAACTCAATGATGATACAGAAAACCTGATAGAATAACAAATACAAGTATCTTACTATATTCACAGGATCGAACATAGGTGAGATAACAGAACCAGGAATAGCACATCATCTAGCTTAATGATATCAACAGAGCTATAAATCGAAATTTAGAATCCAAAACCGTAACCTGAAAACTATTTTTTTTCTTTTCCATCTTTTTCAGTCTTTATTATTAATATAAATATTAAGGTTTAGGACCAGGTTTCCATTATGTTTTTTACAACCAAAGTCACAACAGAACCGAGTTATCATTACTTTAATAGTCTGCAACTGTGAAAGTTATTGAACCCTACTATTAACATTTAACATACAAAAACAAAGCGTCGAGAAATGAAACCATACCATCACCTACAGTCGATTTATCCTCTTCTCAGAAAGGGTTTTGGAAACTTACAACATTCTATCACTGTACATTGCATTAATTTGAAGGAAACGCAGACAATATACAAGTTAATTTACAAAGTAACTTTTCTTTATACTTTTTAACCTCCTCAAAACCGGGTGGATACCCTAACTCTTCAAGAAATACAGTAGATAATAAAACCCCAAGACTGTAACGTCAGAACGAGCCACGGCTTGTTTCTATTACACATTAAGTTCTTTACAAACCCTAATCTTTGCAAGAAGAACGAATACAAAAGTAACCATCCTATACTACACACATCACAGGGTCAACAATGACCATGAAAGTGATATTATCCAAGCCATAAGACCAACCTCACGGAGTTAGCCACAAAAGTGGTCTTATCACATTCAAACCCTAAACACCCTAACCACAAAAGGGAGGAACAACCATGGTATAACCAGGCTTACCTGGTAGGAGCCAGCGCCAAAGGTTGAGCCTCGTACACCTTCAGGAGAGAACAACGCCTGCATAGTACAAATTTACGAGTTTAAGTGGCCAACTTTTATTAAATTAAATAATATCTGTTAAACTGAAAATTAACGAAACAAATGATAATCCTTACCAGCGATTATTGCAAAACGTAAAACCCAGTGGGTGATCCTGCAGCCACGAGTTGAGCATAGTAGAAGAACCTAATCATGATCACCAGAAGAATGGGCTAGGAAAACTCCAGGTCTTCCTTTCACCATGAAAGCCGTGACCGGGAAGCATACAGAACAATACCCTCACGCCATGGATGAACCAGTATGGGAAATACGAATATAAACCCCAGGACATAACCACTTCACAGAAAACGACATTTGGGAACCCTGACTGTAAAACAATACAGGTAATAAGTATGAGGGCCGAGAGCAACATATGACTGATAATCCTCAGTAACAACAGAATGATAACCCAAGATGCCCAATGAGCTTAGGGAATACTTAGCAGAGTCTATAGACTTACAAACAACAGTAGGGATATACTCAATGACCGTGACCACAGGAGAAACTGTAACTTATGAATACCACCGCGAGCAAACTCAGACTAGAAGGGTTCTCTCATGTAACTCGAGCCCGAAGGCAGAGGGAATGACCAGGTAGGGTTTCGGACAATCTTATATATCATCAACACAAGGATGAGAGCTATCCACGTAGCCCTTAAGATTTTTAACTTGCCATGGGTCAACTTTCCAAAGTCCAAGCTGCATTTCGAATTATTTGCTCATCAAATTTAAATCATTGCATGGATGAAAATTTTATTCATAGTAATGATATTCTACTATGATTGAGACACTATCATCGTATAGTGCATGTTTTGAAACTGGGCCATCGAAAGCTTCCTAGTGAACATAATATTTCCCCCTACAATCAATTAGAAGGTGGTATAGTCAATTACAACGAGGGTTCATCATTATTGTGACATTAAAATATTACCTTGGCTAATATAGATGGATGCATAGTTTATCTACAAGGTGTTACTATTATAATTCTTCTATCACCTTTTTTAACAATCAAAGATAAGAACAATAACCTATAGTCTTGTGATATAATGATATAAACTCAACCATATTTCCATACATTGGACGTGGTTCAAAAACAAAGGAACAAAGATTCTAGGCATGAAATAAGCTTATTGTAATTATAAAAATTATTGAGTTGATGATGTATCATAAACTATAAATGGATAGAACAGTATATCGCTATAGCTATCACAACTCCAGTTTCATGCAAATGATAAGGGTCACAGCCATAGTCAAAGCTAATAGTTGACAGAACATCACACAATGCTAGCGTTACGTCATGTATACGATGAAGATGCTACGAATAACATGATCCAGTGACTTTATACAGCATTAACTAAGAGACATTGTCACAACGCAGTGATAATGTCAAAGAGACTGTATTTCATCGAAATGCCTATCTTATACTATCCAGAACAATAGTGATCATTTTTCATGTAGACTATCAACTATCTATCAAGCACAAATTTCATGAAGATTATAGAAAAGGAACTCTACCGTCTTACACGTGACAACCGGTAAGAACATTTAAATCTTCTCTGAGCTTTATAGTACAGTAAAAGGAACTTTTATGCTTATAAAAATTCTTTGACAATGATCCATACTTTACCTGTAAACCTGTGGAAAAAGGACGGATTATGCATTAGTTCGAAAGCTAAGTAAGCCATTCAGCTATGGCAATTTCTCCCTTTGAGGTTTAAGAACAAAGACAATCAATAACTGCATTTAAAACTCACATTAGGATTTAAGTATCATGATAGAATATTTTAGACAAAATCATGATCATTTAATTAAAACAAACAGATCAAGGACTGCAAATTAATAACAATTATTGTCATCTTAAATTTTTTAAATTTTTTCGAAATTTCCGGTATTTGACAGAAAGGCTGATCAAAGTCATGCAGCATATGGACATTACCTTTCTCTCCAAAACTTGCAATTGCCAACTGTCCAACTTCCAACTGTGACATTGCCCTACATATGGTAACAAGAGCTTCTATAGCCATGTGCCCATAGTGACTTTCAGACATACTTCGTGAATCATCTATTGCCAAAAATACCTGGTATTGTCGCTTGTTGGGTTTTGTGCGCCGGAGCCAGATCTTATCTTTTTGAAACTGGCTTGTAGTGTAAGGAATCACCTGAAATTTGTAACGTAGCTAAATGTCCAAATCCATTTTGAGGACAATAGGAAATTTACTTTAAATGGATATCTTATTTCATGAACAAAATAAATAATTGAGAAATAAATCTTTACCTTCTTCATGTTTATCCGCTTCCCTGTTCGGTAATCCCCTTCAAGCTTACTTGCTAATGTTGGCTCCATGATTAATCTCAAGTTTAAACAAGGACTGGGGCTTAGATGTTGGACTAGAACATACAAGCAGAACTGGTCTATAAAAACAGTTAACATTCAGGATTATTGCGTGTCTATGTTGTGCAAATAGGGGTAATTCTATGCAAAAATCAGTTTCAAAGCCTCCAAATATATGCCTTTCCTACAATCACATCAGGATATATTCATCTTTGATACAATTTTCTTGCCTAAATATAGTTTTAATAAAAGCATTAGGAATAGAGACTTGGGCAAGTAACATGACTAATTATGGTAATATTTACAAACAGAGCTCTTTCGAGTTTCTCTGACATCTGGAATCGAAAAAAAAATATTCACGATGACTCAATGCAATTTACAAGGTCTAATCCCATTTAGGACAGAAAATATGTTTGTTACGAGAGTCTCACTGTGTTTTGCATTAAGGTTATTAACATTGCATTTCCTTGACTAGGGATTGTTATTGCTTGAACACATTTAGATGCTAAACTAGAACACACAAAGTTTACAAACATAACTGATCTTTAAAAACAGTCAGCATTCAGAATTATGGGATCTCTATTTTCTGCAGATAGGGGGGTAATTCATTGGAAAATAACATATTTTATAAGTTCCCTCAAGCTTGGCCCTTGGGTAATGGCTCCGAAGAAGGCCTGAAAATTTGTACCCAATCCACAAGGTATTGTTTCTGCTCCTTTTGAAACCTATTAAAAATTACTGTTGAGTCCTGATCAATCTAAAAAAGCTTGTCTTGAATTTAGTGTGCATCCTCTTGTTGACTATTTATTTTGTTGGTTGCATATCTTTGGAAATCATGATCCACTCTAGGGTCTAGGAGGCCTGGATGGCATGTAGTTAGTATTTGGAATCTAACCAAGGGTTTCTTCATGTTTTGATTTAAGGATTTCCAGTTGTGTTTATCATGTAGTAGGGTCCATGGATCTATAAAAATACCCTTGAATTATTTGCTTGGTGGAATGAAGGCCTTTCTCCTGAGGTTGCTTCAGATCTTCACAATTTGATTACTCATTTGGGTCGAGTTCCCTTTCCTTCTTGTCCAATATTGATGTTATTGTTTTCTAATGTGAGACCTTGTTTATGACTCCCTACCAGCATAGACCCATCTTAAACCTGGATCTATCAAGCACCGACAGGGATCCAATTTCTTGAGCTATAAATTTTTTTTATCTTAAATTTTTACACATTCAAAAAAAATTACACCTCGTGAATTTTGATCCCTCTCAGTGCTTAATAGTTCTGTAATGTCCCCTTCTCCTTAGAACATGCAGGGAAGGAAACATTACCAAACGCACCGGGCTTTTGTTAACTTAGCCCCAATATTTCTACTCATAAATCTGTAATAATTAAAACCTCTGTATGCAGATTCGAACTTCAATAAAACACAGCGGAATTTAACCATGACATATGCACACAGATTCATCATGCGTTCAATCATATAAACAACAGTCATTAATTAAATATTTGCAGAGCATAGAATTAACATAATTCAACCGCAAGAATACTTATCTCGAATTGTAATGGCCCAAACGACTGGCTACGTGAGAGCAACGTTCCACCCAACCATAGATCTCTGTCCAGCCTGTATTCTTTCAGCTGAGAGATCACCCCCAAGCTGGGCTGTGTATCCACTAAGGAGGAACTAGATGGCTCACTCACAGTCAGGATTTCAGTCAGGATTTCAGTCAGACAACCATGCTAAGCCAACACACAGTTGGGTTTTTCAAGCATGCAATGGAAAATGGAGGAGGATGCTAGTCCACTGAGCTCAATCCCAGAGCTAGGTCCACATCAAGCTAGACTCAAACGATCCCAGCCTCCATTCGAACATCCACACATGGACTTCTCACAGCTCTGTTCAGCAAATAACCCAAATCCGTCACTAGTTTTTCTGGGCAGTTAAACTGGGTTTTCCCATGGATTTTGGGGTAGCTATTGCTCCCAAATTCACCCCAAGGTTCCTACCAATGGATCCCCCATTGGATTCCACTGTCCAATACCAAATCGGGACGTTTTTGGCTTCCCAAAACGTGGGTTCTCTCACAGTCGCGATTTCTGGTTTTCTCACTGCTGGGAGCTCGTTTTTGGATGGAGAGTGAAGCTGCTTCCCCCCACCATGGGATAGGGATGAGAATGAATCCCCTTCCCATGAGGTAGAGTGACTTGTGGGACAAGTAAACAAAGCCCATACCTACCCATACGAATTTCAAGGCTGCCCATGCTCCATCAAAGCCATTGACTTAATTCTTCAACCACTCTCTTACAACATGAATAAATGTCCTCTAGGGAAGTCAAAGGGTTCTCATAATGACATATGGCAGCCTAGGGTTCACTCCCATAGCCCCCTCACCACTCCCTAGTGGATACACGTGGCCCCTTCTCATTCGTTGCCTCCGTAGCCAGTTTTAGTATTTTATATTGCATGATGTTTAATTACACCCTTTTACAATGTTCCATGGCTTCAGAGCACATGGTATCAAAATATCAAATACTTGCCCTTTAAATAAAATTCGGGCTTTCACTAGTGGGGCCTTGGCCTTGAGCTCCACGCTAGGAAAACATACATCACATGTACACATTATTTACATTAAAGGCTAATATATCCTAAGGGTCGAATTGGGGGTATTACATTCCCCTCCCCCTTAGAACAACACCGTCCTCAGTGTTCCAAGACTTAGGCATACATATACAATTTACACATGTCCAAAACTTCAAAAACTTTGCAGATCTGCTCTGCATTCTATCCTTTACTTTGAACTTTCAAGACCAAGTCCTTTGATCTTCACGAGCTGCTCCTGCTGATTCGGATCTTCCAGCTCATCCATAAGTCTAAAAAATTTATGGCTACTACCCTCTTGAGGTCCTCTTGTTGGGCAGTTGCGGAGGCAATGATCCCCTCCACATTTCCAACACTTCACTGGTTGCTTCATCTTTACCTGCTCGATTTCCTTTGAGTCTTCCCACCTGGAGCGTCTCTTAATCGGATGATTGGATGAATGCTTCTTCATTGATCCACTTTTCTTCCCTTTGCTAATTGCTCTCATAATTCTTTTTACCTCTTTCTGCAGACGAAGAGTGTCCTGCAAGACCTTGTGGTTCATCTCGTTCTGTTGCTTTTGCATCTTGAGCATCTCCCCAAGATTTTCTTGGGTCTTGGCAATTGTTTGAAGAAGACTTCCAGCCAATCCTAATAGCCTTTGGTCTGCTGCCATGGTCAATGGAAACAACTGACCACACTTTGCCCACTAGCAACACTTGCCTGCACCAGCTGCAACCAATTGATTCAATTTCCACCTGTGAAATTCATCATTACAATTCTTGTTAGGCCAAGCATACCCCAAACATTAAAAATCAGTCAATGGTTTTTCCCCCAGTTGACATGGATAGTCCATGCTTTACTCATGAGACTTCCACATTTTTTTTTTTTATGCTTGCCCAACATACACATGAATTCCTTCATGTTCATCCATTCACAGGAAATTCATTAATTAGCATTCACAATTCACTTTAATCAAATAAACACACTTTTACTTTTAGTCATGCATGCATTCAGCAATTTTCTAATTCTATAAATGCATCAATACAAAGGAAAGAGAGGGAGCAATAAGAGTTTCTCCTCTTAGTTTTGTTCCATCTTGGAACCCACACCACCACTGTGGTTTTCATGCTCCTGTCCTCTTTCACTTTACGTGAATGCTCGACTTTCCCTTCTTGGCTATGACACGTAGTGTCTATGGTCTATTCCAGACCTCTCAACCATGGAGTTCTTCCACTTGGTTGGTCTAACTCTTGGCTGCTAGGACTCACACAGTTCCACTAGCCTCATCTTTCATTACCGCTCATGCTGAGCTCTTTAGGGTGGTTACATGTCCACTCGCATCCTTGAGATGCATTCATAGTCATTGCTTCCAGCAATACCTACACTCAAACATTGAATTAATTCACATGTTTAGTTTATTTTCATAGGAAATCATAACCAAATCATATACACATGTATATTCATAAGCAAGAAATTACAAGATAACTAAATACTTATTTGCACTAGATGTCTTCACTGTATTCCATAGGGTCCTTCTTTGCTTTACAAGCCTTGGAATTGCCTATGGATTTGGGTGTTTGGCTAGCGCGCAGGCTGCCACTCAACATCTAATAGTTTTGTATGTTTTTCCAGCACGCAGGCTGCTCCACAACATCAAATAACCTTGTATGTTTGGCCAGCACGCAGGCTGCTCCAAATCATCAACAATCTTGCATGTTTGGCCAGCACGCAGTCTGCTCCAAATCATCAATAATCTTGCCCAACCAGCCACTCTCTGGATTTACCAAGCAATTTATAGTTCTTTCAGGGTCCTTGCTTCCTGTATGACCAAGGTTTCCAACAAAGAAACAATAGTGCATCAGCTTAACTGTTACAAGACTTATACTTGTAATCTTCATTATTCCAAACAAGAAATAAATGAAATTGAATACTTATCTGTATTGTGCATTTCTTCTCTGGTCCACAGGGTCCTTCTTTTACTTTATAAGCCTTGGGATCCTCCTGCGGACTAGGATGTTTGGCCAGCACGCGGGATGCTCCAAATCATCAAATAATTAATTCCCTACCAGTACACCTTCATGCCGACTGGGTTTACCAAGCATTTGGTGGTGCCCAACCAGTCCCATACCTGGTAGGCCCTCTCCATTGCCGAGCCAGCACATACGTCTGGGTCATCGGCTAATGGAAGGCAACTGCGCCACCGACCATTACAGGTCAAGGCTCTACTATGGAGCCATAGGCATATAATAGCTCTTTCATCAATACTTCACAACCCTTCATCGAAATCCCCACAACATCCTTTTATTTATATTAACCCTTCCACCACAACCACTCACAACATCCTTTTATTTAGATTCTTTAGTGTGTAATATCAATTACAATCTGTTTAGGCTGTCAACACAAGATGGATAAGCAAGTTCATTAGTATTGCTGCTCTAAAACTGTAAACATATTTCATAACATTCACTATCCAACCTTGAAACACCAGGAATGCGTCCATTCCCTTAAGGCGTAGTCAATATTGGAATCCCTAACATAACTCAGCACCAGAAATGCGTGCACTCCTTACTGATGTGAACTATGAAGGTCCTAATCATACTTCAAGCAGTCTGCCATAATGGAAATAAAATCAAAACATGCTCTGCATATTAACTCTAATAAATAGACATGCATGTATGTATATATATATATATATCATTCAGGGTTTATGGAACACTTATCCATTTTCCAGATGTTATTTCTCTTCTTTAATGAGGAATGGAGGCTCCTTCTCTGAGTTGACAGTCCCTCAGTTTGCCATCCCAATTCCTTTTGATGTTACATAACCTTCATATGTCTTACTGACATAATCTTCACCATCCCACTCATATTGTTTACCAATCATGTAGTGTAGATGAGACATTAATAATGTCTTATGGCATTTCACCTGAAACCCATTTTCAAATCATGGAATCCCTTCCCATGAAGTTTGGCTTCTACAGGCCCACTCTCATGGTCTTACTGCAATGTGTCTTCCTGGCACACTTATTGAACAGCCAAACAGTTAGCAACATTTAATCAATACAATTCAAATCCGATTGTTCCATAACCAATCCATGGCACTAATAATTAAATTCAGTATGAATTTGCAACTTTGTCTACTACAGAAATTGGTTTTCTTATCCATGAGGCTATCCTCATATTGTTTGGCTCCTGTAAGTGACACCACTCTGCCCGTTATGGTCTTATGCCTGCTGCCATACATGAGCATCCACTTACAACATGTCCTCCTGACACATTTTCATATAGGACAAACAGTCATTAGCAATTATTAGCAAAATTTCCAATCTAAAACATTTACAAATCTGAGATTTACAACTGTTCTTACTAACAGAACTTAGAGCTCTCAACCATGAGAACCTTCTCATAAACTTTGGCTTCTACATGTGGTAGATCCTGGTCTCTACTATGGACTTATCCTCATTGCCATATGTAGACCTTCCTATCGGAAACTAAAACTTCAATCAGCCAAACATGTCGTGAGTATCTATGCATATTATCATTTCATTGCCACAACAGTCACTGAAGTGATCTCAGAATTATAACACTCAATAATTCAAACACCTTCAGCTGTTAACATTTGAAATGCAACAAAATATATACACTTCTATATATGCATCATTATCACAATAGAATTTCAAGACATAGTCACACTATCCATGCAACTTAAATAAATCATAAATACTCATTATTTCACAGTCATATCATTCATACAACTCTGTCCTTCCACAGAGCATTCTAGCAGCCCATCGATCATGATTGGTCTCTTCATGTGCTTACTATTCTGCATTCTTAACATCTCATGAAATGATCCTAGAATTATCATCAATTCATCATTTCATTCATTATTTACTTTGCAATAACATATGCATCATCCCTATGCATTCATACAATGCATCACAAGATTTATAAAATCTATTAATGCACATCTACTCAATGCTACCTTGCATTGTTTCATGAGTACTATTCCTTCAATCATATTATGATCGAAACATGACTATCTCATATAACTTGCATTATCATAATCAGGACCACCAGTCCTCACTTGCTTTGGTTATTAAGCACATAACCAACATACACATGGCATGATATAAATTCATATGAATGCATTGAGATTTCTAAACAGTCATAGGGTGTAAGGATCATTTCCTTCACTCACCCACACCTCACCAAGCTTGGTAGGTTAACAATCCCAATCGGTATTCAATATCACATGCAACTAACTCAACATAGCTCAAACATAGTGGAAGAGATCTTACCAAATCCTCTTTCAACGTTCATGCAGTTTGGCACCAATAATCATTACCTGCATGGTTACCATTAACATCGCTTGATGTTACCTGATCAATTGGCCTCTTACCAAGGCTGTTCAGTCCTTTTGCCAACTTTATGATCATAGATTTGTTGCACCATCCTTTCTGCATAAGGTTGCTGGCTTCATGCAATAACATCCTCAGCACATTTAGCCATGCTCTTTGTTATCTCTGGTCCTACAACCAATACCAACATCAATAGTGATTATCAACCACAATATTCTCCATTAGTGGTTCATTGCATATGCACACTCCATTATTCTACCAATATGCAATATCCCATTTATGCACAAGCATTTCCATATGCACTATGCAATGTTTGTTAAGATGCCCTCTAGTGCATATACATCTATGTAATCCCTTACATTTTTAACATTTTTATGCCATATGATAATTTCATAATTATAAGTATGATAACAAATAGGGGTTTAAGGAATTCTTCCCTTTTTGATCCCTCATTGCAACATGGAATTCCTCTTCCATATCATGCAATTGTAGAAATTGCCCACATTGACAACAAATTTTGTTTGTCAAAACAGCCGCTGGCACTCTTCTGCACTAAATATCTGTGATATATGTAGACCTCATTCAAACTATGGTCATGCATAATTGTTCCCTGCTGGACAATCTTTCCAATGCCTTTCTTCATGCTCCATTCCGACATCAGGTGTGGGAACAACATCTTTTCAAAAATGACAACTTTCACTCCAATTCTGCACATTTCACACAGTTGCATTTTGGTCCAGAATGCCAACTTTAACCACCTGTGGAAGAAAATCTAGGAGGAATCACAAAAACTTATCTATCGGGCGAAGTTAGTCCATATAGCAAGGAACACTCAACAATTCACGGATTTCAATTCCGATGCACCATTCATCTTCTATGAATTTCTGGGTTTTACTACTTCTCACTTTTCACATTTTTCCAAAATTCCAAATTTTGGGCCAAAAATGGCTATCTCCCAAACGGTGCATTTCTGGGAAATCTTCGTCTAACGGAAACTGTCCATTTTAATGAGAATATGAAATGTCTAGTTTAGTAAAATTTTTGATTCCCACATCTAGGGTCACTTTTACTGCCCACGAGCTTTTCAAAATCTTGAAAAAGTGGCTCGGAATAGTGCTTTTCGGTCTTCTTGCTCATCCCGACTTCACATCCTTTGGAGTTTGGCTCCAAGATTCTGAACTTAACATCGTGTCTGCTTCATGCCTGCCTCATATCAATTTCAGCTCAAACCGGCCTTCTGTCGAGCCTCGGGACTCTGTCCTTCAAAAGTCACTATTATCCAATTTCTGTCAAATCGGAGTGTAATGGGCTAAGGGTCTTCACTGGTTCTTTCATGGCCTTCGTCAATGGCCTCTGAGCCCCACAGGAATCATTCCATTTTGAGTTTGGATGCTCCTGCTATAAAAAAATCGCGGTTCGGCGATGGCTTCCGCAATTGTAGAGCAGTTCGTCGAACGCTTCCGCAATTGCGGAGCAGTTCGCCGAACGCTTCCACAATAGCGGGGCGATTGGCTGTGGCTTTCCGCAATTGCGGGGCGCTTGGCCGAAGCCTTCCACAATTGCGGGGCACTTGGCGGAAGCCTTCCGCAATTTCGGGGTGATTCTCGGCTCACCTCCGTTGCGAGGCGGTTCGCCGGACACTTCCGAAATTTCGGAGAGGTTCGTGGAAGCCTTCCGCAATTGCGGAACGATTCGCCGAAGTCTTCCGCAGTTGCGGAACGATTCGGCGAAGTCTTCCGCAGTTGCGGAACGATTCGGCGAAGTCTTCCGCAGTTGCGGAACGATTCACCGAAGTCTTCCACAACTTCGGAACGACTCGCCAAACTCTCCCGCGTTTCGGAACGATTCGCGGAATCCTTCCGAAATTTCGGAAGAGAATTCCTTCCGCAATTTCGAAAGAGAATTCCTTCCGCAATTTCGAAAGAGAATTCCTTCCGCAATTTCGGAAGAGAATTCCTTCTGAAAATTCCTTTCGACGCCGACACTTAGAAAATTTTCTGCTTTTTCGGAGCATTTCGCCGAATTTTTCCGCGTTGCGGGACAACTCGCGGAATCCTTCCGCAAATTTCGGAAGGGAATTCCTTCCGCAAATTTCGGAAGGGAATTCCTTCCGCAAATTTCGGGGTGACTTCCCGAACTCTTCCGTGTTGTGGCAAAACTCGCGGAATGCTTCCGCAGTTTCGGGGCAATTCGCCGAATGCTTCCGCAGTTGCGGAAATCATTCGAGAATTCTTCCCGAAACAGTCTTAAACGAATTTTCGAAAACACTTAGGAAATTTTAACAAACAGAAATCATATTTGCAACAACACAGCATTCCAAAAAAAGAAAATTGTACTTCTTTAAGCATGAAACAACAAATCAAAACAGCATAAGATGGCAGAGGTTGCCCATGCTCCATCTCTATTTCATAGAATGCCATCAATGCAATCAATGCAAAACTGCTTGCAAAAAACCTCAAACAGTAATGGAAATGATTTCCCATTCCAACAAATAAAAGCCATGCGATCTTGAGGTTTCTTTAATGCATTTTAGTTCCAAATATAAAATGCATGTACACACACAATGACTTATATCTCTGTGAAGGGCCCAACAGCTGTAGTGTTGAACCTAGGGCTCTGATACCACTCTGTAATGTCCCCTTCTCCTTAGAACATGCAGGGAAGGAAACATTACCAAACACACCGGGCTTTTGTTAACTTAGCCCCAATATTTCTACTCATAAATCTGTAATAATTAAAACCTCTGTATGCAGATTCGAACTTCAATAAAACACAATGAAATTTAACCATGACATATGCACACAGATTCATCATGCGTTCAATCATATAAACAGCAGTCATTAATTAAATATTTGCAGAGCATAGAATTAACATAATTCAACCGCAAGAATACTTATCTCGAATTGCAATGGCCCAAACGACTGGCTACGTGAGAGAAACGTTCCACCCAACCATAGATCTCTGTCCAGCCTGTATTCTTTCAGCTGGGAGATCACCCCCGAACTGGGCTGTGTATCCACTAAGGAGGAACTAGATGTCTCACTCACAGTCAGGATTTCAGTCAGGATTTCAGTCAGACAACCATGCTAAGCCAACACACAGTTGGGTTTTTCAAGCATGCGATGGGAAATGGAGGAGGATGCTAGTCCACTGAGCTCAATCCCAGAGCTAGGTCCATATCGAGCTAGACTCAAACGATCCCAGCCTCCATTCGAACATCCACACATGGACTTCTCACAACTCTGTTAAGCAAATAACCCAAATCCATCACTGGTTTTTCTGGGCAGTTAAACATAGGTTTTTCCATGGATTTTGGGGTAGCTATTGCTCCCAAATTCGCCCCAAGGTTCCTACCTATGGATCCCCCATTGGATTCCACTGTCCAATACCAAATCGGGATGTTTTTGGCTTCCCAAAACGTGGGTTCTCTCACAGTCGCGATTTCTGGTTTTCTCACTGCTGGGAGCTCGTTTTTGGATGGAGAGTGAAGCTGCTTCCCCCTACCATGGGATAGGGATGAGAATGAAGCCCCTTCCCATGAGGTAGAGTGACTTGTGGGACAAGTAAACAAAGCCCATACCTACCCATACGAATTTCAGGGCTGCCCATGCTCCATCAAAGCCATTGACTTAATTCTTCAACCACTCTCTTACAACATGAATAAATGTCCTCTAGGGAAGTCAAAGGGTTCTCATAATGACATATGGCAGCCTAGGGTTCACTCCCATAGCCCCCTCACCACTCCCTAGTGGATACACGTGGCCCCTTCTCATTCGTTGCCTCCATAGCCAGTTTTGGTATTTTATATTGCATGATGTTTAATTACACCCTTTTACAATGTTCCATGGCTTCAGAGCACATGGTATCAAAATATGAAATACTTGCCCTTTAAATAAAATTCGGGCTTTCACTAGTGGGGCCTTGGCCTTGAGCTCCATGCTAGGAAAACATACATCACATGTACACATTATTTACATTAAAGGCTAATATATCCTAAGGGTCGAATTGGGGGTATTACAAGTTCCGGGTTTAAAAGGGATCTATGCTGGTTTTAACATTTTTTATTATTTTATGAATGGGCATGGATTTTTTTAATTACTTTTCATTTGGATTTAATTTTTTATTTTATGATCCGACATGAATTTTTTTAATTATATTTTATTTTTGGTAATGTCACGTTACATTACCTTATGTGACAACATCTCCCCCATACTGGGATATAGAGCACCTTGTTATTCTCGGTGCAATGAGCAAAAGGAGGGATAATATGGTAGATTTCTTATGAAGGTTCCTAGCAGGAGCTAAAGGCAAAGGCCTATTCTACTAACTAAGTTTCTAAATGAACACTTAAGTCATCAACATCCATAAACCCAACATGTTCATCATTTGTTTCTTCAACCCTTAAATAAGGTACATCAAGTGCTCCATTTTCCACAATTGAAATTGTTAAATTTAAATCTGGGCATGCCCATGCTACCTCTTTTTCTTCGCAATAAATTCATGACAAAGTGATTCATCGACCTGTAAAGCTTACTTGCCACTGCTCCCAAATTAATATTTCATATTCTATTCTTAGGCATTGAAACATATAGCCCCTGGTCAAGACTAATCCCTAGAAAATTTTCCGCCAATGCCATTTAGCTGACCTGTCATACTCTCAACTTGATGTGCTTCTTTCCTACTAAACGTATAAATATTTTTAGTAGATTTCCCCTGTGATACATTTTCCATCATTTTCTCTTTTCCTGCAACACAACTCTCCTTCTGAATTGGCACATTATGGATTTCTAGTCCACTTACTAGTACATTACAAGTACGCAAAGAGTCCTTTTTTATGAAAAAGAAGTGATTTTCCAGTTTCATTGGGTGAATATGTATAATTCATGTGCTTATCCACATCAAATGAGAAATTCCCCTTAATTCCATGATCTATTTCCATGCTTCCACCTAATCCACTAGTTGTGGATAGACATTTGGAGGTCTTTTGTTGATGTATATGTAACTTTGGAATGTATTTCACATATATGTATATTGTATTCCTATAGAGATGTTATTATTCCTCTATACGGAAGTGGTTGTATTCCTATAGAGATGTTATTATTCCTCTATACGGAAGTGTCGTCATTTATATTGTAAGTGTCGTAACTTATACTTGATGGGTTATTAGACCACCCTATTGGGGGTCGACCATGTGGCTCAAAGGGTTATTAGACCACCCTATTGGGTGTCCTCCCAGTCAGCATTATGTTAAGTGGTTAAGTTGAGGTTGACCTAGTTGAGTAAAGGTCAAGTCAAGTTAGTGTATAAATAGAGAGTGTGTCTCTCTCATTTTACACATTCTATTCTCTTACTCACACATTGGAGAGTGGCACACTTGTGGAGGAGGAGGCTCTGCTACTAGGAGAAGACTATCTCTTGCATTCTGGTTGTATCATTGCTCTATCTATCTTTGAGGAAGTTATTGGGGTTTTTCACCTTTATGGTTTTCCCCAAGTAAAATCTGTGTCTCTTATGTGCTTGCATTTTTGTGTCCATGATTGATATGCTATAGATATGTTCTATATGTTGTTCTCTCAGTTAAGATCCTATATCAGATTGAAGTAAATTTTGAAAATTTAACATGGTATCATAGCTATCCTAAAAGAAGGCATGATATGGCATGTATGACACTTGTTGCACTTACGATGCTAGGGCTTGATATAGCAAAAACCAGTCATTGTAGAACTTTCGCTATAAATCCATTTTGGAGAAATTTTTGGATCTGAAACTTTTACAGGTCGAATATCAGATCCCCATGTACATTGTGTCCAAAGGAAAACCTCTAATTCATTGTACTTTGTGATTTATGATCTGTACAATATAGGGTTTCTGCCTCTTCTAGATCTGAGTAAAAAACAGGTGACCTTGGAAAAAAGCTCATAACTTGGGCTAGGAAGCTCCAAATGAAATTTCGTAAAAAGTGACAGGTAGTACACTGACTGTACTATCTCAAGAAAATGTTTCAAAAGCTGAAGTTGAACCCGTGACACGTGGCACGCCATACAAGTTCATTCTCATGTATTATCCCATAAACAGGTCACATTGCGACACTTGGAATAACTCTCTCCTAGAGAATCCAATTGAGGTCAGACCTATCGGGATGGAAAGATAACAGGTCGGGCTATCGCAGGAAAACATTTCAGACCCTGTGGTTCAAAAAGTTTGGAGTTACACCAGAAACAATCAGGTACATATTTATGTCAAAACATAATTATTTTTGAGCACCTTCATTCATGGCTTCCAGAATTTAGGGCTTCGAAGAAAGTTGGAATTTTTGTAATCGAAGACCATGGCTGAATGCTACTCATCAAAATATAAATTTAGAGACCAAGATCAGAATTTTTGGTTGGGCATAAGGTTGATCTTGATCAGACCCTAGTTCAGGACTTTGATCAGAAAAGTGGAAAATTAGGGCTTCTGCAAAAATTAGAATTTTTGAAATCTGTGACCACGGCTGGAAGCTCCTCATAAAAATAGAAGCTTAGAGATTTGGATCAAACCTTTTGATTGGGAAGAAGAATGGGATTCATTAAACCCCAATTTAGGGTCAGGTCCAGTGAATCCGTAAGTTTCAAAGGGAAAATTGAGGAGTGAAACTTTGCAGTTTTCAAATTCTGAATATACCAGCTTGATCAGCTCATCAAGGTGCATATTTCTATCCTTTCGGAAGTTTGAAATTCAAAGTTTGAATTTTTGGGGTTTCTCTGACAAACCCTAATACAGCTCCAGATCCAGTTCTTGCAAATCAAGTGGATTGGTTTAATCCTAGAAGAGGATGGATAGGTCACCTGCATAAGTGAAGAAGTTCCTGTTTTAGAGGGAGATGAGGCTAAGGCCTTACATAAGAAGATTACAAGCAACCTCGACAGGTATGACTCATTGAGGTGTGTTTCGATATTTGTTCATGATTAAGTTTATGAAATGTTTGTCTTCATGATTATTACGGTTAGCACAATCTTGATTTGAGATTTGTCGTATCACCTTAAAAAAATTATGAATGCATGATAGAAGATATTCATTGGTTAGGGTGTTGACACTTATGATTGTAGTAATGCATTATGGTGTTGTATGAAGTTTATGTTGTCTTCTAACATAAAAGGTACACCAAGAAAGACAAATCATGTTCTAATTCAAGAATATATGATCATGGTGACATGAAGACAAAGATTCATCCATTGTCATGGATCACATAGAAGATCTACTCACGAGGTATGTATAACTTGGTTCTACAATGGTTAACTTATGAAACATGCAGCTTACTAGCACAAGTCACTGAAGAGAACCAGAAGACATTATGCGGGTATGTTAGACATATCTAGCTAGCATGCTAATCCAGGTATGTTTTTCCTATATCAAGCTAGAATCCTACCTTGTGTTAGGATCTTATATTGTTGTGTTGTTGATAATGATTATTCATGAAGTCATAGGTTTGAATAGTCATGGTTGTATGCATATTATGTTTCTTACCATAATTGATGATATGACTAACCAGAAGAATCATGAAGGTATAGGTTTGAGTAATCACGGGTTTATGCATTGATGATTTAACTAATCAAAAGAGTTCTATGATCAAATAAGAATATGCATGAGTAAAAGAAGACTTCTTTGAAACCTTGAATACTAATGTTTATTATCTGTGAATGATCATGACTATACATGTTTAAGACTATTTTGTTTTGATAGTATTAAGATTATACTAATAAATGTGTGATTATGTATGAGACCTCAAGGATAACACAATGATGATACTAATAAGCATGCATAGTGATTAAGGATGGATGTAAGTTCAAGGACAGGTAATCCAGGAAGCAAAGATCAAGAGGGAGCACACTCCAGTTGCTCCTGCAAGAAAGCAAAGGAGCACACTTCAGTAGTTTCTGCAAGGATGCAGATATTCAGAGGGAGTTGACCACTTCTCACAATCCACATCAGAATGGAGTTGCAAAGATTCAGAGGGAGTCCACCCAGCAACCAAACAAAGATAAGTATTTGAATTGTCATTTCTTACATAATGTTATTCAATGATGTATATGCTTATGTTCCTAGAATTAGGTTGTGTATTATGCATATTAGAATAGTTGCATTGATGAACAGTATACTACTAATATACATGGGTAAGTGGCCTATGGAACTGTACAACATTCCATTGCTACTTATCTAGAATGAAACCTCTTTGCTGACATGTTAGGAGTTGTGCACACTCTTAACAATGTTCTGGTAGAGATTGGAAGGCATCTAGAAAGTTACGGAATATGGATAAATGTTGTATTGAAGCATTGGCTAAGATAATTGCATGACTGTATGACATATTTCTTTATGTGTAAGAATTTGTTCTGAAAACTATGAGATGTTTTCTAATCATGCAATTTAACTTGTTGTGTAGGAAAGATCGTATACCAACAACTACAAAAGAAGGACTACAACATTTGTTCAGCAACAAAGTTATCTATTGAAAATATTGAAGATATTGAAGTTACCTGGATTTGGGAAGAATGCCATGATCAAGGAGTACCAGTCGATCATGAAGATGTTTGGGATGCAATCACAAAGGGTAGTCTCTAGTGACTTCCAAGAGGATCTACAAGATCAAGCATGTTGTAGGTGGTAGCATAGAGACTTCTGCTCCTGTAGCCAGATACACTTCCATTAGATCTGTACTTGCTTTGGTTGCAGTGATGAAGTGGAAGATACACCAGATGGATTTCAAGACAACCTTCTTGAATGGTGTAGTTGAAGAAGAAGTGTATGTGGAGAAGCCACTTGGTTCAAAGACACATGATAGGGAGTCATATATGTGCAGAACTTGGTATGGTAGACATCTTTCTATCCAGTTTGGGCTTTACCAAGAGTAAAGCGGATTTCAACCTGTACTACAAGGTTGAGGAAGGCAATCCAGTGATACTACTTTTGTATGTGGATGACCTGTTTGTTACAGGTGAGGATAGATTGATTGTAGATACTAAGAGGAAGCTTGCTGCCGAGTTTGATATAAAATATTTGGGAATGATGCATTATTTCCTAGGTATGGAGGTGTGGCAGAGTGCAGGTGGGATCTTCCTTGGTCAAGGGAACTACACAGTAGATATCCTGAAGATATTCGGGATGATGGATTGCAAGGCCATGGCCACACCCATGGCATCGAACCTGAAGCTTCTATGTGATACTTCATCTGAGCCAGTTGATATCTCTATGTATCGTCAGATGATTGGGTCCTTGATGTACCTGATGAACACGAGACTAGATATTTTCTTTGATGTGAACACATTGAGTCAGTTCCTGACAGATCCGAGGAGTGTTCACCTGGTTGTCGTAAAGCATGTTCTGAGGTACCTGAAGGGTACAATGGATTATGGGCTCAAGTATGAAGCGAATCAAAAGTTTAACCTGCATGTTTATGTTGATTTAGATTGGGCAGGTAGTGCTGCAAATAGGAAGAGCACATCTGGGTGCTGCTTTAGTATGGGATTAGGTGTGATCTTTTGGTTTAGCAGGAAGCAGTCCCGCGTCGCACTAAGTACAGTTGAGGTAGATTATGTTGCAGCCTGTTCAGCTAGTTGTGAGGCAGTATGGTTACGGAAGCTACTGTCTGAGTTATTTGATCTCCCATTGGATGCTACTGGTATCTTCTGCGATAACCAGAGTTGTGTGAAGCTGTCCAAGAACCCAATGTTTCATGACAGGTAGAAACACATAGAGATCAAATATCACTATATCAGGGATATGGTGCAGAGAGGAGCTGTGAAGCTCCTGTATGTTGCGATGGATGAGCAGATTGCAGATGTGCTGACAAAGCCACTAGCCAGGGTGAAGTTTGAGTTCTTTAGGGAGAGGCTTGGTGTTCTTCAGATCGACGACACTTCGAGGAAGAAGTGATGGACACATTTGCTGAAGCCATTCCAAGCATGTTGGAAGAAGGATTCTTCACATGGCTGTGGATGTATGCGCTGGATGATTGGCATCAGGATGATGTTCTAGTTTCTGCTGGATATGATCAGTTGGATCATTTATATGTATATGTATGTACGCATCATGTTGGATGCTGGATATGATCAGTTGGATCATTTGTATGTATTTTGTATATGCATCATGTTGGATGCTTGGACCATGTATCTGTATATGTATCAGGTGGATACATTGTATGATCAGGTAGATCATGTATGTTGATATATATCAGGTATGATCAAGTAGATCATGTATGTTGATGGATACATTGTGTGGATCATGTATCTATGTATCAGGTGGATACACTGTGTATGGTGATATGGATCAGGTAGATAGTTGGTATGCATCAGGTAGATGCATTGTATGATCAGGATGATCGTGGATGACGAGCTTCTCCAGATGACATGCATCAGGACGATGCAGTGATGATGATCAGGATGATCATGTGTACATCAGGATGATGTATGGTGAGTATCAGGATGATACTTTGTGGCCGTGGATCAGGTTGTGCATATGAGCATGTCTAGGAGATCCTATAGGTTGGAGTTGTGTACCCATAACAGCCTGGGATGCTCTTTCGAGACATTGCTCTAGGAGGACATGTAATTTGTACCCTGGGAGATCTTTAGGTTGGAGTTGTGTACTCGTAACATCCTGAGATGCTCTTACGAGGTTTTGTCCTATGGCATGTAATTTGCTCCTGGGAGATCTGGACAGGATGAAAAAGGCCTTAGATGATTCAGCCAGGTTTTGCCATGACCACATGTAATTTGCTCCTAGGAGATCTGGACAGGATGAAAAAGGCCTCAGATGCTTCAGCCAGTTTTTGTGGTGGACCACATGTAATGTGCTCCTAGGAGATCCAACAGGTAGAGTTGTGTGCTTGTAAGAGCCTAGGATGCTTCAACCATATTTTGTGGTGATATCACATGTAATGTGCTCCTGGGAGATCCGACAGGTAGAGATGTGTGCTTGTAATAGCCTGGGATGCTTCAACCAGGTTTTGTGATGGGTCACATGTAATGTGCTCCTGGGAGATCCGACAGGTAGAGCTGTGTGCTCGTAATAGCCTGGGATGCTGCAGCCAGGTTTTGTGACGCACTTAATAAGTCCTGAGGATTCCATAGTATGGCCAGTGATGACGAAGACCTGCAGGTGGTGGGCCTACATCCAGTATGAAAAAGGACTGGCTCTGTAGAACTTCCTATGACGAGTAGATCCAGAGATTGATTGATATAGCAGCAACAGTGACGATGATGATGACTCGATGACGATTATCCAGTGACGATGATCCAGAGAAGATGACTTGTGCTAGAAGACCTGTGTCGAGAAATACCTTCCTAGTTAAGAGGGAGTGTTGATGTATATGTAACTTTGGAATGTATTTCACATATATGTATATTGTATTCCTATAGAGATGTTATTATTCCTCTATACGGAAGTGGTTGTATTCCGATAGAGATGTTATTATTCCTCTATACGGAAGTGTCATCATTTATATTGTAAGTGTCGTAACTTATAATTGATGGGTTATTAGACCACCTTGTTGGGGTCGGCCTTGTATAAGTCATGTGGGTTGAAGGGTTATTAGACCAACCTATTGGGGGTCGGCCATGTGGGTCAAAGGGTTATTAGACCACCCTATTGGGTGTCGGCCCAGTCAGCATTATGTTAAGTGGTTAAGTTGAGGCCGACCTAGTTGAGTAAAGGTCAAGTCAAGTTAGTGTATAAATAGAGAGTGTGTCTCTCTCATTTTACACATTCTGTTCTCTTACTCACAGTTTGGAGAGTGGCGCACTTGTGGAGGAGGAAGTTCTGCTGCTAGGAGAATAATATCTCTTGTATTCTGGTTGTATCATTGCTCTATCTATCTTTGAAGAAGTTATTGGGGTTTTTCACCTTTATGGTTTTCCCCAAGTAAAATCTGTGTCTCTTGTGTGATTTCATTTTTGTGTCTATGATTGATATGCTGTAGATATGTTGTACATGTTGTTCTCTCAGTTAAGATCCTATATCAGATTGAAGTAAATTCTGAAAATTTAAAATCTTTTGTCCATTTTCATAGACAATTTCATATTTTGTCCCTCCCTCCATTGTGACAGAATCAACCATCTATCTGATTTCCATAGTATTATGATAAATTGTACAATCTCTTCTAGCACTTTGCTTTATGGCCTAGAAGAGTAGAAATTCTTCTTTTCCTATTAGATTTATCCATTAGGTAGTAAGAGAGCATAATTTATGTTGCATTTGCAACGAAACATATGCACACACTTATCAAGATGTTCATGAATTGTTATCAAGCTTAGGGATTCGTTACAAATAAATTTCAATAGGAAAATAAGATGCAAACAAACATTCAAAGAAATACATAATAGAAAGTTTGAAGTAGAAAATACTAAAATATAGAATCAATCGGTTAAAGGGGTTTTAAGCAATTAGGGCCCATAAGAATGATTAAGCATAAGTGAATTTTAGTCACTGTTAGTTCAATGTGTCCAAATGTGATTGCATTTAATTATTATGTTTTGACCCTCCAGGTGGTGTAAAAATGCACTAGAAACAACTTATTCCACTTCAATGAGGGGAGCCATCAAGCTCAGCTAGCACACACATTGCTCCATGGATTTATGATCACCGGTTTTTGAACTTGAGCCATTGCCCTACCGATGACTCTTCATTCCCTTAGTCTTAAACCTAGTGGTTAGGAACCAAAATGTAACGTACCCCATTGAGACTACATCATGCACCTTGGCCTTCTCTAACGAATCAAACACAAAATAAGACTAGATTTTAAATATTCAAGTGTCAACAAAATTGTTCCATACCTTCTTTCTTGCCATACACATTTTTGTAGCCTTCGCATCTGGAGCCATATGAGAAACCAATACAAGAGTGAAGTACACATATCAAATCTAATAAGAAAAAAATGAAATATTCCTCTCATTTCACATTTGCTTTATCTTGTAAAATGATATTATTGCACCTGATAACATTCACAGTACGTTTTCAGGAACATTGATTTCTTGTAGTTGCAACCTCTTTTGTGCCTTGCTGATAATGGAGTCTCACTACACTCATCCTGAATTTTAACCATGAAATGCATAAATAAAAAACTAAAAACATATAATAGCAGATTGATTAACCTTGTTTTGTGTTTGTTGAAGCAACATAATTGATCCATAAATTGATCCCACTTAGGGTAAGCTTCTTGATGAGCTATCCTTTGATGTGAAGCAAGAGAATGTGAAATCAAATGAAGAATCCTCCTTTATGAACATGCACACAATGACAAAAGAGAGATAGCACTAGAATTCTCTCACAATCTGAGTAGTTCAAACTATCACTATCAAATCCAATGGAAAAACATTCAACCATTTAAACATGATTTAAAGAAGATGAAAAAAAGAAACAATTTCACCTTGATTCACCAAGCTCTCTCTTCGGATTTGTTTCCTCATTGAGACTCTCACTTGGATCCTATAGTGACTGGAAAATATCTCATCTTCATGCAATTGACAATGAAGAACATAACAGATCCATACTAACACCTTTGAGGCACTATGAAATTAGAAGTTTGGCATGTTCAATGTTAGTAGAAGTTTCATCAGTTGCTGAAAGAATTACAATCAAACATAATTCACCAATTGCTCTGGAACTCCCATATTTTGTCACTATTGATTGTACTTTTGAGTCCCCTTGGACTACCTTTTGTCAATTTGCATATCTTATCTGACCACAAAACTTCAACATAAGTAACATGCAATTAAAAATAACTTACAAATACCTCAGTTCTTTCTTTTATTTTTTGAGCTTTAGCTTGTGTTGTAGCAACCTACAGTCCATATGCAAATTTTTTTATTTCTCCAACAAAATCAAGGTAGTGTTAGCAAGACATAAAACTCATTCAAACTAATACAACTAATAGAAAGTGCATTCACCTATGAAATCGTAGCTAGATTTACAATACCATAACAGATCATCTGGAGGGTAATAGGGCTCAATAATAAACATTAATTGTTGATGGTATACACACATGGATGGTGGTAGCAAAGTGCTTGACACAGGATCTATTTTCGTTGCTCACACCAATGGCTATTTGTCATGCTTTGGACCATGTGATGAAAAATATTTTAGATGCAATCTCTTTCACACACACTATCAAAGCACTACAACCTTTCTTCAAGGATTCTGCTTTTCAATTTGTTCTTGGATTTATTTAGATTTTTCATTGGTTGGAGTTGCAAAATACTTTGGTGTATGCTTGGTTCCTAATGAATAATTTGAAGAATATCTAACACAATTTATAGGATAATAGTGTTAAGGTGATTAGATGGCTCATATACATAGGGGAATCACTAAATTTATTTTCCATGATGAACTACCTATTTTGTTGATCAAATGTTAGAGCATGATTGTTTTTTTGCAATAGTCATTCCTGAACTAAACCTGCAATGGAATTGATTATTAGTGTTCAGAAAATAGAATAATATTCTGCTTCCATACCCCTAATCCCCCAAACCAGTCTTTGAACCGAGTCAGTGGGACGGTTCAAATCGGTTTGCACTGTGAACTAGTCTGTGGAGCCAGTGACATTTGCAGGGATAAAATGAAAACTAAAAGGGAAAAAAATAAACCTCCATATCCATGGTAAATTGGTAATTACTGGAAATATTAAAAAGGAAAGATAAAGGAGAATGCCAACTATTGCTTAAAATTTTAACATTACCATTAGTTGTTCCGGAATGCTTGAGTGGTTCCAACCTGATCAAAATTCATATGAAAAAAGTACATACATTTTATCAAAGAGAAGTAAGGTTTGTGGGAACAGGCAATAACAACTTAGCAATCTAGAGAATTCAAACGCCATAAAGATCAGACTTTCAGGGACGACTGAAATCTTTTAGAGGCGACCAGTTTGTGTGAATCACTGGTTCTGTTGGTTGAAGTTGAGGGACACAGAAGTTAAGAAAGGAGATCCGAGTCAAGTAGAATCTGCTGTCAATTTGAGGTCTTGTTAGGCATTTTTATTGATTTGTGCACCATATTGCATTGAAGTGTTGTGTCATTATCTTGAGGAAGTTTGTCAAGAACTCAAAAGTTGTTCAAAGTTCAATTTTCCCTGGTCTTGGTGGTTGAAGTTGAGGGCTGCAGAAGCTAATGAAGGAGACCTGAATCAATCTGTTGTCAAACTAAAGTCTGGTAAGGCTCTTTTCATACTTTGTTATCTCATTGAAGTGTTGTTTCATTAACCCTCCCCCACTTTTCAGTACAAAGTTCAAACACAGACGCAGACAATGTAAAAGCTATCAACTTGTTTATTTTGTATATTCTGGAACTTGGGAGATTTTTATATGTTGGAAGGTTCTACTAAATATAAATTATATGGTGGGAGATGAACAAGAAGCTAGCCCATTGAATAATGAGATCAACTGGTAGCAAGAGTAAACATAAGAAAATAAAAAAAAAAACGTACCCACGACATGGTAAAGATAACTAACCTTCCTGGGAGAATATGATGGTCTCTGGGATGTTATCTCTAGTCAGTGTGCAGTCACCATTGTATGGAGAGGGCTTATGTTGCATAATGATCCAGAACGCTGCTCCCAAGGAGTTGGTTCAATAGGCACTAAATTGCCACACTTGTGACAATTTGACAGTTGTTGTTGTCTATTTTTCTACCAATCCTCCTCCACGCCTAGAACTTCCTAGATCAAAATTCAGGAGAAGCATTTTTGCTGAAGGCCTAAACTGTTTAAAAGGTCATTTGGAATGTCCATAAAGGAATTGATAGCACAAATTAGTTTTATTATTAAGCCGATTTGATCAATGCCTCCTTTGCATAAAAGGAGACACGCAATGAAGTGATCAATTAACCATTTAGCCCCTTGTTTATTTATTGTGAAATTTAGTTCGATAATTTAAAAACTTAATATTGCTATGGAGGTTGAAGTACGAAAATCTCTGTTATTGTTCAACAACAGAAAGTAGCATCTAGGATTTTCTGTAGGTGATATCAATGGATTGTCAGAAGGGTTTTAAATTAGACAAAAACACAAAGGAGGAGCAGTGTATATGGCTCTTGACTCTGGCCAGCCTTAGAAATATTGGCACTCTTGCAAACGCGGTTCAAAATGGAGGGTGACATCTATTGATGCAGGGGCATTGGGAAGAAAAACAAAACTTATGATTATCATTGTGTTTCTAAATTAGATCAAGTTAGCTTGAGTGTTGGTGAGGTGTGTGTTGTAATAATGGCTATTTACCAAAATAGACTCTCAAATATTAGGAAGTTAGCATTAATGATTTGTTTGATTTGATTGTGATAAAAAAGATTGTGGATCCTATTTGTCAGGATCTCAAACAGATTCTTATGACTCCTTTAAGAATGAAAATGTAATCGAACATAGGGGGTTGATTGAATAGAAAGGGAATAGAGTCTTTACTCTGTGTGTGGTTTGAATAAGATCTATCTCCAGTTAATTGGTGATCTATATGGTGAAATCTTCTGTATATGCCTAATTAATGTTCTGTATTTGTTTAACTTGGTGAATTGATCATTACATTGATCAATTAATAATTGCAGAAGGATTAAAACTATCTGATTCATGTTTTGATGAATCTAGCCTATGTAAAGGGAATTTTCCTCAAGCTGAAGCAATGAGTTCAATAACTTAGTCACGCATTTGGAAAGGTAACTGTTTTATAGTCAAAGCAATAAAATCTATTTGTATTCATTTGGCAGAGAAATTGGTTGGAGAGTTAGCAAACAGGGTTGGTGGTGGATTTAACCTCGAAGTGTATTGGAAAAGACGACAGATCATTTGTGTTTTCATTCAAAAAGAGCCATCGTAGTGTGCTTATTTGAACACCCTAATGAGTACAACTTTAATCCTGGAAGGAGTTAACAAATAAACTGCGCCCATAGCTGTTATAGGTCAAATTTGCACCTCTCCGTCCGTGATCACCCTGACCTGTTGATCAAACAAAAGGACAATTTGGATGGAGGAGCATGTTGACCTTGGACCATATGACAACTCATCCCATTTCCTGAAAATACTGGAAAACATACAAAAATATCATTTTGAGGTATGAGCGCTACTCCACTTAAAGAGACTAGCGCCCATACGTGATTCCAGTGTATAATAGTAGCGCCCATATCAATATATACGCTACTCCTTCTTATCAAAGTAGCGCTCGACATTTAAAACTGAATGAGCGCTAGTTGTTAAACAATAGGGTAGCGCCCTATACGCTACTCCACTGAGTAATAGTCGCGTATATCTTAAAAGATGATTAAAAAATATATTAATCCATCGAGGAGGATTAGTTAATGGTAGTTTCTTAACTTCCCCAACCTCCTCCATCGACATGAACTGCTTCTTTAAACCTATAAATACCAAGAAGGCTAAAGGAGCAAGGTTAGAGAAAATTATGAATACAAATGATTGCTAGAAAAGCTAGAGGATGAGTTAATGGAAAAACTTTAGGACATTGGAGAAGTTGTTACAGAAGACATTCAAACCAGAGCAGAGCCAGAGCCCAGAATCTAGTTGCAGGAGCCTACTTCATTGTCAGGTATATTTGTACTGCATTCTATTTTTGACAAATAAAGGTTGAAGTGTTTCCTTGTTCCAATCTGAAGGTGTTAATGAAATGGCATTTCAAGTTGGATTTATTTTGGTCAATGCTGAATATTAAACATAGTTTTTGTTTATCTCATGCTTTATATGTTGCCCAAAATGTTTGAGGAAGGTATTGTTGTTGCAGGTTTGCTGAAGGAAAAGTAGATTTGGAAACTGGACATGGGACCGAGTCAAGGCTAGGATCAGACTTCGGTAAAAAGGTATGTTCTCTAAATCTACTACCTATTTGTTTTGCAAATGCCTATGTAATAACATTAATGCACTTACCTGTCACCCCAACCAAGTTGATAGTTTAGTTTCCTGACTATAGGATAGAAATATCCGCCAACAGACTGGCGACTCCGTTGGGGAGGTTAGAGTTTTTGGCTTTAGGAAACCTTGTTTTTGGGTGTCTTCTCAGTTTATTTTGATTTCTTCGATGTGTTAAGAACATTTTTAGGCATCCCTTGTCTTTATCTTGCCTGCTTTCATCAGCTTTTATACCTTCCAAAGTCAGTTTCCAAGCTTTTGAAATATGAGCGCTACTATGATATATGTATAGTAGCGCCCATACGTTACTGTTCTGTATATACAGTAGCGCCCGTTTTGGCATGGGCGCGAGTTGCTCTACTACACAGTAGCGTACATTTCCTGAAGCAGTCATTTTTTTTGATTTGCTTGTTTTTTAGCCCTGTGATGATTTGCTGACTATGCTGTAGGGTCCCTTTGATGATTGCATAAGGTTTTTAATTGTTGTTCAAGTCATAGAACCTCTCCTTAAAGTTTTTTCCATCTTTTAAACCATTTGTTGACCTTTGGAATTGTTGAGACCTTTTATTGACTTTCTGGAAGACTTAGTGGTGTTTGGTGACGAACACTTTCACTTTTTTCAGACCCTGACTGCTTTTTGCCCGTTTACAAACCTGTACACTCCTGTGTCTGTTGTTTGTGGTGAAGTTGTCTGCTCTCTACTACCCCCGTCCTTTGTTTAGGGTTTGGTCTTTGGTAGAGCTTCTAGGGTGTCTTCTTTTTGGTCAAGTTTCATTTCTTCCAGGACTTCTTGTCTTCTGCTGGTCACAAGTGCTTTTTAAACAGCTGTTGGCTAGTTTCACCTCTCAGTTTCTTCGTGTTGGTAGGGCAGCCTGCTTGTCTACTTGTACTTGGCTTTGTGGTCTTGCTAGGGTTAGACACTTTGGGTCAGTCCTTGGGTGTTCTCTCCTTTGTTTTCTCCCACTTAGTGTCCAAGTTTATAGGCTTTTTCTTAGTAAAAAACTTGTAGATCAAGTCTTTCTCGAGCTAGGTTTCGATAGCTATAGGCCTAAGAACGTTTGCCATACTTCCACTTTTTGCATAAAAAGTTTTTATTTGGCTTCCCATTTTTTGCATAGTTCTTTTTCAGTTATTGAAAAAGCAAAAAAAATTTGGTACTTTAAGTTAAATAGAACTTGTCTTTTGTCAATGCAAAATAGCCTAGTATATTTTGTATAATTTAAAAAGAAAACGAAAAATTAGTAGGAAAGTTCGCTTAGATTTTCAGTTTTGAAAAAGAAGTAGATGAAAAAAAAAAAAAAAAGTTTTGTTGTAAGAAGATTTGAGTATATTTGCATTTTTGTTTTCTTGTTATAACCACGCTCACACACTCACTATCCTTTTTGCGTAACAAAAGCCCCTAAAATTTGTTAATAAAATGAACTAGAAATCTTTTCTTTTTAGGGTACACTACACCAACTAGTTTTGGTTAGGGTCTTGGGTTTAAATCACCTTAAACCACCCAAGATCACACATTGCGCAACAATCGTAGTGAGACTATCATAGGCAAACCCACCTCACTCAAAATTTGCCTGGGAGCATATGCAGTAGGTCATTGCGAGATCAGTTTGTGGGAATACTCCTCCTACTTACTGTTCGAGCATACGCCAGGATCGGATTGCGTATTAGGGACTCTTTCGAGTTTCGGGCTTAGCTACCCTGCCCACGCTTTCTGGTTCGACCGGTGACTGTTCCCCCAGGAATTTTTGGTGTTGTGGTATCCATAGTATCAGACGTCTAGGTTCTTAGACAGGTGACAACAGAGGGTATATCTGCTGTACCTAAGACAAACGTGGGAGGAAACCCCGTGCAGGTCTTTGGGAGGGCGGTTGGGTGATTCCAGCGCTTGCACCCTTGGTCATTGTATTGTGGACCCCGGGTAACTATATTTCTTCCTTCGTTGATCTGTTCTGGGCCCTAATCATCCCAGACTCTTCTCCAGAAGGCACCTTTGTTTGACTGGTTTGTATACTTAGGAATTTTTTAGTTGGTGTGCTGTTTGCCCCCTAGTCATAGTGGCCAATAGGTTCTAGGCTGTTATTTTATATTTATAATCACGGAGAATCAACAACTCCATAGATCGAGAAGGATTCAGAACCTTCCACCTGTTAGAACAGAACCTATACAACCAGCTAGAAGACAGCGGGTAAACCCCGGTATTTCTTCAGAAATTACCTCTGAAATAGAATTGCTTGAAGAAATACTTATAACAGAAAACCTTGAAATTGAGGTTCCTGAGGAACCACCACCAGGTACCACAGATCAACAACATTTTAGTACTGTTGAGGTGGAATATCTTACTTCCACAGAGTATAGCACTCCTTTCAATCCTCCCTTAACTAATACTAGAATTCCGCTTCTGTCACCTGTTGGTTTCCAGCAGCCCCTTTTCAGTGCAGATCTTTTGTTTCCCGATCATCTGATGTCTAACATAGGAGGTGAACCAGGGGGTCCCCAAACTCCCACTTTAGGTATGAATACCAGCACAGTTAATCCTTCTTTTACTGCTACATCTAGTCAGGCACAAACCACATCTGTGCCTACTCCATCGTTCAGTTTCAACACTAGTACATTAGGAATGCCTAGTTTTACAACAATGGCATCTATTCCCATGTCTACTGTTGGACCTAGCAGTATGGCCAACTGTGCAACACCTTCTACTTCGCAACCGTTATATCAGATCCCTAGTACTTGGGTTTCCACACCTGTGGTAGGACCAAGTGTTTCGGCAAACATGCCAGTCATGGGTACCATGACTGCACCGTCCACATCAGTTTCTACTGGTTTCAACAACTTTCTAGGCCCTAACTTGAATCAGGGTAGCATGCCTGCAAATAATATCCCTTTTTCCTTATTTTCAGGGGGAGGGGGCAACATCTTCAACCAGCAATATGGCGGGGCTAACACCCAGCCACAGTGGACGAACCAGCAAAGCACTAATCCGCTCTCGTATGGGTGGGGAAATTTTAATAATTCTTTCTCACAACAACAACAACTGGCAGGGGGCAACCCCTACCAACAAATACCTGGGGGTAACCCCTACCAACAAATACCTGGGGGTAACCCCTACCAACAATTAACTGGGGGTAACCCCTATCAACAGTTGGTAGGTGGCAACTTCTATCAACACATGGCCGGGGGCAACCCTTATCACCAAATGGCTGGGGGCAACCCCTACCAACAATTCATGGGACAAACGATGGGTGGTTTACCTTATCAAGCTTCATCTTACCGGCCTCATCTACCTTTTCTGGCAACTTTGAATTTGCCAGACCTTTCGAAACTGACAAATGATCCTGTGTGTCATAACTCCACATGGCCATCAGTTCCCACCAAATTACCTTCGGATATTCCCAAATTCGAAGGCAAAGATGGTGAAGATCCTGGTGACCATGTCACTACCTTTCACTTGTGGTGTTCTTCAAATTCGTTGAACGAGGATTCCATCAGATTGAGATTGTTTCAAAGGACCTTAACTGGTCCCGCGGCCAAATGGTACATCGAGTTACCTGCGGCTACTTTCTCTAGTTTTGGGGATCTAGCAACCGTCTTTTTGAACCATTTCCAACTTCCTGTTCGGTATGATGCCGGAACAGAACTTTTGTCTACTTTTAGACAAAACAAAGCCACTCACCTATCTGACCACATTCAGGAGTGGCGAAGACGGAAGAGGCTCATAAAGGCCAATATCCCTCCAGAGTTCCTGCTTGAATGGTACTTGAAATCACTCCTTCCTTATATTTCTAAGGAAGTAGCGACATCTGGAGTTTCCAATGAAGAAGAAGCCATCTTAAGGACTCAACAGTTATGTTGAGCCCAGAATTGGCCCTTTTTGACCATCATTTATCATCTTCCCTTCCCTCGTCTTACACCAATTACCTTGGCAATTCAACTTATTGTCCTTATCTATTCCCCAAATTACCAAGGTATGGCCGATTATTGTTTTATTGTGTTAATACTTATGATTGTGATGATTAAAGCTGTGCATCTCTTAATCTGTGCTAACATGATGCGATTTATGAAGGTAGTAAGACAATAGACTGCAGGAAGATCGGAGCTGAACAAGTCATGAAGGAACGTTCATCGCTTATGGAAGGTTCCTTGGGACTCAAATCGTCAATCAAGGCACAGTCGTGGCAGGGCAGCTGTAACAGAAGAACTATCTTAAGTATGTCGCTGCTCAAATCCAGCTGTGAGCTGGAAGGACCGTCACTCTTGGGATAATTTATACTTCTCTCATATTTCCGTTCTGCCACGCATTGTAACAGCTAGATTATTTAGGGCGCCTGAAGATCAGAGATCTTCATGGCTGCCCAATTATAGGTTTAGATGTTGCAATTGTATGTATAAGTATGGGGAATTGCCTCGACTAAGGGGTTGGACAGCAATTAATTAATTCATCTTGTATTAGCAGTCAAGCCGAAACTGTGTACTCATCCTTCTGTTAATATAAGGAGTTGCTTCTGAGTTAAAGAGAGTGTTGTTCAACCAGTGTCTCTGTGTGAAGACTGGGCCCGTCTTCCACAGAGATTGCTGTGTTAATTTAGGATTTCATCTTTCCTGTTGTGTGATGCTTTGATCTTTCTTTTGTACGCAGCAGCAATATTCCTTGTGTGGATTTCTCAGTAAATGATTTATTCGTGAGATTGGTGAATGGTATCGAATAACAGTCGACTGAGTTAGGTTCATTTTATATATTTCAATTTCTGTTCACACTACTGTGTTCATCCTACAGCTGAGACGTAATCCCAGGAACCCTTACAAATTGGCTTTCCTGTTATGTGTTGATTGGTTTACATTTTGCAATCTAGTTTCTTAGAACAGTTGCTTTAATCTCTTTTACCAAATTCTAGAGTAATGTTCAGGTCATGCTTTATGATTCCCAGCTTGATTAAATTAGACAGTTGATTATTTTAGAATGCAATTGAGATTTCCTTCCTGCAATCGTTGATTAGATCTGATATTAATTCTGCTTGATGCATAATAGAAAAGAGTTGTAGTATAGCAGTTAGAAGGCAATTGGGATTGCATAGATTCTTGGGATGAACATGGATGATAGAAGATAAAAGTATCACTTCTAATGGTTTTGTGTTTAAGCATATATTGTGCGCTTGTCCTTTGAAATAAAAAGACTTTCCCGGGTTGACAATAAATTTCATACGCTCTGTGTGTTTGATATTTAATTATCTGCAATTAGAGTGCTTGACATTTTGGCGCCGTTGCCGGGGAAGGATGAAAATTAAACACTAGTCATTAGTCGTATTTGATATTTGCTTTTAGCCAGTCTTTTGGGTTGTTTTTGAAATGATCTGCTTCGCATGAATACGAGGAGGGTAAAACGCGATCACCTCCCAACCCCCAAAACTCCACAAATTACTAACAGTGCAGGTGGTTCGGGTCGTGGTCGAGGTCCACCGCTGGGCAGAAGAACATTCATCGACGACCTTGTTGACAAAACGGATTCAACTGTCAGATCTCGTCAACGGGAGACTCCTATCAAAAGAGGCCCTGCTGATCCTAGAGCGCCAGCATCAGGATCTACAGTGGAAGATACAGGAGCAGCTGTGATTCCTGCATATACTCCTGCTAAAGAAGGAACAGCTGACGCAGCTGTTACAATTGAAGAATACGCAGCTGTTACAATTGAAGAATACGCAGCTGTTACAACCGGAGAATACACAGCTGTTACAGTTGAGGTAAGGGACGAAGAAACAATCGAAGGAGAAGATACAGAAGAAAAGATGAATAATAGACATGAGAACGAAGAGGAAGAAGCAGTGGTACAATACCATCATGAAGATAATTCCCCGCCAGAAACTATGGCTACATTGCAATTCCCAATACAGCAGCTAGAGGGGACAGCTCCTATGAAAAACATTTCACCGTCGGTGTTACCCCGCTTCCATGGCAGGGCGGCAGAGGATCCAGACGAATTCCTGTTTGAATTCGATATCCTCTGTCGCAGCTATGATTATGTCACAAATGCTCAAAAGTTGAAGCTTTTTCCTGCCACCCTGAAGGACAATGCATTACGATGGTTCATGAGCCTTGGGGGAGGAACTGTTGCCAATTGGAATAAGATGAAGCAAGTATTCTTGGAAAAATATCAAGAATATTGTAACACCAGGGACAAAAGAGAGGAGTTATTCAAGATGGTACAGAAGGAGGATGAAAGTTTGGAGGATTTTGTGGAGAGGTTGCTGTACAATGTGCAGAGAGCTGGACAAACGAATATGGGACTAGATGTGCTGAAGATAATCTTGCTTCGAGGAATCAGGGACGATTGTTTAGACATGCTAAATTTATTAGGAAAGGGGGATATCTCTAAAGAATCTTTTGAGACAATTGTGGAATTATGTAAGAGATATTCCAGGGGATCTTCTAGGCATAATAAGCAGCATAAACGAAATAACCTGGAATGTGATGTCTTCGACAGAACTCAGAAGTCATCCAATGGGGGAGCTACACGGGCAGAGATAGGCAATCTTCTTGAAAACTTTAAAACAGAAATGATGAGCTCTATCTCTTCAGAGATTGACGTCTTGAAGGCCAAGCAAAGACAGGCAGTGGAGGATCTCACACTAGGGGTGTTTTGTCCCCGATGTAGAAAGACTCATCCACTGAAGGAATGCCCTCTTGACAAAGTACAAGTGTGTCAGCTGTGCGAGCTGAATCATGATATGAAGGACTGCCCCACGCTGCCCCAAGTGAAGGCTGTTCTGCAAGCATCAACTCCAGAGGCGGATTCAGCCTACTTCATTGCACAAAAGAAACCCTGGCAACCCCGGAATCAAGGTATGTCTCCCGATTCATTTCCATTTTTGAATAATTTGAATAATTGGAATACTAATATGCAAAATGTGAATACACAATTCCCTTCAAATTATGCTCAGTGGAATTCCCCTCAACCTGCGATGCAAGGATACAATTCATGGAGTCCTTGGACACAGCCTCCACACCAACCTACTTCATGGTCTCCTGGATGGAGGAACTTCCATCCTGGGAACCAGTTTCCTCAACCACCTCCACCTCAACAGTTACAGTATCCTCCATATCCTCAATTTCATCAATATCCTCAATACCCACCTCAGCAGTCGCAGCTGCAGCTGCAAAATAATCCTGTGCCTAACATACCAATACGGCCTCAGCTGCCTGCCCAACCTAACCCTAACCCAAACAATAAAACAGTCCAGCAATTGGAAGCTCTCAATATGCCAGCCTACTCTCTCTCCCCTGTACCTTGTAATGATATTCACTTACGGTCTGGAAAGATAGTAGAACGTGGAACTGCAGAAAATATTCCACCAACTGTGTATGACAAAGGAGAGAGTTCCCAGCATCCTTTTGATCCGGTTCCTATCATTGAAGATGCTGAGCATCCCTCAGATGGGAGGGCTGAAACATTAAACGATGAAGTGGATAACACGCAGCCTACCCAGTTGGTAAGGCAACCACCTTACCCTGAGAGATTGATGCTGCCACAAAGAGGGGGGCAACCTCAGTTCAATCTCTTAGGAGAATTGAAGAACCTTTATGTTAAGATTCCCCTTTTACAAGCTCTTCAAGATGTACCTATCTACGCTAGAACTGTTCGGGACCTGTGCACTAAAAGACCGGGAAGGAAACCCAGAGATCCTCCTACTGTTCATGCTATAGGGAATTTATCCGCTTTAATGACTGGAAAAACCCCTATAACCAAGTATGAGGATCCCGGCAATCCTACTGTCACTGTACACATAGGGCAAACACAGATACCCAACGTACTAGTAGATTTAGGAGCTGCGATCAATGTTATAACAATGGAGACTGTAAAGAAGCTCGGATTCACCAATATTAGACCGACCCCTACTATCTTAGAATTGGCAGACAGATCCACTATCAGACCCGAAGGGATTTTGGACGACCTTGTTATTTCAGTAGACTCATGGGAATACCCTGCCGATTTTCTGGTATTACAACCAAAATCACAGCTGGGGGGACATCCATTGATTTTGGGGAGGCCCTGGTTGGCTACAGCCGATGCTTGTATCAGCTGCCGATCAGGATCTATGACTATATCTGATGGCATGGAAACCAAAAACCTCACCCTGTACCCTCCAGCACGGCCGAGTCTAGAAACTGAAACCTCCCTTTGGATAGAACAGGAAGAAGAGGAAGATGTTCAGCCATTACTAACAATAGGGAAGGCACTAACCTTCAAAAACGAAACAGAAGACGATGCCATTAATAATTTCATTAGCGAACCTGCTTCAGTAGACAAGGAAGTTTATCAACTCCTGCACAGTACTCTCGGTAAAGAAGAACAAGAACAGCTTACGGAGGAAGCACTAGCAAATGACACAAACATAATCCCAGTATTGAAAAACTCGAAAAGCATTCCTATTGAGGTAGAGCCTGGGAGAACTTTCAACATCAATCCTGGTCTCTCCTCAGAAGAACAAAAGCGCCTAACCAATCTCTTGAAGGAACGTAAGGGGGCATTCGCCTGGGAGTATACAGACATGAAGGGTATTCCCTCTAGTCTGTGCACTCATCATATTTATATTAAAAACGACTCCCGGCCTGTATGTCAACCCCAACGACGCATGAACCCCAATCTGAGGGATATAGTGAAGGAAGAAATCCAGAAACTCTTGGAAGCAGGATTCATCTATCCTATCTCAGACAGTGAGTGGGTTTCCCCACTTGTAATTGTACCCAAGAAGAATGGTAAATGGAGAGTCTGTGTCGATTATAGGGAGCTGAACAAGGCTACACAGAAGGATCACTTTCCTCTGCCCTTTATTGACCAGGTACTTGATAACCTATCTGGGAAGAAGTTCTTCTCCTTCCTGGATGGGTTCAGTGGGTACAATCAAATTCAGATTGCTCCAGAGGATCAGGATAAGACCACCTTCACCTGCCCCTGGGGAACGTTCGCCTACAGGGTGCTTCCCTTTGGATTGTGCAATGCACCTGCAACGTTTCAAAGAGCTGTGATTGGCATATTTTCTGAATTGGTTAATGATAGCATGGAAGTTTTTATGGATGATTTTACTCCTTATGGCAGGGATTTTGAGGAAGCACTGGAAAATTTGAAGAAAGTTTTAATTCGCTGTGAACAGGCTCGCCTCTCACTAAGCACTGAAAAATGCCACATGATGATGAGTGAGGGAGTGGTATTAGGACATTTCATCTCTACTGATGGTATTCAAGTGGATCCTTCAAAAATTAAGGTGATAAAGAATATACCAACCCCTTCAACTCAGAAAGAGGTGCGAAGTTTTCTGGGACATGCTGGGTATTACAGGAGATTCATAGAAAACTTCTCCAAACTTGCTTCTCCTTTGTTTTCATTGTTAATGAAGGACGCACAGTTTGCATGGAGTACAGCATGCCAGAGAGCATTTGATGAGCTTAAAGAGAAGCTGTCCACAGCCCCTATTTTAAGGGGACCTAATTGGACCATACCTTTCCACATTTCTTCAGATGCTTCTGATACCGCCATTGGAGCAGTACTAGGACAGCAGGATGGTCAAGTACCTTATGCTATTTATTATGTTAGTAAAAACTTAGCCCCTGCTGAACTAAATTATACTGTTACTGAAAAAGAATTCCTTGCTATTGTTTATTCCATTAACAAGTTTCGGCATTACATTACTGGGTATCCTACATTTGTGCATACTGATCACTCTGCTATTAAGTATTTAATGAATAAACCTGTCACTAATGCCAGAGTAACCAGGTGGCTTTTATTATTACAGGAATTTGATATTACTATTATAGATAAACCTGGAAAAGAAAATGTTGTTGCTGATTTTTTATCACGATTTACTAACAGTGATGACAGTTCACCTGTTGAGGATGCTTTCCCGGATGAACATTTATTCGCACTCTCAGCTCATTCACCCTGGTATGCAGACGTTGCTAATTATTTGGCTGCAGGGAAGCTTCCGCCACATATGTCTAAACGAGAGAAAAGAAAAATTATTCAGCAAAGTGCCAGGTATTGTTGGCTCAAAGGCCATCTCTTTTACACAGGACCTGATCTTGAAATTAGAAGATGTGTAAGGGAAGATGAGATCTTTCATATACTGAAGGCCTGTCACGATGAACCTTGCGGAGGACACTTTGCAGATAAAAGAACAGGACATAAGGCGTTGCGGATGGGCTATTATTGGCCGACACTGTTCAGAGATGCTAAAAAATATGTTCAGTCCTGTGACAGCTGCCAAAGGATGGGCCAACCTAATAAGACAGATTAGATGCCTTTACAGCCCCAAGTGGTACTGGAACCGTTTGATAGATGGGCATTGGACTTTGTTGGTCCTATCAACCCTCCTTCCAAACAGAAGGTTTACATCTTGGTGTGTACAGATTACATGACTAAGTGGGTAGAAGCTGTAGCTTTGGCTAAGGCAAATGACCAGGCGGTGATTGATTTCCTGTACAGTGAAGTTTTTACCCGTTTTGGCGTACCAAAGGAAGTAGTCACCGATGGGGGACCACAATTTATTTCACACCAATTTGAATCCTTGCTCCGGAAGTATCATGTGCAGCATAAGATAGCTTCACCTTATCATCCCCAGGCCAATGGTCAGGTGGAAAGCACTAATAAAGTTATCGAAGCAATCCTTACTAAAACAGTTAAAAGCCATCGAAGGGATTGGGCTGACAGACTTCCAGAAGCACTGTGGGCATATCGCACGACTTGGCGCAACACCACGGGATTTTCTCCCTATGATCTGGTGTATGGTAAGAGTGCCATCTTTCCAATTGAATTCGAGATCAAGACCCTGAAAACAGCCATTGAAATGAACCTGGATGTAACAGAAGCCCAGAAAAGAAGATTGAATCAATTAAATGAATTGGATGAGAAACGGTTAGCTGCGGTAGACCAGACTGTGCTGCTTCAGCAACAGAGAACTAATTGGCATGACCGATTCATCAAAAAGAAAATCTTCCGTGAGGGAGACTGGGCACTACTATATGACTCCAGATTCAAGAAGGATTTCAAAGGGAAATTACGCACAAGATGGCTGGGTCCATATTTGGTTGACAGGGTATTTGACAACGGCACTGTTCGCCTGGTCACCATTGATGAAAACCGTATACCATTACTTGCTAATGGCCACAGACTGCGACTGTATCGGAAGCCCATTTCGAAAGATGCATTCATTTCACAGATTGCTGCTGATCCCAACTACCAATTGGCACCAGAGCAGGAACATTTTTCTACCTTTGCCAAATCTTAAAATGAAAATCATATTTGCTGTACATAAATAATTTCTTGCTGTAGCGTATAGTTGTCGTTTTCTTTCTCTTTGCATTTGATCTCCTTGCTTGCTGTTGTCTTTTAAGAAAAAATTTTCAGGGAAGCGCCAGGAGAACGATCAGTTTGGGGCCCATAATGAAAATCTCTCTGTGCTGTCCTTGTGTTAAAAAAAAAAAAAAAAAAAAAAAAAAAAAAATTCGGCAGCTGCAACATATTTTCCGGCAGCTGCAACATATTTCCCGGCAGCCGTATATCCTTTTTCCGGCAACCATATTCTCCATTTCCCGGTAGCCATAATTCTCTTTCCGTCAGCCATCAATCTTTTGCGGCTGCAACATCGACAGCTGCAACATCGGCGGCTGCAACATTTGCGGCTGCAACATCGGTGGCTGCAACATTCGCGGCTGCAACATCGGCGGCTGCAACTCCAGTTTCCGCGGTTGCCACCTCATTCACCAGCTATGGCCACCTCATTCACCAGCTATGGCCACCTCATTTCCCACGGCTGCCATTTCATTTTCCGCAGCTGCCAGTCCACTTACCAGCCACGGCCATTTCACTTCCCGGTAGCCGTAATATTTTTTTTCCATCCGCCGTCAAATCATTTCCGACAGCTGCAACTCTGGCAGCTGCAATCCCGGCAGCTGCAACATCGGCGGCTGCAACATAGGCAGCTGCAACATCGGCGGCTGCAACATAGGCGGCTGTAACTTCGGCGGCTGCAACATCTTTTTCTCGCAGCTGCCACATCATTTCCCGGCTGCCACCTTATTTCTTGGCGGCTGCAACTCCAGTTTCCGCAGCTGCCACATCATTTCCCGGCTGCCACCTTATTTCTTGGCGGCTGCAACTCCAGTTTCCGCAGCCGCCACATCATTTCCCGACTGCCACATTATTTCCCGATGACTGCCACCTCATTAACGAAGTCACCTCCACATCATTTCCACGTAGCTGCCATTTCTTTCCAGCGGCTGCGACATATTTCCCATAGTCGTAAAATCTTTTCCCGCCAGCTGTAAGTTTTTTTCCCGCCGCCGTAAAATTTTTCCGTGACAGCCGTAATTTTCCCTGATATCGTGAATCTTTTTCCGGCTGCCGCGAATTCTATTCCGATGGCTGTAACTTCTTTCCTGACAGCTGCAACAAGCTTTTTCATTGGCCGTGTGATCATTTCTTTGGCAATTTGCAGTGGTAACTCCCGTGTTAACAGAAGGATTGTTCAACCTGCTAATTATGATGCTGATTCATCCCAGTCCTGCCGGCGAAGTCATCATTTTAACCCGAAGGATGCGACGCCTTGTGTTTTACCGGCGAAGGAAATCAGTTCCTTATCCGAGTCATCATGATTCCACGTCTGACTGTGCACGCGTTCGGCTCTGTGACGTCACCAACTCCATGCTCCACCAGTGTCCGCAGCCTTCCGACGCACAGTTTTATGAGGTATGGCTGTCATTTATCACGTGATTAAGTATTGATATCATGTAAACGAGATTGGCCGTACCTTCGCTCGTAGCACCATTTATATCTGATTAAACCTTTCCCTCGTACGACGTAATTTTAATAACTGCCACCTTCCCCAATTCGGCATGAAAATTTTAAACTCCTCTCTGCGCTTAACTTTCCGAATTAGTTCATTCGCTCAACGTCTCCGCTCAACGATTCGTGCATTCTCCGCGCTGCAACTTCCATTCTGGATCCTGTACTCTGTCGAACAGCAGTTCTATATTGCAGCCAGGACCATGGGCATTCCAGTTCGCCATGAACCTTTCAATACCCGGGAACTTAGACGGAATCCGCAGGTTCTGGCCATTTTTCAAGCTGCTGGCTGGGTCGAGTTCTTTGAACGATTGGATGGATTCGACCGGGACGCAGCCCTGCACAATTCGCATTGAATCTTACAAAAACACACTCCACGGTGTGGGGGCTGTGTATAGATGTTTCGGAGGTCATTATATCCGAGGTTACAACCATCCCGTTGGTGGGAAAACCTTGGTTTAACCGTCGAGTCCCTGCAACAGTTGCACGGGAAGAATTTTTACTTCCAGGGGAGCAAGTTGAAGCATCCAGGCGAGGGATTGCATTGAAGTCACTGCCGCAGCCATGGGACCAGGTTGCTATCTTCCTCAAGAAATACATAACTTGTGAAGGTAGATACCAAACTGTGTACAACTCTGAACTTCCTTTTCTTTCTCATCTCCGTCATGGCATTTTGTTAAATATTCCATTTTATCTATTGCATGATTTGCGCCATATGGCAACATTTGTTCAATCTGCAAAGCACCCATTATCCTCCCTCACTCACCATGGCCTTATTAAGTTAATTATTATAAGAACCCTGGCCCAACATAATATAACATGGGAGCAATTCATTACCCGACCACAGCAACCTGTTCCCTTGAGGGTCATTCCATTACAGCAAATACCAGTTCCGCCACAACAGGAGGACCGGAGTTCCTCCAGTGAAGTTGGGGGGAGGGATGAAACGGAAGAACAGCAACAGAGGGCACAGGCAGGACCATCCGGAAGGGATGAAACGGAAGAAGAGCAACAGAGGGCACAGGCAGGGACATCAGGGGTTGACAAAACCACAGAGGAAGAACAACCCGAGGCACAGGCAGAGCCATTTGAAGTATATGAATCCCCAGCACAAGCAGAACCAGTGGGGGATGACACTGCATTTGAAGGAGAGCGAGGGGAAGCTCAAACAGAGCTGTCAGGCGACAATATAGATGAAACCCTCGCGGAAAACCTAGATAACAGGGCAGCTCCGACAGCAGAAGGTGAAATCGGAGCAGCATCAAAAGCTGCGACAATGGAACCTGAAGATGACGGAGCCAGAGCAATGGAAGACGAGATTGAGCTGGTCACAATCGAGTCTTCACCGGAGTGGGTAGGAGGAGGAGCTGTGATTGAAGAAGAACAGCATGGGGGGCAGGGAAATGTTCCTTTAACTTCAGTCTTACCTCCCTATATTCCAGCTCCACGAGACGAAACATTACAGAAAGGGAAGTCACAAAAGAAAACGCCGCAGAAAAGGAAGAGGGCCACCAATGAGTTTGATTTAGTGGCACCAATTAGAAGGAAGCGAACTCGGTCAATTACAGCAGCAGAGGCAACTAGAACAAAATGGGCAACCTTAGAGACACAGGTTGAACCCCCAATCCTTACACCAAAACCGAGGGATGCCCCACAAGGACCAGCGGAGGAAGAACCTGGAGTTGAGGGACTCTTGTATGAAAATGCAATGCTGAAAGAGGACCTCCAAGCACTTAGAAGGGAGCTGGAAACATGGAAGGAAGTCTGCAGAAAGCAGGGTGGAAGGAAGATGTATACATTAATAGAGGCTGCAGACCAAGTGGAGGAATCAGCTTCTGCTGAAGCTGGAGAAAAGGATGAGCGAATACTCTGCCCCACCTGTGGGGAGATCTTTGAGGAAGCAGGCCATAAAATTTTACTTAGCACCTATTCAGCACAACAGCCTGTAGCCACAGAAGGGAAAGCAGTGGAGAAAGAGGATGCTGCAACACAAGAACCAGCACCTTTAAACATCCTTGCTGCAGCTGCTACTTCCCATGATGCAGAAGTTATAGAACAGATGGGAGAAGAACAGGGAGTGGAGGATGCCCTGGAAATTTATGAGGAATGTATGGCAATCCCAAATTTCTCCCACAATACAGAAATCATAGAACAGATGGGAGAAGAACAGGAAATGAAGGATGCTCTGGAGCTTATAAAAGAATATGGTGAGACTCCAGAATGCTCCCTTGATACATAGATCATGGAGCCAAAGGATACCCTGGAGGATAGTGAAGAATTTTGTGCTGTAACCCCAGAACGTTCCCAGGACACAATAATTTTAGAAGAAGAAACGGGAAGGCAGGACATTGATAAGTTGGAACAGGATGCTGCAACACAAGAACCAGCAATCCTGAATTTGACCGTCCAACCGACTGAGCAGACAGGAGAAGAGGCTGGGACATAGAATATTCTGGCATTCAACGATGAACTCTGGGTGGTGACCCCAGAAAGCTCTCATGATACAGAACTCATAGAAGAGGAGCTGCAGCAAAAGAAGGATGAAGAGGTAAGCCATGATGTTGTCACACAAGAACCAACATCCTTGGATACTGCAGCAAGAACCCCTGAATTGCAGTTGGGAGATAACCCGGGAGTAGATATCATTCCTGATACACAATGGAGTGATGATGAACAGGTACAGACACCCTGCTCAGGTGACACTGAAATCTTGGAAGAGGAGCTGCAAATTGAAAAGGATATCCAATCTCAGCAGCCAATTGACAAAGAAGACACTGTTACACAAGAACCAGTGTCTCCAAAAGCAATAAAGGCAGCTGCTGAAGAAGGTTTAAGGGATGTTGCTGTTACACAAGAACCAACAACTCCCTTGTTAAGATCAGATGCGCTGGAAGACACTGTCCCACAAGAACCAGTGCTTCCACCTCCTACAGGTGTCATTGAGTTGGATTCAGATTGAGTGTGTCTTTTCAACTTCCCCAGGCATAGCATAAGAGAACTGCAGAAAGGTCCCCACCACATCAAGTGCATTCTCAGATCTTAGTAAACAGCAGTGGAAGGGGAACAGTGAAGCTGGAAGATGCCGGGCTGCTCACAGAAGCTTTCCAAAAAGATAGAGGGGATGCCTGATTTATCTACATTCTTTCCTCTTGCCTGGGCAAAGTTCAGTGCAATATTCAGATGCAGGTTGTTGCATGAGGACATGCAACAGGATAGTTGGGGGGAGGTGTTGAGCCCAGAATTGGCCCTTTTTGACCATCATTTATCATCTTCCCTTCCCTCGTCTTACACCAATTACCTTGGCAATTCAACTTATTGTCCTTATCTATTCCCCAAATTACCAAGGTATGGCCGATTATTGTTTTATTGTGTTAATACTTATGATTGTGATGATTAAAGCTGTGCATCTCTTAATCTGTGCTAACATGATGCGATTTATGAAGGTAGTAAGACAATAGACTGCAGGAAGATCGGAGCTGAACAAGTCATGAAGGAACGTTCATCGCTTATGGAAGGTTCCTTGGGACTCAAATCGTCAATCAAGGCACAGTCGTGGCAGGGCAGCTGTAACAGAAGAACTATCTTAAGTATGTCGCTGCTCAAATCCAGCTGTGAGCTGGAAGGACCGTCACTCTTGGGATAATTTATACTTCTCTCATATTTCCGTTCTGCCACGCATTGTAATAGCTAGATTATTTAGGGCGCCTGAAGATCAGAGATCTTCATGGCTTCCCAATTATAGGTTTAGATGTTGCAATTGTATGTATAAGTATGGGGAATTTCCTCGACTAAGGGGTTGGACAACAATTAATTAATTCATCTTGTATTAGTAGTCAAGCCGAAACTGTGTACTCATCCTTCTGTTAATATAAGGAGTTGCTTCTGAGTTAAAGAGAGTGTTGTTCAACCAGCGTCTCTGTGTGAAGACTGGGCCCGTCTTCCACAGAGATTGCTGTGTTAATTTAGGATTTCATCTTTCCTGTTGTGTGATGCTTTGATCTTTCTTTTGTACGCAGCAGCAATATTCCTTGTGTGGATTTCTCAGTAAATGATTTATTCGTGAGATTGGTGAATGGTATCGAATAACAGTCGACTGAGTTAGGTTCGTTTTATATATTTCAATTTCTGTTCACACTACTGTGTTCATCCTACAGCTGAGACGTAATCCCAGGAACCCTTACAAATTGGCTTTCCTGTTATGTGTTGATTGGTTTACATTTTGCAATCCAGTTTCTTAGAACAGTTGCTTTAATCTCTTTTACCAAATTCTAGAGTAATGTTCAGGTCATGCTTTATGATTCCCAGCTTGATTAAATTAGACAGTTGATTATTTTAGAATGCAATTGAGATTTCCTTCCTGCAATCGTTGATTAGATCTGATATTAATTCTGCTTGATGCATAATAGAAAAGAGTTGTAGTATAGCAGTTAGAAGGCAATTGGGATTGCATAGATTCTTGGGATGAACATGGATGATAGAAGATAAAAGTATCACTTCTAATGGTTTTGTGTTTAAGCATATATTGTGCGCTTGTCCTTTGAAATAAAAAGACTTTCCCGGGTTGACAATAAATTTCATACGCTCTGTGTGTTTGATATTTAATTATCTGCAATTAGAGTGCTTGACAAGTTAGACCTTGTATACGCACAATCTGGTTTACTGTACGAGATTATACCGGACGCACCGAGATCAAGCACTGATCTAAGTAGACCCAAATCTGGACCACATGCTGACGGCATAGTGGGTTCAGTTAACTCTGCAGCCTTCGAAGCACTGACCAAACAGGTCCAAGCCTTAACTGTCAAACATTCGACTGCAGACATTGCTTCCGTCACGACCTCTCCTTCTACTTCTGAATCTGTTAATCAGGTTCAGAACAATCAAAAGGGCCCTCGGCAGCCCAACAACAAAAAGAAGGGCAAGAAAGGAGAGGGGAACCAACAAAATCCCAAAAAAGATAATGCCGAAGAGGGAAATAAAGAAGAGAAGAAGGTTAGGTTCCCTTGTAAACTTTGCAAACAAAACCACCTTACTCATTAATGCCCTCTACTAGAAGAAGCCCAGAAGCTCTTAAGAGAGAAGAAGCCTGCCGTCTTGAAAGATCCATTTCCTAAAGGGCAAGGCTCAACTTCTGGCACCTCCAAAACTGGGGGCACTTCGCACGCTTCGGTTGATCAAACATTCATAAATATGGTCAACTCAGATGCACTTTTGCAAACCAGAGCTAAGAACTATACCCCGGAAACGCAGAGAAAGGATAAGGAGATTGCTGAATCCTCCACTCCACTCCACATACCTGTGGACCCAATGCCCAAGATTCTGAAAGGTGTCTTGAAGAGGGCATCGCACAATCCCAACACACGGGCTGCTTCCAACTACAATGTGGTTGAAGATCTAGCCCAGACCCCTTGTGCCATGTCTACTCTAGAAGTCTTGCAGAGTTGTCCATTGCAACGAAATGCACTTCTGACAGCTATTGGGAGTATGGAGTCCTCCAATATGTCTGCGCGATTTGACATGACTGATGTCAAATACCGGTTGCCATATCACATTGCCCTCCAGATTGAGGTCGTTCATGGTCCAATGACCATCAGACGAGTTGTATTAGATGAGGGAGCGTCGACTTGCGTAATGTCGATTTCCTGTTGGAAAGCTCTAGGTTCTCCTGAGTTAGTCCCTTCCAACACAATGCTTACTGCATTTGATGGCAGAACTTTCCGTCCACATGGAGTTTTGCCATCATTTAATGTCACTTTGGCCGGTAAGACAGTTGCTGTTGAGATTGAAGTTCTGGACGCTCCGCTTGATTACAACATGTTATTGGGCAGGAGTTGGACTTATGCCATGCAAGCTATAGCATCGGCAGTTTTTCGAGTGGTCATGTTCCCATTTGAAGGTAAGATCGTTACTGTCGATCAACTTTCTTTCACTCAAGGAAAACACCAGACTTCTACGGAAACCACGATTCCTTTGGTCGATCAAACCGCCCCGGTTAAGGAGAGTTTAGGAGCAGGGTTATATGGTTCGTTAATAGGCACTTTCGACATCCCCTCCCCTTTTCTTTTTATGCATTCTGATGTGGGTACCGTTACTGAAACATTTACGGTCGGTTTAAGGACTGATCCTTGGATCCTTCCTACCACGTCAGATCCTTTTGTGCCTCCCTCCATTGCAGAAGTGGCCTATATGGAAATTCAACACGCTGCAATGGAACATATCATGACTCCACCAGTCTCTGTCGAGTCAGATATGGACTATGCTACGGCATGGTCACTGAATTCTACTCACTCATTCGATTGTTTAGATACGGTTTTGCCATCTGATGAAGCCATCGTAGAAGTTATGATGGGCCTGGACCAACCTTGGGAACATATGCATCATAGGTCCTACATACTTCCAGATCTAGATAGAATTGAGAGAGGAGAATTCCCTGTGAGACCCGGTGGATTGGTTGATTTGTCATCTTCTCCTTCTACTTCAAAAGCTGTTTATGCTGAAGGGAACATGGCTAATATTTCAAGAACAATTCCAATCAACATTTCCACCAAACCCGGGGTCGTGGAAAATATTTTTATTGGTGCAGACTGTTCTCCAGAAGAGATAGCTCTGTATACAAAACTGTTTAAAGAATTCTGCGACGTTTTTGCCTGGTCATATGAGGAGATGCCAGGTATTGACCCAACCATTGTGGAGCATGTCATCACGACATACCCTAACGCGAAACCTGTGAGGCAAAAGCTTTATCCCGTAAACCCTAGAAAAGCAGCCGCCATCAAAGCGGAGGTTGAAAAGTTGCTCAAAGCCGGTTTCATTTATCCGATCGATATGACGGAATGGGTTTCAAACCCCGTTCCGGTTGATAAAAAGCAAGGCACTATTAGAGTTTGTACTGACTTTCAAGATTTGAACAAAGCTTGTCCGAAAGACAACTATCCCACACCATTTATCGATCAAATCATAGATGCGTGTGCAGGACATGAGATGTTCTCTTTTATGGATGGTTTTTCAGGATACAATCAAATAGAGATCAAACCTAAAGATCAGCATAAAACAGCTTTCATTTTCCCGTGGGGCACCTTCGCTTATCGGAAAATGCCATTTGGTTTGAAGAATGCTGGGGCTACTTTCCAACGAGCAATGAATTTTGCTTTTCATGACATCAAACACATTGTAGAACCTTACTTGGACGATCTCCCGGCGCGATCTTGAAAGAGACGGGACCATCCGGACCACCTTAGACAAGTGTTTGAAAGATGCAGAAAATATAAGATTCGTTTGAATCCGAACAAATGTGTTTTCTGTGTCGAATCAGGACGTTTACTAGGTTTCATTGTCTCTAATCGTGGTATAATGGTTGACCCACTTAAAGTTGAGGCGATTGTAAATCTGCCTCCTCCTCGCACCTTGAAACAACTTCAAAGTCTGCAAGGCATGTCTAATTTCTTACGGCGATTTATAATAAACTACACCAAAATCACCAAAGGTTTTATGAGGCTACTCAAACAAGATTCTTACTTTGTGTGGGATGAAGCTGCACAATCATCCTTTGAAGCGTTAAAAAAGGCACTTCTTTCAGCACCCTTGTTAAGCCCGCCAGATTACTCAAAAGATTTTCTTTTATACCTGGCAGCGTCTCTTACTACAATTGGTATAGTTTTGGTTCAGGAAGATGATATGTTCCAAGAACATGTTGTCTACTATCTTTCTCGCGCATTGATAGCCCCTGAGGTTAAATACTCGCACGTTGAGAAGTTAGCACTTGCTGCGGTCTATGCAGTCCAGAGGCTTCGTCACTATATACTTTTACGAACTACTACAGTGATAGCAGAAGTCAACCCTTTCCAGTACGTTCTCACCCGACGAATCATCGATGGGAAATACAATAAATGGATTGTGATTCTACAGGAATTCAATTTGGTATTCCAATCAGCCAAATCGAAAAAATCACTAGTGTTCGCTGAATTAATCTCAGAATTTCCAAGTGTCCTAGAACGCGTAGAGGAAGAAACATCATTCCCTGACGAATATATCTTTCTCATCGCCTCCTCTGACCCATGGTACGGAGATATTTTAATATATCTCCAGACTTTGAGGTGTCCTACCACTTTTTCCCGAGAAGAGCGACGTAAGCTTAAAACCCATGCGAAAAATTACCTTATTATCTCTGATACTTTATATCGGCATGGGGTAGATTCCATTTTACGACGTTGCTTAACTAGGGAAGAAGCTGAAGCAGTGTTAAATGATGCCCACAGTGGAGCTTGTGGGGGACATCTTTCTGGGTTGGCAACAGCTCAGAAGATACTGCGTGCCGGATATTTTTGGCCCATGATCTTTAAAGATTGTGTGGAAGCAGTGAAACACTGTCGACCGTGTCAGTTTTTCACTAAAAAAATGAGGGCACACCCAGCTCCTCTTCATCCTGTAATTACAGCAGGTCCCTTCACAAAATGGGGGATTGATTTCATGACATGCAATCCAGTTTCAGCTGGAGGACATCATTACATCATCGTTGCCGTTGACTACTTTACTAAGTGGGCAGAGGCAATGCCTACTGTTAAGGCAGATGGAGAAACTGCCGCTTATTTCGTATTTAATCAGATCATAGCACGGTTTGGCATACCTAAAGAGATAGTGACTGATCATGGTAGTCATTTCCAAAATAGCATGATGACTGAGTTATATACAATGCTTGGTTTTCGACAAGAACATTCGTCCTCATACTATCCTCAGGCGAATGGACAAGTTGAAGCAGTGAATAAAACTTTAAAGGTTATATTACAACGAACTATTAATGCCAGTCGGAATAACTGGCACATCATGCTATACCCGGATCTTTGGGCTTACCGAGCTAACGTTAAGACTGCTACTGGTTTCTCTCCCTTCCAACTTGTGCATGGGATAGAAGCAGTTGTGCCGATTGAATGCGAGATTCCTTCGCTAAAACTAGCAGTTCAGTTACTACCCGATACTTCAATACTCGAAGAACATTTGTTACGCTTAGAACATCTAGATGAACAGCGCCAGGATGCGCTTACAACAAACGAAGTTCACAAAAAATGAGTCAAAGGACAGTACGACAAATCCGTTAAACCTAGAGTTTTCATTGAAGGAGATTTGGTCCTACTTTGGGATCAAGACAAAGAACCTTTAGGACCCGGTAAATTCAAATCCAGGTGGCTCGGACCTTATATCATTTCTAAAGTATTGAAGAAAGGTGCCTACGAACTAGTAGATTACGAAGGTAATAAGTTGGATGAGCCTAGAAATGGGCTCTACCTGAAGAAGTATTATGCTTAGGCTGAAATACTTTTTCTTGTAACATAGCTGTATATTTTTGTATAGTTAGTTTTTTGTTATGCTCGTTAGGTGATCTTATGTGTGTTTCTCGTTTCATGTACCAGATGTCAACCGCACATTTCCTAGGATTTGCTGATGGCACCAGTCGCCACACTTGTCAGTTGGCTGCAGCAGCTTGGGTCATTTATTCACCCGCTGACCAACTTGTCTCTTCGGGGGGGGTTTGTTTGGGACCTACCACGAACAATGTGGCTGAATACAGTGCAGTTATAGAACTTCTCCGAGATGCCCTCAGTCATGGCATTTCATACCTGGAGGTAAGGATTGACTCACAACTAATTGTACTTCAGTTAACAGGTGTCTATCGAATCAGAGATCCAGGATTGCTACGTCAGTTTCTACGAGTTAGATTATTGGAAAGACATTTTCATTCTATCAGATATGAACACATTCCAAGAAATTTAAACAATTTAGCTGATTCATTAGCAAACTATGTGTTAGACTGGCATTTGCATCATACATTGTAAACAAAATTCCACACATAAAATTTAAACGCATACACATGTAAATAACCGATACTGTATATATAACTGGTACCGTATCAAAAAATATGAGTTTTGAGTCATGAGTCTCTCAAGTCAAGTCATAAAAGTACAAAAGATGGGCATGGTAGCCTCAAAAATATATACATATAATGTTTTTCTTCTCTTATGGAGAAGGAGGAACCTCCTCATCATCTACCGCATTGCGGTAGCATATCACTAGTCTAGCAATCCTCCGCAGCAATCTAAGCCATGCTGGGGGCACCCCAACAACATCTTCCTGCATGTCAACGGGTATCTGGTCCATGCGGCATGCAGGAATCTCATGAGTCAACCGACTCATTTTTCTCTCCAGGGTTCCCAACATAGCTTCGGCTGCGGTGATATCAGCTGGCCTCACATAGATGGTAGGATGGCCCTCGGGACGAACAGGTCCAACATCTGCATTTGACACTTGATTAGAACTCCAAACTCATTCATAACAATCAAATACTTGAAAAGTTTGAAAAAATTAATTAAATTCTCAAAAGTAAACATACCAATATCTCCCCAGGCTCCACCTGGCGGAAGCACCAGCTCTGGATCGTGACGGAAATCCAATCCAGCATAGGGAAACTGCTCAAAAGCGCGAACCTGCCTCTCCCACCACCCCCAGAAGTCATCAGTGTGGTAACAATAGTGACTCTCCCCACCACCCTGGCGGAGAAAAAGTCACCCCAACGGCCTAGTCTGGGCTCACGGGGGTTAACCTGTGGTAGAGGCATTCCCAAATTAATAGCAGGCATCCTCTCGAAGAAGAAAGTACACAAGATACTCCCGTACTCGAAATTCTTCATTGTGCCGGATTTGCAACTTGTCAATTGATACTTCATGTTTGCCAACAAGCTAGTACTCCAATCATAAACATGGCCATGCAAGCACTGTACACCGATATGCATTGAATGCCTAGAAGCTAAGTGTTGTGATGCACTACCGGATACCCGGTTGATCATGCTCACTATCACTTTCAGCGGGAGACCATCAATAGTTGAAATCAGGATTTGGCTTCCCGATTTTTCTGCTCCGGCAACACAGTATGTATTTACATATTCTTGCACTGATCGTGCACCCAAACGAGATGTCCCTTTTAGATTGATTACGTCTCCTCTCCTTGAGAGACCGGTAATAAAGTATATATCCTCAACGGTAAGCTCAAGAGTTTGCCCCCGGATGATGAAGGTATTAGTATCGACATCCCAATACTGAATCAATCTCCGAAACAGCTTGTTTAGTGCCCGCATGTTTACGGTTCGATAAAATTTCAACAAACCGCATCTACGGAGCGCATGGAGGGTAGCCGGGTCTTGCATGGCTAGTCTATCCATGTCTTCATGCTCCCTTTCCCTCCATTGTAAGACCATCCTGCACAAAAACCCCAAAATTTTGAGTCTCGGCGCTTTAAAATGGCTTTGCAAATATGTACGCTACTGTGTATACTACACAGTAGCGTGTAGGCGCTACTCTGTTTGAGCAAAGTAGCGCCCATTGCCTTCGTATGCTACTGCTATATATACACAGTAGTGCCCGCGCATAAACCCTTATGAGCATCGCGTTTCGGGCCATTTTTCCTCAAAATTTAAAAAAATAAACCATTGAAATGCAAGTTTGGTTGATTTCTACTTACTTGGTGGAAGCAGTTTGGCGATTGGATGCTCCGTTTGATCACGGTGGAGATTTGAAATTCGTGAAATGGTGCCCAATGTTTGCCCTACAACACAAAATGAAAATTGATTTTTTAACAATGAAATTATATATAAAATTGGATTTTAATTTTTACCCATAATTTTTAATTTTCCATAGTTTCAAACACTTTCAAAAACCCTAATTAATCAATTGAAACACAAAATAAGGTATAACACTGATCCAAGTTCATTTTTCACTCAATTGTTGTCGGATTCGTCTCCTAAGCTCAAATTTCTTAATGATAAACCTTGTCAGTTAGCTAAACATTCCAAATTCATATATCATTTAATATTTTTACGACATCGACTAATATTTTGTTGAAAACCTAGTTTTTGGCAGGACATGAAGTTACGATCCCAGAAGCTGACCTTTAAGTCATTTTAAGCTCTTGTTTGGACTATTTAAACCTAAAGAAGATTGACGAGCAGACTTGTCCTCTTCGAGCTCGTTAAAGTATCCAAAGGCTCATCCAATCAGGTATAGAATTACCCCTTTTCCGGGCTTCAGTGGATTAACTACGGAAAAGGTATACTCTAGGTATACTCCTGTATGCGCTAGAAGAGTTCTCCTTTCATTGTTTTATACTTTTTCGGGGGAGGAGACTAACTATACGAAAAAGAACCTTCTGGAGTCTCTCTTTAGGGTTTTCAGACTCTCTAAATATGAAAATACCAAGCGAGCATTCACCTACTCGGGCTCGATGTGAAATCCACGAGAGGGTAAGTAGAGGACTGTTTAAGTTTTTCAACTCTATAAACAAGAAAACACCGCCGAGCACAGACCAATCCGGGCTCGATATAAAATCCACGGATAGGTGAAAAGAGGATTGTTTAAGTTTTTCAGACTCTATAAACAGGAAAACACCGGCGAGCATTAATCTGCTTGGGCTCGATACTAAAATCCACGAGCAGATATATGGAGTTATTGTTTAAGTTTTTCAGACTCCTTAAAATTGAAAACACCGGCGAGCAAGAACAGATCTCGGCTCGATACTAAAATCCAGAGATCAGTACATATAGAGTAATCTTCTATCTCTTCTTCAAACTCTTTAAATTATGAAGAAGGTACTGAGTCTTCCTCCCATGGGCTCGTTAAACTATTTACATGGTTGGACCTATTGAGTTTTCATTCTTTCTTGGACTCATTAAATCCACAAGAAGGGTATTCTTTTATCTAAAAAGAATAAGGAACGGGAAAACATATCATATCTTCATTGTTAAAGGCAGTTTCAGTCAAAGTGCTATCCTTGAACACAGCACCTACTTGAGTCTATCTTGTCGGTTGGGTTTAGTTTTTGGCCTCAGGGTGAACCTTTCCTCCAAGTTATTTACTCCCCCGGTTGGTTATTCTTCCAACCATATGGAGGGTCTGTTAATGTCTCTTACATTTCAGACTTATTTACCCCATTATGTCAGACACTGCCTAAGTCACTTTGTGTCGTGCTCACTGTTCAAGGATATACCCTGTGTCGGCCATTCTACAGTTTACCTTGACCTCATGTGTCGGCCTTCCTAGTGTCAGTATTGTCGCATATTATTCCATATCAGTTCTTACCAGTTGAGTGTTCCTCGAGTTGGATGATGGAGGATGCCTTAAGGCCTCCCTTCCAACGGACTTCTTCCCATCGACATCAAATCATTATTCTGGGATTGAAGTTCAGAGTTTCGTTTAGTACCTTGGAGATTGCAGTCACCAGTGGCAATTTTCCTCGTTGTTGAATGATGAGAATACATCAATGTCTCTTCTTCGACAGGATTCCCAAGTGTTCGACTCCAAGTCCATCTATTCACATTTGGCGAATCGTACTTGGTACCTTGGACCCCATCATCATTATCGGTGGACGTCCTCGTGTTTGTTAACGGTATACATCAATGACCGATAATCAGACGATGCCCTCCATGTTCGATTGTCAGCTCATCTATTCACATGGTTCGGGTTTGTACCTAGAGTTGTTGTGGGATGAAGACCTTGGGATTTTGATGACATAACCTCATTTTGTTATCACCCAAGTTGCGCAAGACTGAGCCTCACTTATATACGGCTCTCCATGAGACATAGATCCAGTGTGTTGTTATGGCTATGATCTCTCAGTTTGACATGGATCCACGCTTGTATTTCAAGTGGCCATGCTTTTATATACATCTCCTTGTTATGTATCGGAGATCATGTTGTATCACACTACACATCTATAAGATGTCAACAATGTAATTGCTCGCTGACCTTGATCTTTGTTGCAGGTTTCTTGCGACTTGTTCTGTGGTTCTGTGCTCCTCCTCTGGCTTTGGATTATAATGTATTTCGGCCATCGTTTCTCTCTGACCTCACACATTAGGGGGCATCTATTATAGGTCAAATTTGCGCCTCTCCGTCCGTGATCACCCTGACCTATTGATCACACAAAAGGACAATTTGGATGGAGGAGCATGTTGACCTTGGACCATATGACAACTCATCCCATTTCTTGAAAATACTGGAAAACATACAAAAATATCATTTTGAGGTATGAGCGCTACTCCACTTAAAGAGACTAGCACCCATACGCGATTCCAGTGTATAATAGTTGCGCCCATATCAATATATACGCTACTCCTTCTTATTAAAGTAGTGCTCGACATTTAAAACTGAATGAGCGCTAGTTGTTAAACAATAGGGTAGCGCCCTATACGCTACTCCACTGAGTAATAGTCGCGTATATCTTAAAAGATGATTAAAAAATATATTAATCCATCGAGGAGGATTAGTTAATGGTAGTTTCTTAACTTCCCCAACCTCCTCCATCGACCTGAACTGCTTCTTTAAACCTATAAATACCAAGAAGGCTAAAGGAGCAAGGTTAGAGAAAATTATGACTACAAATGATTGCTAGAAAAGCTAGAGGATGAGTTAATGGAAAAACTTTAGGACATTGGAGAAGTTGTTACAGAAGACATTCAAACCAGAGCAGAGCCAGAGCCCAGAATCTAGTTGCAGGAGCCTACTTCATTATCAGGTATATTTGTACTGCATTCTATTTTTGACAAATAAAGGTTGAAGTGTTTCCTTGTTCCAATCTGAAGGTGTTAATGAAATGGCATTTCAAGTTGGATTTATTTTGGTCAATGCTGAATATTAAACATAGTTTTTGTTTATCTCATGCTTTATATGTTGCCCAAAATGTTTGAGGAAGGTATTGTTGTTGCAGGTTTGCTGAAGGAAAAGTAGATTTGGAAACTGGACATGGGACCGAGTCAAGGCTAGGATCAGACTTCGGTAAAAAGGTATGTTCTCTAAATCTACTACCTATTTGTTTTGCAAATGCCTATGTAATAACATTAATGCACTTACCTGTCACCCCAACCAAGTTGATAGTTTAGTTTCCTGACTATAGGATAGAAATATCCGCCAACAGACTGGCGACTCCGTTGGGGAGGTTAGAGTTTTTGGCTTTAGGAAACCTTGTTTTTGGGTGTCTTCTCAGTTTATTTTGATTTCTTCGATGTGTTAAGAACATTTTTAGGCATCCCTTGTCTTTATCTTGCCTGCTTTCATCAGCTTTTATACCTTCCAAAGTCAGTTTCCAAGCTTTTGAAATATGAGCGCTACTATGATATATGTATAGTAGCGCCCATACGCTACTGTTCTGTATATACAGTAGAGCCCGTTTTGGCATGGGCGCGAGTTGCTCTACTACACAGTAGCGTACATTTCCTGAAGCAGTCATTTTTTTTTATTTGCTTGTTTTTTAGCCCTGTGATGATTTGCTGACTATGCTGTAGGGTCCCTTTGATGATTGCATAAGGTTTTTAATTGTTGTTCAAGTCATAGAACCTCTCCTTAAAGTTTTTTCCATCTTTTAAACCATTTGTTGACCTTTGGAATTGTTGAGACCTTTTATTGACTTTCTGGAAGACTTAGTGGTGTTTGGTGACGAACACTTTCACTTTTTTCAGACCCTGACTGCTTTTTTCCCATTTACAAACCTGTACACTCCTGTGTCTGTTGTTTGTGGTGAAGTTGTCTGCTCTCTACTACCCCCGTCCTTTGTTTAGGGTTTGGTCTTTGGTAGAGCTTCTAGGGTGTCTTCTTTTTGGTCAAGTTTCATTTCTTCCAGGACTTCTTGTCTTTTGCTGGTCACAAGTGCTTTTTAAACAGCTGTAGGCTAGTTTCACCTCTCAGTTTCTTCGTGTTGGCAGGGCAACCTGCTTGTCTACTTGTACTTGGCTTTGTGGTCTTGCTAGGGTTAGACACTTTGGGTCAGTCCTTGGGTGTTCTCTCCTTTGTTTTCTCCCACTTAGTGTCCAAGTTTATAGGCTTTTTCTTAGTAAAAAACCTGTAGATCAAGTCTTTCTCGAGCTAGGTTTCGATAGCTATAGGCCTAAGAACGTTTGCCATACTTCCACTTTTTGCAGAAATTTTTTTTATTTGGCTTCCCATTTTTTGCATAGTTCTTTTTCGGTTATTGAAAAAGCAAAAAAAATTTGGTACTTTAAGTTAAATAGAACTTGTCTTTTGTCAATGCAAAATAGCCTAGTATATTTTGTATAATTTAAAAAGAAAACGAAAAATTAGTAGGAAAGTTCGCTTAGATTTTCAGTTTTGAAAAAGAAGTAGATGAAAAAAAAAAAAAAATTTATTGTAAGAAGATTTGAGTATATTTGCATTTTTGTTTTCTTGTTATAACCACGCTCACACACTCACTATCCTTTTTGCGTAATAAAAGCCCCTAAAATTTGTTAATAAAATGAACTAGAAATCTTTTCTTTTTAGGGTACACTACACCAACTAGTTTTGGTTAGGGTCTTGGGTTTAAATCACCTTAAACCACCCAAGATCACACATTGCGCAACAATCGTAGTGAGACTATCATAGGCAAACCCACCTCACTCAAAATTTGCCTGGGAGCATATGCAGTAGGTCATTGCGAGATCAGTTTGTGGGAATACTCCTCCTACTTACTGTTCGAGCATACGCCAGGATCGGATTGTGTATTGGGGACTCTTTCGAGTTTCGGGCTTAGCTACCCTGCCCACGCTTTCTGATTCGACCGGTGACTGTTCCCCCAAGAATTTTCGGTGTTGTGGTATCCATAGTATCAGACTTCTAGGTTCTTACACAGGTGACAGGAGAGGGTATATCTGCTGTACCTAAGACAGACGTGGGAGGAAACCCCGTGCAGGTCTTTGGGAGGGCGGTTGGGTGATTCCAGCACTTGCACCCTTAGTCATTGTATTGTGGACCCCGGGTAACTGTCTTTCTTCCTTCGTTGATCTGTTCTGGGCCCTAATCATCCCAGACTCTTCTCCGGAAGGCACCTTTGTTTGACTGGTTTGTATACTTAGGAATTTTTTAATTGGTGTGCTGTTTGCCCCCTAGTCATAGTGGCCAATAGGTTCTAGGCTGTTATTTTATATTTATAATCACGGAGAATCAACAACTCCGTAGATCGAGAAGGATTCAGAACCTTCCACCTGTTAGAACAGAACCTATACAACCAGCTAGAAGACAGCGGGTAAACCCCGGTATTTCTTCAGAAATTACCTCTGAAATAGAATTGCTTGAAGAAATACTTATAACAGAAAACCTTGAAATTGAGGTTCCTGAGGAACCACCACCAGGTACCACAGATCAACAACATTTTAGTACTGTTGAGGTGGAATATCTTACTTCCACGGAGTATAGCACTCCTTTCAATCCTCCCTTAACTAATACTAGAATTCCGCTTCTGTCACCTGTTGGTTTCCAGCAGCCCCTTTTCAGTGCAGATCTTTTGTTTCCCGATCATCTGATGTCTAACACAGGAGGTGAACCAGGGGGTCCCCAAGCTCCCACTTTAGGTATGAATACCAGCACAGTTAATCCTTCTTTTACTGCTACATCTAGTCAGGCACAAACCACATCTGTGCCTACTCCATCGTTCAGTTTCAACACTAGTACATTAGGAATGCCTAGTTTTACAACAATGGCATCTATTCCCACGTCTACCGTTGGACCTAGCAGTATGGCCAACTGTGCAACACCTTCTACTTCTCAACCGTTATATCAGATCCCTAGTACTTGGGTTTCCACACCTGTGGTAGGACCAAGTGTTTCGGCAAACATGCCAGTCATGGGTACCATGACTGCACCATCCACATCAGTTTCTACTGGTTTCAACAAATTTGTAGGCCCTAACTTGAATCAGGGTAGCATGCCTGCAAATAATATCCCTTTTTCCTTATTTTCAGGGGGAGGGGGCAACATCTTCAACCAGCAATATGGCGGGGCTAACACCCAGCCACAGTGGACGAACCAACAAAGTACTAATCCGCTCTCGTATGGGTGGGGAAATTTTAATAATTCTTTCTCACAACAACAACAACTGGCAGGGGGCAACCCCTACCAACAAATACCTGGGGGTAACCCCTACCAACAATTAGCTGGGGGTAACCCCTATCAACAGTTGGTAGGTGGCAACTTCTATCAAAGGTGCCTTGGTTTTCGCGTAAAATCTGGAATGCACAATTTATGGTGAAATTTGTAGATTCTGGTGTGGAAAGAACTTCTATGTCTCGGTATGGTAGTATACATTCACCAGAAGGTTTTTTTTTATTCTTCTTCTTGAAGCCTGCATTATCTATCCTCCTGTGCATGACAAAGGACGACTAATACTTGTTCATTTCCAAACCCCCATTAACAAACAATTCATTTCCAAACCCCCAACCTTGGTGTACAAAATGTGCATTTCAGACTTACCGAAGACATCTCGACAGCCTCCTCTACAATAGTGCTGATCTCCTAGTCTCAACGGCCTCCTCTACAATGGTCTCAGTGGAACCGACTCTCTCAACAGTGTCGACTCCCTCCTATGCAATGTTCTTGGCAGTCTTCAGCTCCCTCCTCTACACTTGTCTCTGCTCACTCGGCTCTCTCGGCTGTAGCTTTGCATGTGCACGCGGGAGTTAGAAAATACATTTGGACCAAATCTCTTTGCATGTGCACGCGGGAGTTAGAAAATACATTTGGACCAAACCTTTGTAAATATGTTACTATTTTTCCAATGTGAAAATGTCCAACAATACTTTAAATATGATTGTAATATAACTAATTTTAATAAAAATATTATCATTATTTTATGTAATGAGGGTTGTTAAGAGTTGTGTCTCTTCACTAAGGCTCCATATAATGTAAGTCATTCATTATTGTAATACTGGAATAATAAATTTAGATATAAAGTATCACTGGTTTTACTCCAAGTTGTATTAGACAAGTGGTATTAGAGCCACTATGGTTAGTAATAAAATTTAAAAAAATAAAACAATTTTTGGCTTAGGAATAGTCTTCAATTTTATGGGTGGCATGAAAATACATTTGGACCAAAGCACCACAATGGTTAGTAATAAAATTTTAAAAAATAAAACATTTTTTGGCTTAGGAATAGTCTTCAACTTTATGGGTGGCATGATCATGATGTAATCTCCCTCCGTCCTTCTAAACATATGTGGTTTCTCACCACATTTGTCTTCGCCACCAAAATATGTATAAAAAATACCTTTCTTTACATCCTCGTCTCTTTAAATCCTCATATCATAGTCATAACTAAGGATTATTATGCATGCACATCCTCACCTTACAATATCAATTGGCTCAAGGCATAGAGACAACCATAAAATATCAAATGTGTCAAGACACAAAGAGTAAGATACAACTATAAGGAAGTCTTATATTAAATTTACCATATAAGTCTTTAATTGACACTATCAACTAATATTTGACACATTGGATTGTTGTGATCTTGTTATCACTCCTTATCAATGTGATTATAAGGCACTCTTTGAAGGTGAAGTCCATAATTTTAAGTATTCTTCCTCATTATCGTGCATTTTGGTAAGACAATAAGGAGGGTAGTGGCTTGCATCAACATTGAAAATAGTTTCGACATAGAGGTAGATACATTAATTATTTTCATTAAATAACTTAAATCTCATGCCAGTGATAGCGAATTTGTCGAATCATGGATTGGTACAAAAAAAAAACAAATTTTAGAACTTCAAGCACTTAATTACTCACATTTAGAATTTTCTCAAATCGAGCCATTAACAAACTTTCTTTGGTGTTTTGGTTCAATTTTAAAAGGTAGATTGTTGAGACTCAAACATGCATCAAGTCATGACTCCAGTTCACTTAGGCTTGATTCCATTTCCCCTCCATCCTATATATGTATGTTGTCATGACAAATTTTGAACAACAAAATTTGATTCCCCAACCCCTATGATGCTAGCTTTACTAATTGTAAGATCTACATGTTGTCTCCTTTTATAAGAATAATATTAATGACATTTACCATTATAACTTTAGTTAGAGATTTTTTATCTCTTTTTTTTAATTTGATATAAAAAAAATTATTTTTATGATTTAATGAAACAATTTTTTTGTTCAAAATAATCAAATTTGATGTAGAATTGTTTTCATGATTTAAAATACAGTATGTTATCACTATTTGTCAGATTAATATTAACAACTATTATTATCTATGTCACTTTTCCTAGAGGTTTTTCAAACCTCTTTTTATATTTAATAAAAAATATATATAATTATTTTGATGATTTAATGAAACAAATTGAAATTGTTTAACCAGAACAGGGATATTTTTATATTAAATAGAGATGCAATCCATAGTGATGAACGTTCTTGGCTATAGCCATGAATGTGCGTGGCTATAGAGACAAAAAGTCCATCTGTGGCTATAGCGATGATCGTCGGGGGAATTTTCAATTTTTTCCAAAAATTTAAACTATTTTTCCACGAAAACAACAATTTTAACTGTTTCGTGGCAAACTTTCATGGGAATTTTGAGCCATATGTAGTAGTGTAAATATATAGCCCCTTAGAACCTTTATTTATGTCAAGGATAAAAAAGTGAAATTTAGCGCCTAAAATATTTCCTAACAAGGAAATAACTAGAGTGGAGAAACATTACCATGAAGCATATTCAAGTGGGACAAAATAATTTATATGGCCTAGGAAAAGGTGAAGGAGGTTGAACCTAAATTGAAACCTTATATGGAATTCCGATATAAAAATTGATTACTAAGTTTGCATAAACAACCAGGGATGTTAGGAGCGATGCACCATCAAATATGTGAAATTATAACTAATAAGGATATGGAAACCTTACTTGTGTGAAAATAGTATGTGTACCTCTAATGATTCAAAAAAATAGCTTCCAAAGGTAATATTTCCATGGAAGTAGAGGAAAAGAAGATCATTTTTATTTAGGAAGTTCATTGATGAACATATTCAATGGTTAGTAAATCCTAGTTTCTGTATTGGAGAAAACTCACTATGGCTTGGGAATACCACAATAGATAGATGACTACCAGAAATCTACTCAATTCTCATAATAATGCTATTATAAATGACAATGTTAAAATAATGGAGAAATGTAACCAACCTCGATCCAACGTTTGTTGTAGATCCCCGTTGGAGCTTTCAAACCGCGCACGTCCAAGCACTTGTAATCTGCAAATTAGTCTTGACAACAAATATCTAACAAGTACATGTGACATATAAATAACATTAACATCATCAATAACAATGGTCCATAATATCATAAGAAAATGCAACCCAATGTATAATAAATGACATTCACACCATGAATGGACGAGAACATGAGTATTTCTATTAATGAACAAGAAGAAGTACAAAGTGATACGACCTCTTGCCGGCAACCAATCTGAACCAATATCTAGATCAATCCACTTGTGCCTCCACCACTTCAATCCTCCATGAATGGCAAACTCAAACTAGAAAGGAGTTTGGAAGGTGAACATAACTGGTTCACAACTACAAGGATCAATGAGTGCAGACTCAAGATAGGGAAAAAATCCACTAGAGTGCCTTTACTATTCTCTTCCTCCTCCCATCCATAAGCCATATGTGCTCAATATATAGTCCTCTCAAAGGTAGGTGAAAGGACTCATCGAGACGTTACTCGGGCAGATGGAGAGCCAAAGGTCACCCAATGACCGCTTTTTGGGAGTAAAAAGAAATAAAATAGTGGTTTTTACCATTTACTTGATACCCGTGGGCTATAGGGATGCAACTCACGGGTACGCATGCTATAGTGATGCAACATGCGGGTAGGAACAAAAATAGGATAAACTAGTATCACTGAAGGATGAAAATGGATCTGAGTCACTGAAATGGATCCTACAAGCCAAGGAATGCTAATGCTTACAGGGTGGAAGATTTCTGTATAACAGATGCCCCCTAATGTGTGAGGTCAGAGACTGAAATGTGCTACGATGGCCGAAATACATTATAAAACTCAGAAGTGGAGTGATGGAGACACAAGTGGAAAGAACGGATCACTCGTCATAATACAATAGAATCTATGAATACATGTCAGTATAGTACAACAATCTAATACAATGGCCATGAATAGGCAGTACATAAGTAGATACATGTCATAAGCGATCATAGCCATGATCCCTCTACAGTAAGATATGGTATTCTGCTGAAAAGAAGACAACTGGTGCAAACTGGAGGTACAAACTACTGAAATCTGAGAGGTGATATCTCAGATGTAAAGTCAAAGTCATATGTAGCATACTGAATGCCACAATCGCCTGGGGTCTTCTACACAAGTCTTCGACGGTGCAAGTCCCATCAAGTGAATAAAGGAGTTGGGGTTGTACCTGATGAGACATCGTCTGATTACCGGTCATTGATGTATACTGTTAACAGACGCGAGATGACCCACCGATAATGAAAATGGGCATCAAGGCACAGAGCACAATCATCAGAGTGTGAATAAATGGGTTGAAGTCGAACACTAGGATGAATCCATCGATTAGGGGACATTGATGTATTCCCAAAATTTTCGATGGCGAGAGAACCTGCCACTAATGACTGCAAGCCTCAAGGTACTCAACTGAACTCTAAGCCTCAAGTCCTGGAATAAATGAGTTGAGGTCGACGAAACGAGACTCGCTGGAAGGAGGGCATTAAGGCATCCCCCATCAACCAGCATTAGATACCAACAATGCTGAAAGATTTGGAAGATCTCAGGTGAAACGGACTGACTCAATAAGGATGACCGACATGCAATAGTCAAGATATCTAAGGAATGGCCGACACTGGTTTTAGGAATTCCATTGAACAAGAGCATGAGCAGATGGATAGACTCAGGCAGCATAGACTCGACATAAACTATGCAATGTAGGAGGCATTACAAAGGGCTCCATAATGATTGGAAGCTTAACCAATCGGTGGAGAAAACTGAGAAACAAGTACAACTCCTAAGGCCCAACTATAGTCCCGACTCATAATGTACGGAGTGGAATGAATGCTCTGTTCAAAGGTGACACAACAGCTGCCAACAAGAAATAGTGACCATAATCCCATTTGGCTTTTTGGAATATTTGATTTTTTTTTGTCTTTTTCATATTTGGGAAAAGCTTGAAAAAGAATAAATTGCTTATAGTACAACAAGTGAGGGAACGAGTGTCAAATAGCTAGCAGACTAGTCCCAAGCAGTGGAACATACCTATGCTCAATGCAAGGAAGTGCGTGCAGGATGTGGACACTCGGGGGTGTGTTCCCTCAGGGTCAAAGGGTCATCAAATTGTGAAGGGAAAATATATAAGCTCTGTAGGGCTCGACAGGGAAAAGTGCTTAGGCACCAAGATATCAACTGAGTAAGCGGGACCCGGCACAAGGCTCAAGCGGCAAGCAGGATGATGCAATGCAATCAGAAAATGATATAATTGAGAAGTCCTTTTTCGTAAAGTTAGTCTCCTCACCCGAAAAAGTGTAAAACAATGAGAGAACTCTTCTAGTCACGTATGACTAGAGTATACCTTTTTCGTAATTAATCCACAAAGGTCTGGAAAAGGGGTAAACTTATACCTAAGTGGATGTTGCTTGAAATCCTTTAACGAGTCTGAAATAACAAGTATACTCGACAATCTTGTTTGATTTTGAAAAAGTCTAACAAGGGCTTAAAAAAGACTTTATAAAAATCTTTTCCGTAAAGGTTTAACGAGCCCAAAAAAGTAAAATCGTGACCTCCTTACTGTTTTTAATGATCTCAAAGGAGATATGGAAGAATGCTCGTAATGAGAGCAGACGAGTGTCAGGGATATGCGAGACTAGTTCCAAGCGCATGGGACAAAGCTATGCATAATGCAAGGAACATGAGCAAGATAAGGACACTTAGGGGGTGTCTGGGAATTTGGATAGTAATAGGTTCAAATGCATCATAACAATGGGGAGGCCTAAACCTATATGCAAGGTTCTGAATATTCCTACCATGGCCGAAGCAAATGTCGAAAAGGACCAGTAAACAAGTATAAGTCCAGCTGAGAATCCTGTCTCCAAGGAACATAAGTACCAATATCATTTCTAAAACGTACGTAAAGAAAAATCCGATACAAGTCACTGCGATAGAAACATTTTCAACTTCACTATTGTTAACCTCAGACATAACGTAGGTAGAGATAACCACTGAAGGTGCCATAGTACCAATACCTGAGGGATCAAAATGATCATCTTCAAAATGAAGAGCAAAGCTGAAGGATGTGAAGGAATCTGCAGTGGCAAATTCATCATCATAGGAGTTGGAAATTCTAGAAGTAGAATCGAACTCATTAGGATCACCAATTTGCGGATCTATAGGAAAGCTCAAAGACTCATTAGACTCAAACGTCAAATCATGGCTGGACAAGACGGTGAATGGATCCAAATTCAAATGGATGGTAGGTTGTATTATAGGCCCATCTTGTTCAATAAGATCAAGGGAAGGAGGGAAATGAGATCTGTGATAAAGATCCCCCCACGGCTTGGCATCACCACCCATGGCCTCAAAAAGAACTCCATCTGAAGGTAGGATACCATCGAGGCAATCATGTGAACAAGATAGGTTGGCTGCCAAAACTGCCAGCGTGACGGGATATTCCTTAACTATCTGGGAAGAAGAGAGATTTGGATCTGCAGTGGTTTGTTGGATATGATCGTAAGTGAGCTCTGCTACAGATAAAGGCATAGACATCCCGACATGCGCAATGTCTCTAGACGTGGAACTCGTGGATGGTAAAGTCCACGGATCATTTAAATAAGAGGTCTAGAACAACATATTATTCGAAGGAGGAGGCGCACTGTCAGAAATGGTTCCAATAAAATTCACAGGTGCAAAATGGTTAAAAGTTCCCATCAATGAGGGGTACATCCCAACACCTATGTTCCTAGTTTCTGACTGAGAATCAGAAACTTGAGGGACTACTGATCCCGTAGATGCTGTGGAAGGAGTGCCAACATAATCCAGCTAATCGATCGTCACAATCTTGCCTTCATGGGGAAAGCAAATAACTCGAAATACAGTAGACACGACAGGCTTCATAACGTACATCCAGTTCCGTCCCAATAAAAGGTTGTAGTCGATTGGCACATCAACCACTTCAACTTCAATAGGAACGGACTTACCTCCCAAGGAGACAACAAGAGAAGGGATAAATCCATGCGGCGTAAAAGATCTACCATCGAATGCAGTGAGTGTAGTTCTAGACGCGAGTAGGGGAGGAGAGCCAAGAGCTTTCCAACAAGTCAATGACATTACTGACACGGAAGCACCTTCATCAACCATAGTACGTTTGACGAAGCTCTTAAGGAAAACCACCTAGATTTGAAAAGCCATGTGGTAAGGCAAGTGAGGTTGGACATCAGTAGTGTCAAACTTGATAACAATAGGACTTCCCCCATCCCGAACTTCTAAGGCACTCAAAAGGGCATGCTTCTGAGAAGGACAAGCTTGCAAAACTTCAAGAGCCGACATGGCACATGGAGTTTGGCCCAAATCTTCTACGATGGAGTAGTTCTGGGCGGCTCAAGCATTAGGATTATGTGTAGAGTGCTTGAGAACACCTTTCGATATCCACGGCATAATAGAAGGCTTCTCGATATGCAAGGAATTATCAGGAGGAGGGGGAGGCTCATTCCCCAAATTCGGTTGTGGTGCACCATAATCACGTTGATGAGTAGCAACACAAACCTCCGACTGAACCATATTCACGCATCCATAACCACTAGCATTGGAAGAAGACGTTGTTGTTTCATTAGTACCATAACCAGTGGTGGGAGCATGCGAAGCCATGTTTTGGTGATGAGGTAGGGGATCCTTCAACACAGCTGGGCTCTGTGCCAAATGCTTCGATGCTTCTTCAATACGAGGACATATGTGAGTAAGATGATCCTCCCCACATAGCTTGCAAGGGAATTTTACCTTATGCCTAGGTTTACGATCCTCGCTAGCATTACCACCTTCTTGAGGAGGGTTGGCATTCTCTTTACGAGGAGTATTATGATTGCTATTATTGTTACTTCCATTTTTTCCACCCCTACGATTATTTCTCCCCTTTTTCTTACCACTAGGTTGTTGGTTACCCGATAGTTTCGTTGATTGCACATTGTGTACATCAGACGACGGAGTGGAAGTGGACAAGGTGTGAACCTGTCTAGGTGCAGACTGGTTTAACGACAAATTTTGCATTTGATTAGCTACCAAGTCTACAGGGCGAGTGCATGTGGACCCCATGATGCCATCGGCATGTGGTCCAGGAACTGACGTGGGCTCATGTCTTGTTCTGGGTGCGTCAGGAATAATGTCATACAAAATGCCAGACTGAGAATAAAGAAGATCTAACTGCTGGACTTTCAAGATAGGTTGCTCCTCAGTCATAATGCTGGACATCGAAACATCCTTATCAATAAATGGAAGTAAAGACTTGAGGAACCATTCCAACAGGAACTCTGGAGGAATGTTGGCTTTCACTAATTTCTTCCACCGACGCCACTGTTGAACGTGGTTAGAAATATGTGTGGCCTTATTCTGACGGAAGGTGGACAACAATTCAGTACCAGTATCATAACGAACCAGCAACTGGAAATGGTCTAAGAAAACTAAATCAATCTCGTTGAAACCCCTATAGGTGTTTCCCGGCAACTCCACATACCATTTCACAGCTGCCCCCATGAGGGTGCGTTGAAATAGGCGTAATCGAATGGAATCATGATTCAAAGAGTTGGAGGAGCACCAAAGGTGAAATGTCGTGACATGATCTCTCGAGTCCTCACCACCTTTCCCCTCAAACTTTGGAATGTCCAAAGGGAGCTTGGTAGGGACCGGGGGCCAAGTAGGGTCGTGACACACCGGATCATTTGTGAGCTTCGAAAGATCCAGGAGATTCAAGCATGCAAGGAACGGGAGCTGCGGATGGAAAGCTTGATTATAAGCTCCCATAAAAGGTTGATTGAATGGAACTGTGTTGTACAATGGACTAAAAGCTTGACCATGAGGGTTAAACTGCTGATACTGAGGACCTGATGGCCCATAAGCTTGCCCATGGCCATAAGATGGATAACCTCCCCCTACCTGACCCATTTGAGAGTAAGTAGGTATATGTGCATTTTGAGCACCATATTGGGGTGTTGGGTGATACTGGTGGCCAACATCGACTGTGTTGTAGTAAGGGTTTCCACCATGGGCATGGGGCATGTATGTACTATTCATAGTGTGAACCGTGTTGTATTGACCGTAATGGTATGGTATGTTCCCACCCCCAATATTAGGATTAGCTTGAGCAGTCGTGTGATGACCATAAGCATGAGAAGTATTCCCAGGTCCAATATGGGTTGTACCAGTAGAAGGGTTGGCGGTGTGATGTCCATGTGGATAGGAAATATTCCCACCCCCTACATTACTATTACTAGCGGCGGTAGTGGACGAAAAAGTATGCGGTAAGTGTCCACCCTCATGGTTGGGAGGAACAGTATCATGTGCAAAAGTGGTCCTAGGTTGACGAGTAGCGACATGTGTACTAGGTGGTGGATGGAGAGTCGTGTTTTAGACAACATTCCGACTAGGTTGAGTATTCCTAGGAGGTGGTTGCATTCCAACATTTGCATGGTTAGGAATCGGACCAGTCCCCATACTATGTGAGTGGGTGGATAACGTAGTGCCCCCAGTGGGTATAGTATGGCTAACACTTTGACTAGTGCCAGTGTGAGTACCAACCATATTGGAAGGTTCGACAGTATTGTGACTAGGCATACCAAAAGAGAGTGTAGTGGGGTTGACCATAGGGCCAGAATAATCATGAGTCTCAGGCCTCCTATATCTAGAATCACATGGAAACAAAGGAACGAAAGGATTGTCCTATTCTTTCTCCTTGGGTAATTCGGGCATCCCATAAAGATAATTATCCAGATTTAAAGGATCAAATGGATCCCAGTCAAGTGGATTAGGCCAAATAGAACCAGGTTGAGTTGTAGGTGGATCACCTCCCCAATCCTCATGAGGCATTTGGGGATCGAAAATGTGTTCAACTCTACCCGAAGGAGTAGAAAGGTCTTTCCCGATATCGGGATGTGTAGCCATGTAATCCTCAACGTAAGTCGTGCAAGAATCTGAAGACTCATAGGGAGCCCTCCATCTACCCAAAAGTCGAGACACCAATCACTATGTTCTTATCTGACATGCATTTTTGGTTGAGGTCGTTTGATCATGAGCTGGAGGTTTCCATGTTGGACTTGGGCACGAATTGAAATCACAAATCCACATAATTAATCATAAGCTGAAACCATGTTGTGAAATATCCATGTGGACGTGTGATAGCATGCCAACTTTGGAGGCTTGAACCATGGCTGCTACAGCTGCTAATATGAACAATCACTCCATAAACCATCATCAGTAAAATTATGCATAAGTCTTCAATTCATAAAAAATAAAGGAAAATAATCATGATTAACCACTAAAGCATCAATAAGATTAATATGGCATTTGTCAAGCAGTTACAACAAATGGATGGAAAATGGAATGATAAATGGGTGATAATAGGAAGAATATGGATGAAATAAGTAATGAAAATAGAGACAAATCCGTGACTCAACAGCTGTTATAGTTTACTGATAACCTGGGTGTCCTGAATATGGATTTTGATGTATCTCATCCATTACCAACTTCTTCAAATATGCACTTTCTGGAATGTACAGTCTGGTACCTTGATAGATGAGAAAATCATCCTCACCCAGCTGATATCTTCATGATTTTCATCCACAATACCCTGCTGCAATTTCTCCTTGACCTGAAGGTAGACTCCATCACTATTTTGAGCTTCTAGAATCCTCGCCTTCAAGTTTGATTCACACCTACTTACTGTTGCAATATTAAACCTCCTGCTAAGTGCATCTACCACCTTATTCTCTTTACCTTTGACATGCTTAATATCCAAAGCAAACTCACAAAGAAACTCCATCCAACTAGTTTTCCTAGAATTCATATTTGGCTGGTCAAACAAATACATCAAACTCATGTGATTAGTCCTAAGTTCAAATCTTCTTCCCAAGAGATAATGCCGCCATCTCTTGAGAGCATGCACTATGGCTGCTAGCTCTAGGTCATGTGTGGGATAGTTCCTTTCATGCTCCTTTAACTTGATTCATAACAAATTACAAACCCTTCTTGCATTAGCACTCCACCAAGTCCTTCAATGCAAGCATCTGTGCATACCACAAAGTCTTTATTTGGATCTTCAATATTTAAAACAGGTGCACTAGCAAGTAATTCTTTTAGTTGTTGGAAGCTTCTTTCACATTTTCCAGACCATACAAATCTGATGTTTTCCCTTTGTAATGAAGTGATTGGGTGTGCTATTTTGGAGAAGCCTCCAATGAATCTGCTGTAGTAACCTACAAGACCCATAAAAGATCTAACATCTGCTGCATTCCTTGGATTAGGCTAGTCCATCATGACTTCAATCTTCTCTGGATCTACTGCAATGCCTTCTGTTGATATAATATGACCCAAAACTGTACCTTCTGCTGGTAGAAGTCACATTTACTCGGATTTGCATACAGATGGTGATCCCTAAGGAATTTCAATACCATTCTCACATGCTCATTATGTTCTTCTTCACTCCTTGAATAGACAAGAATGTCATCCAAGAATACAATTACAAACTTATCCAAGTATTTGTTGAAGACACTATTCATGAGACACATGAACGTAGCAGGTGCATTGGTAAGACCAAATGGCACCACTGTGAATTCATAATGGCCATACCTAGTCCTGAAGGCTGTCTTATGGATATCTTCTTCCTTAATCCTCACTTGATGGTACCTAGACCTCAAGTCAATCTTTGAGAACACTCTAGATTCCTTCATTTGGTCAAACAAGTCATCAATTCTTGGCAATGGATACTTGTTCTTAATTGTCACTTTATTAAGCTTCCTGTAATACATAGCCTCAACGTTCCATCCTTCTTCTTGACAAAAAACACAAGTGCACCCCAAGGAGATACAATAGTTCTGATATATTCCTTATCCATTAATTCTTGTAGCTTCATCTTTAATTCTATCAGCTCTGGGGTTCTCATTCTGTAAAGAGATTTGGAAATTGGTGTTGTCGCTGGAACAAGGTTAATGGAAAATTCAATGTCTCTCTTGGGTGGAAGCCCTGGCACTTCATCTGGGAATACATCTTGGAACTCTTGCAATATATGGAAGTCTTCTAACTTGGTTCCTTTATCTTCTACTGAATCTGACACATGCACAACATATAATTGACAACCCTTTTTGTAAAACTTCCTCAGCTGTAAGGCTGAAATCTACCTTACTGAAACATGCTTTGGAATCCCCTTTAATAACCTTGTCTTTCCTTCATCATCAAGGCATCCAAGTGCTTTCTCATAACAATCCAACTTGGCTCTATGTATTTCCAACCAATCCATGCCAATTAAGGCATCATATTATCCCAATGGAATTACATTTAATTCTGCATGTGTGAGGAGTCCATTCAACTCTATAGGGCACTCCTTCACTACTTCACTTACCTTCCTCTTGGTACTTGTGTCTAATTGAACTAGCCAAGATTTACCATGCTTTACTTTACCAAGAGAACAAATTTCAACTACCTCAAGAGATACATAGCTATGAGTGGACCCTGGATCAATCAAAATAGAAATAGATTGCTTAGCAATCTTAACTTCAATTTCCACCATTGCTGATTGACGGTCTGCTTGGTGATCATCCAGTGTTGCACAAATCCTATGTGTTTCCATTTCCATATCTCCCACTGTGGCTGCTCCTTCAATGTTGTGCAAGTTTCTTGGATTTTCCTTCCCATGTGGGAAATCCCTAAGCAAATGGTTTCCTTTGCATCCACAACATTGAAGTGTCCCTTTTGGTGTCTTTTATGTTGCTATAGGTGGCTTAAATTCTCTTCTTGCTTGCTGGTCCTGTGGAAAGGTTCTGGGATGATTTTTGAATGGTGGTTTGAATCCATTTTTCTTTGGTTCAAACTTTCGTCTGGGATTACCTTCCCATACTGGATGGATCTCTGATTTACCTCTACCCTGTTCATAGCAATGCTCTACCATTCTAATGGCTTCATCCAAGCTTGGTGGATTTACAAACTCTATCCTATATTTGTAACTCTGTGGTAGAATACCAAGGAAACATTGGATCTTCACTTTTTCATCCCGAATGTAGTCTACATACCTTAGTAACTCCAAAAACTTGTGGACATGATCATCCATGGTATTATGTCCCAATCTAAGTTAAGTGAACTATTTTCTCTTATTATCATAATACCTAGATGATAGGTATTTCTCCTGGAAGTACCTTTTAAACCTTTCCCAGCTGATTCTTCTTTCACTAATTCCTTTCACTTGCATGAGGTGTTCCCACCAGTTTGAATCTCTTCCACTAAGGTTATAGAGGGAAACACATGGCCTTTCATTCTCTGAATACACATGCATTCTGAAGTAATTTTTAATTACAAGAAGCCATGCCTTTGCTTCTTGATCTTCTTTTCTTTCACCATCAAAAGTGGGAGACCTTGCCTTCCTAAATTCACCTCGTGGAATACCTCTGTGCTTCTTTCTGCTCTTACTCCTATTGGAAGTATGTCTTGGAATTCCTTGGGAACCCTCAGGATCATCTGACCTGCTAGAGGAAAACCTAGGAGAGGGTGTTCTATGCCTTCTGCTCACAGATTTCCTTCTAGGGCTTGGAGTTCTTCTCTTAGAATGGTCCCTAAACTGAATTTATGCATTTCTTTCTTCTCAGCATTCGTTGCTTGGGTTAGACCCACCATTTATTCTCTAATGCATGTATATGAGGCTCTGCAATATGGCCGCATTGAGTTGATGTTGTTCTCCTTGTGCTTTAATCATTCGCTCATTGAAACTTACCATAGTCTTGGCCCAGTTTGGGGGCATTACTTGTGCCCTTCTTCTGTCATATTTGGCCTTTGTGTGTGCTTCTTGCACGTTCTCACCCAACGCGTTGCCCTCTGGTTTGAATGGATATTGTGCACCGTTGAAGGTGACCATTCTCCCACCGTTATGTGCGCTGCCCTGTTATACAACTCGACTTATTGCTGTTGCTATCGCTATGCATAACAGAGACATCTATTAGACATCATAAGCATGCAATTAAACTCTATCATACCCATTCAAACCTGGAACTATTCATTTATACAATCAATTACTCAAATAATTTCATCAAAACCACTCCATGGCACATTTCTTGACCGTAATTTCATGCATGGTTCATCCCTGACAGCTCCCAGTTTTGCAACCGAAGATCTGATACCACTCTTGTCACGTCCTCACACCTCCCTGATGACCTTCTGAGGTCATGGGAGACCCTGACACTTTTTTCTTCTTCCAAACCTTCCAATTCATTCACACAGTCGCCATGATCTTCGACCCGCAATCCTTCTTCCACAATCCACATGTGGATGTCGGAAAGCGGAACCCAATTTCAATTCCCGCAGAAGACTTACCGTCCCTCATTCTGTAATCTACAATACGCATTGAGGGATTCAGAAACGTGGAAAGTGTAATATTATGCACCATAAACTTCCCTTCCGCAATATGCAATTCAGCCTTGCGGAAATCGGAAATGCAGAAATCCAAAACCACCTTCTCATAAGTTCTCCCCTCCCGCAATCCACAATCTGCATTGCAGACTGCAGGAATGAAAAAACTCAATTCGCACTTCTGGGGAAAAAAATCACCTTCCGCATTCCACAATCCATAACCCACTTGCGGATGCAGAAATGCGGAATTCCTTTCACACCGCTTCACCATTTGGTCCCCGACCTCCGCCACCCGCAATCCACAATCCACATTGCGGATGCGGAAAGGCCAGGTCCACAGACCCCGGCTCCTGCAAGCTCCCAGAGTAAACTTTTGAGGGGCATAAATCCTCCATCCAAGGTCCAAATGGGACAAGGTTGGTACCATTGAAAATATCTTGGAGAGATCTATCTAATGGTGAAATACTCACCCACAATTAAGGTCTCTAACCTTGTCATTTTCTCAGCTAAATTTATTGCCTATAACCCCCTACAACATGCCTTCAATCTTTCAATAGGGACCCTACCTGTCTCTTGTCATACTTATCCCTTCACCTGACCCACAGAGGGGTTTTGAAACGCATAAGGGTTGTCCCCTTCCTTTCCCAAGTCTAGGTGAGGTCAAACCATCCCTTTTAAGGGTGAATACAATGCATAATAACCGCATATAATGGACTAAGTTAGCCAATCACATTAACAAGCTACAAGGGTTAGACATGCCTATCATTCACAAGGTTAATCAATACATCACTATACATAAGGTGCATGAAGTTAGATCTAACCATTACACCTTTCGCATGCCATATTTATAATGCATTAAACTCATGCAATGGAATGAAGTATTCAACATGAACTCAACCTTCTACTAAGGCTTATACACAGTCTAACTATTGATCAAATTCATACAACATTCATTCAACAACTTGATCATCAACACATAAGCATAACACATGAAACATCACAGTTTACACCACATGAACACTTATCTTTAAGTCTTGAAGCTGTCCAAGCAACTGGCTAAGTGAGAGCAATGTTCCACCCAACCTTAGGTCTCTGTCTAGCCTATACTCTTTCAGCTGAGAGACCACCCTGAGCTGGGCTATGTATCCACTAAGGAGGCCTAAAGAATCTCTCTCTCATAGTCAATATCTCATCCCCATGCTAAGTCAATATGTAGTTGGGTTTATCAAGCATTCCATGGCACTTACCCATGCTAATCCAACCTACAGTGGGTTTATGAAGCATATAAGGGAATAATGGTCATGCTAAGCCAACCTGGAGTTGGGTTTATCAAGCATACCAGGCATACTGGTCATGCTAAGCCAACCTACAATTGGGTTTATCAAGCATACCAGGAAACAGAACCATGCTAAGCCAACCTCCAGTTGGGTTTATCAAGCATACAAGGATAACATGAAGGATATTGCTAAGCCAGTGAGTCTAACCACATAGTTGCATGCATCTCAACACTCAACAGACATAGCACTTACATTACCTACCTCACCCAACACAATGAAGGCCCTCTTCTCTACTGCATAGTCCCTCAAGGCCCCTTCCCTTATGATGCTATTCAGGGTGGGCATAGAAAGGTTGAGTTTCTAGTTCTATGAGACTTTCAACCTTCACTTGGTTTATTAAGCAACCCAACCCTTAATTGACCTTCTTTCTCTGTTAAAACAAACTGATGCTTATCCGACTACAAACAAAGCTTTGTCCTGCAGTTTAATTCTCTGTAGACATAACTTGGGAATTCTCATGAATTCCTCAAGATACTAACACTCTGTCATTCACCACAAGGTTTCCTTTCATGGGTTTCCCAAATTGATGAGACTTACATGTAGGGTTTTCTATGGAAATTGACTCTGTGATTTTCGGTTTACACAGGGATTGTGATTTTAGCTGGTTTTCACTCACGACTCAGCTCGGTGTTTGCGTGAATGAATGCGTGACTCCCTCTCGAATTCCCCCCATTTCTGAGTCAACCCCCATAATATTCCTCCCGAATGCCCCATTCCCAGGTGATTGAGTGTCTTACGGGGAGAGTAACACAGGCCATGCCCTACCATATGGATCCGCAGGGCCGCCCCATACTCAGTCGGCTCATGAACATGGTTCTCAACCACCCACTGTCACAGAATTAAATGTCAGCATGGAGGTCAAATGGGTTTACCAATGGAAAAGTGGCAGCATGGGTTCCCATCCCATAACCCCCTCACCTCTCTCTAGTACATACACATGGCCCCTTCTCATTAGTTTCCTCCCTTAGCCAGCTCTTGGTTATTTAATTGCAATAATTAATAATTGCATTATTTACATCTCTTCATGGCTTAACAACTCATGGATAATCAAACTGCCCAATACTTTCCCATGCAATTAAACTTGAACATCCACTAGTGGGGCCTTGGACTTGAGCTCCACACTAGGGAAAACACACACATAGCATGTACACAATATTTACATTGAGGCCAATAAACATAAGGGGAAAATGGGGTATTACACAAACTATAACCTAGATATAACATCTAGATAATTAAAAATATTAGAACCAACTACATTGGGTAGAATGTCTAGGTTTACAATATTTTAATAAAATGAACAAGTAATAGACAAAATATATTCGCATTATGTAAAACAACATTGTCAACCAATGACTTGAATTTTAAAATAATGCATGCATATTTGTCTAATCCACACATGTTATAACCCATGCAAACTATAACCTATATATATGACCTAAATAATAAAAGATATCATGTACCAACTACATTGGGAGGTTTACAATATTTTAATAATATGAACAAAATATGTTCGCATTATGTAAAACAACATTGTCGACCAATGACTTGAATTTTAAAATAATGCATGCATATTGTTCTAATACACACATGTTATAACCCATGCAAACTATAACCTATATATAAAACCTAGATAATGAAAAATATCATGGACCAACTACATTGGGTAGAATGTCCATGTTTACAATATTTTAATTATATGAACAAATAATGGAAAAAATATGCTCACATTATGTAGAACAACATTCTTGACCAATGACTTGAATTTTAAAATAATGCATGCATATTGTTATGATCCACACACATTATAAACCATGCAAATTATAACTTATATATAACACCTAGATAATAAAAATATTATGAACTAGCTACATTAGGTAGAATGTCTAGGTTTACATTATTTTAGTAATGTGAACAAATAATGGATAAAATGTGCTTGCATTATGTAAAACAACATTCTCGACCAATGACTTAAATTTTCAAATAACTCGTGCATATCATTTAGATCCACACTCATAATGTACATATACAATTTTCATAACCATTATCCATCCATGGCCAAATGATTTTTTTATAGATCAATAAAACATATCCATAGTAACATATATTTAGGTCATACATAATGTTAAATATTTAGGATCCATAATTAGGTCAAGCAGATCATTAAATAGGTGATGGATTTTATAAATGGCCCATGAGTCCTAGAAGCAATTATTGTGGTCTAAACACTTTATTTTTAGCTTTAAATCTTTGTCTAGACCCTAAGCCACATATGTTGTGATAAACATTTAAATGCTGACAACATCCAATTGGTAGGTTAAATACTCTCTTTGGTGGGATTATGCATTTTTGGATGGGCCCTTATACTTGGCCCATGATACCTAGAAGAAATTATTATGCATAAGTCACTATTATTATTCCATAAACCATGGTGCAAGACCTCAAGCTATTCATTTCTATAAAATATTGCGAAATGATTCATTGTCAAAACCCAAAAATTCCGAAAAATTTTAAAATTTTTAAAGTAGCATGTAATATTAATAAATGCATTCATTGATCTGTCTAATTAGCTTAAGTGATCATAATTGTGTCTGAATGATCTTTTGTATACTTAGATTTTTATATGAGTTTCTTTATCGTTGCTGATTGTTTTCTGTTTTTCAACCACAAGGGGGAGTTGCCATAGCAGACTGGGCTTACTTAGCTTCCGAGCTAATGCATCAAATTGTTTTTCTCTTACAAATATTCAGGTAACGTGCGGGTCACTACATTTAAATCTTTAAAGTATTGTAAAACAAAAAAGCTGTTCCCAAATCATTCAGTAGAATTTTAAGCATGCTAACCAGGTTTATCAGGCCTCTTAAAGGTAGAACTCTTCCTGCATCATGCCAAGTTCAAATTCTGAATATGTTTTGATTTATACTTTAATTGCAAAGGATTTGGGAGTTAATAATATCACTATGTTTGTACTTTTCTTATCTTCAGCAATTGCAAGGAGTACCTGTCAATACATGTCTTCTATTATTATTTAAGGGTTTGCATAGATTGGAATCTACTTTTGTTTCCATAAATAACACTTAAATAAAATCTATAAGCACTTATAGAAATAGTCCTCAATTATCATAATTGATTAAACTTGTTGGATATTAAGGATCCCAAAAGTCTATTTTTGTTTATATACCACTAGGAGTCTGAGACTATTAAGAGATTCTTATTTTATTATAACTAGAAGTAGCAAGGACTAGGGTATCCTTAGTCCAATTTTTGTGAGTTGTATAGTTTGAATTTCACCAGTTAGAGTCACATAATGAAGGAATGACATGTCTTAAACCATCTGTGCAAAGCTGTAACCAACGGCCATTAGGAGTGGAATTGTAACAGCTAAACCCTAATATGATTTCTTTATATTACAGGCTTAAAGAATAATCTAAGTCTTATCACATAAGAATATAGGGTGAATGGCAATATAGTATTAGGTTTAACAACCACATAAAACTCATTTGGACCCTACCTCTTTATAATTTATATATTAATAATCAAACTCTCTATGACTAAATAGGCTCTAAGACTTAAATTCAAATGCTATTGACAAAGTATAGTTTTAAAGAATATAGGGCAAGGTGTAATTTTCTTTATACAAAGTTCCAAGCATTGTTCTAACATGGATATGATGGCAGGTTTAAAACTTATGGGTCATGACCACCATGGAATATCCATTCTATGATTATACTATGATCTTGGTGTACCCACGCTATGATTTTTAATTGAAAAACAAACAATTGATAACACATTGAGGAACTTTGGAACGTAGACCCACTGCATGGGAATATTAAAATGATACGTGGTGCTTTCAGAACCAAGTGTTGATGGTATAAAGCATTGACTCAACCCTAACTTGGCATTTCTCCCTCGCCTTCGGGCTCGATCGCTCTGAGAACCCTCCTGCCCGAACCTTCCTGTTACAGTGTTTGGTGGCAGCTTCTATGTTGTTTCACTCCTTCGTGCTTGTCAACTGCTATGCGTGGGGTCGTTATACGTTGTTATTGGCGACCAAATGGTTGTTAGAAACCTAGGTTCTTTCTTTACTACCCTCACTGTCTCTGTCACGGCATGACTGCAATTTTCTTGATTTGGTTCTGTTTAAGCTTCCCAGATGGATGATACCCCATGCTTCTGTCAGCTCATTTGTTCATTCAAACGTAAGGGTGGGGTATTACACTTTCTCTGCTCGGGAGTAACAGGCTTTTTATGGTGTTTGAAAACCTTTTAGCTTGGTAAGTTATTAGTCTTTTTCCTTCGTTATTTCAGTTAAAGATTTAGTTTAACAAAATAAAGTTTGTAGCTGATACCACTCCGTGGTTGCAGGTTCTGGCCCCTCTCAGAGGCGTGGATGTCACAAGCTTCTACAAATGGCGTTCCGGGTAAGCCTGGTTTCCACCATGGCATTCTCCTTCTTACTGGTTGTTAGGGCGGTTAGGGTTTGGATTTGGAAAGAACAACTCTGTGACTATCTCCGTTTTGTTTAGTCTTGTAACTGCTTGTCACCACGAGTTCCTTGACAGGTTTAACCCTATGATGTAAAGGAAATGTTATGGCTTCAGTCGTTTATAATTTACTATTCTTGCTTTTGGTAGATAGGGTTTGCTACAGAAGGTCTAATGTATAAGAATAAAAGAAGACAAAGGCTGGGAGCCTGTCTGTAAATGAGGTTACGGCCTTGTGGTTTTAATACTGTACTTGTAAAGTTTTACTCAGGGTTTTTACCCAGGGTTTGAAATTTAACTTAATATAAAGTTCTGCCTATACAACGGGCTTGTACATTGCATGCGTTTTCTTTTTGTTCTATGCTATGTACAATAGTAAGTAAATCTTTAGTTTTTAAATCACTTATACAGTGGATTGTGACTCGGCTATAGGTAGAATATTATCTTAACTATTTAGCATTGGTTTTGTTATAAGTTTTTCCTGTGTGATTTAAGCTTTGATAATATGACTTATTAGAAATCCTTCTATAAATTTGTGCTGGTATGTGGTGTGTATTTTAAATTCCAAGTTTCTAAAATCACCTATACAGTGAACCTGAGCTACGGCCGCAGGTGAAATCGTGGTCTTAAGTTTTTATATTTATTTTATTTAACAAACTGGAATGATAGGGTTCAAATCGAGCTCCACAGTCGTAATTTTGTTTAGTTGCTTACTCCGTTATTATGTTTATGACTCTGTCGGAATAGAGAGACAAGTAGAAGATATTACATGATGTTTAAGCTTGATAACGAACTGGATATTGTTCTGTTAACTCTTCTGTTTTTAAAACAATAACTAGTTTATTTAACTGTGGATTAGTTCTTTGTGATGATCTTCTATTAGGGTTTTTGCACAATTGATTTGTTTAAATGCTTATTATGTCATTATGAATATGACTCTGTCGGTACTGAGAGTCAAGTGAAGGATATAAGTATAAAGTTTTGAGCTCGATAATGAGCTAATACTATTTTGCTGTCTCTTTGTTTTTAAAACAGTAACTAGGTTATTTAACCATGTTAGATTCTTTGTGATAACTTCCTGCTAGGGTTTTGCTCATGTATTTAATTGTTAAACAAAGACTTGCTAAAAATTAATTAGGGTTTGTACCCTTATATAGAGATCCTAACTACGACTACAAACTCCTGCAAAGACTGTCAGCCATGATATAAATATTGTAATGTTTAAGATTATATTTACTATTGTCTTCTATGACTGTTTGTTTAATTTTGAATACACAGAGCATAAATATCTTATTCGTAACCCTAACTTAACTATTCAACCATTATAACTAAACTAGGTTTATAATTGCAATAATAACCTATTGTTTAAATTATTACTATTGTATGGAATGCATTAACGCTACCTTGTCAATAATGTAATAATGATATTAAAGAATGCTGAAAACTCAATAACTATACCAAATATATCTACTGCTATTCTGAGATACTAACATTACTAACTAATTACTCTTCAAACATATAGAAATAAACACAACATACATTCATTCTTATTTAATAAACATACAGAAATAGATGGCAGAACCTGTTTAAGCTGTGGACAACAACAGCAATGGGAGGCTGTTCCTCCCTACCAACTCCTGGAGAGTGCCCAGACAGCACTTCTCAGGACTCCTGAGCTTGCTCTGGTCTCCCTGGCTAGAACTAGGTGTAGCAAAATAATTCACTCAGCCCAAATAGCTATAATGGAACCAAGTTACTGCAACATTCCTCTCAAACAACTTCCTTACTGTAATTCCCTCTTCCTCAATGGGATTCCTGAATAACATTCACCTGAATGCATTCTCCCTCTAGAACACATTCCAACCCCCAGCTCTGTTCATTGATTACTATTTAAAAGATTGCCTAGGTCTTTGTTGGGTTAACTATCATTAATGAGCCACCTGCTCTGATTCCACTTCCTTGGGGAATCATGACCCCAAATATAGGGAAGTTGCCACCTGCAACTTAGGAAGTGTTTGAGGATGCTGCCACTTGTCTTTTGCCTTTCCACCTAATTCCATCCACCAGTTTGACCAGTAACCTCTTTTTAACAGCTCTCCCATACTGTTGTCTCCACAATTTATTTATTAATAATAAAATATTCTGAATTACATTCCATTTCTAGTGACTCTGCTGAGTCATCAATTCCTACTTAGCATTAAATTTAACATAATGTCTCAGGAATATAATAAAACAATTACATAATTTTTACAAAATTGGGGTATGTGACATTCACATATTCCACTTGTAGGCCAAATATTACCTTTGTAGGTCATGTGTGGTAGTTTTGGGGACCATGAATCCTAGAATCAACTCTTAGGGCCTAAGTGGTTATTTTATTGCTCCAAACCTTTCCTTAGGCCCTAAGACTTGTTAGTCTTGTTCCAAACCTTGTTAGAGCCTAATTGCCTACTTTTCACCCCCAAACCATGGCTTGGGACCACAACCCTACTAATGTTAAACTTTGAAATGGTTCCTATATCCCACTAATAGACTAGAGATTCCCTCTATATAGGCTATATGGTGGTATGGATCCATTTACATTACCTATGAGTCTTATAAGAAAGTGTTGGGGTCTAAATGTATGATTTGTGCCTTGAAATTGTGTCCCAATACCAAAGACACATTCATATTATTCCAAACCTCGAAATGGTTTCCACATCTCACACATAGGCTAAATTTATAGTCTACATGCATTGTGTGGTACTATGGAAAATCCTGCATAACCATCACTCCTCGCAGAAATTGTTAGGGATTAATTCAATTATTTTATAACAGAAGGGATGGTGTTAGGAACCCGTGTCAACCCTTCTCTTTACTTTGTTAGTATATTGTTGTTGGACGCATATGCTTTGTAAGTCATCCCGTAGTATTTGTTGATCCATAGTTTGTATTAGCCCATGGTATTGACCCATAGTATTGGAAGCATATGCTTTGTAAGTCATCCCATAGTATTATATGTCTCATGGCATTGACCCATAGTATTGGGCATAGATTTAGTATATAAGTGTGTTTTGAGGCCAATGAAGGCACCGTGAAGTTATTTGTATTGAGCTTGCTCAAAGGAGGTTTCCCCCTCGAAGTGGCCTGCGATCAATAAAGCGATTATGAGTTATGTTATTTATGCTATCTCATGTATTTTCATTAATTAATTTTTGCAGGTTCTTCACATCTGGTATTAGAGCACTTTCTTGGGCTCGTTGGGTGGAATTTCTACCATTTTTTTCTACATATGTTGTAGGTTCGGATCTGGCAATAATCCCTATTTACTTAACTATGGGAAGTACCTGGGCATAATACCTATAAATAATTGTGAGTACCATAGGAACCCCGAAGTAGCTGGCCCATTGAGAGAACCTGGTAGCAAAAAGGGAAACGACCCCTACCTGATTGACTAGTTCCCACCCATGAGGTAAACCAAGAGCTTTTGTTTGTGGAAAAGCGGTTATCAGTTTTACTTGAGCCGTGGAGTGAGGGGTATTGCCCCAATATGCAAGTCGTTAGACAACATTAGTGGCCGAGTGAAACCCCTGAACCATTAGGAAGCCGAGCATACATAGGGTCCATATCTATTTTCAGCTGAACTATTGTCGATCACTTTCGCATCGTTGCAGATCCATCTGTTGCCGATCACTTACGTGTTGTTGCAGATCCAACCATTTTCAAATCCATTATGAGAGCCATTTCAGATCCATTTCGAGCCATTTCAGATCGATCTATTTTAGATCCATTCTGATCCATTTCATATCCCTCCATTTTCGATCCATTCTAAAATCCGTTTCAGATCCATTCTGAAATCTGTTTCAGATCAATTCTGGGAAAAAAAACTATTTTTTCGCCATATCTCCCTTGTTTTCACTCTGTTTCCCTTGAAACTTCCCTTACGCCCCTGTAATCCCATTCTGCATATTTCATTCCTAGGGACTCTATCCCAAATTCCACTTTCCAAAGGCAGAAATCCCACATTTGTCTATTTTTAGGGTTTGCCATATCTTCTTCGACTTTCACCCAATTGCCTTCAAATTTTACCACAGAGTTCCTTTACTATTTCTGCTTCTTTGTCTCTCTTTGCCAAATTTTCTCATTCTTTCATCTCGCTTCTGAAATCCTCCTTTTCTGCTTCCTTGTCCATTCAAAAGTGTCCAAAACCTAGTCAAACCCAAATTACCCATCATATTTTTTCTCAAATCCATTTTTCCTTTACTGAAACAGTTTTTGTTTTGTTTTTCTACCCACTAAAAAAAAAAAAACTCCTAGTTATGGTTGTCACCCACGCAGGAGCAAAAACCATAGAGGAAGAACTTACAGCCATCCAAACCAAACTCCAAGATCTGGATGAAAAATTTATGAGCCTCCATCTTCAGCATTCAGCCATGAATAATAACCGACAACTAGAATCTTCTGCAGCCACTGGGTTATCTTCTTCCAACAATTTTCGTGGGCCGAAGCTTAAATTTCCTCGCTTCAATGGTACTAATCTGAATGGATGGATATACCAAGCATACCAATATTTCAGTCTGCATAATACTTTTGATGTCCACAAAGTTTCACTTGCATCCTTTCATTTGGAATAGGAAGCCCTTCAATGATATCGTTGGTTTATCATAGCTCATCACGAGCCAAACTGGACAGATTTTTGCCAACTCCTTTTGCAATGATTTGGTCCTAGTGCTTTTGATGACTTCACAGGATCACTCAATAAACTTCTACAAACTAGCACTGTGAGAGAGTAATAGGCAGAATTTGAGAAACTGGCCAATCACATAGAAGGACTGTCTGATGAATTCTACAAGACTTGTTTTATCAATGGTCTCAAGGATGAAATCCGCTCAGAGGTTAAAATGTTCTATCCCAACATAATGATGAAATTCCTAGGGTTGGCTAAGTTGGAATAGGACAAGATCGCATCCCAACAATGCTCCAAACACACCTTTGTTCCCTTAAAAAATTCCCATCACACCATGTCCTCGACCAACTCCTATCAAGCATTTGTTTGAAGCAGAGATGCGGGCACGCCGAGAAAAAGAGATTTGTTGTAATTGTGATGAGAAATTCACTTGGGGACATAGATGTGTTGAGCAAAAGCTCTATCTCTTGGATGTGGATTCTCTTCCTGCCTCTGAACTTAGTGAAGAAGCTCCAGATATAATAAATGATCAGGTTGACATTCAACAGCCACTAGTTGACCCCCATTTCAGAACGACCAACCAGAGATATCTCTCCATGCTTTATCCGACGTCACCACCCCACAAAAAATGCGGGTTAGGGGTTACTTCAAGAAGCTCCCTCTTACCATACTCATTGATTCTGGTAGCGCACTCATAACTTCATTGAACCTCAGATCACCAAATAGGTTGATTGTTTTATCCATCCTTGCTCCAACTTTGAATTCATGGTTTCCAATGGGGGCACCTTACCTTGCAAGGGGAAGTGTCACAATGTGCATATCTCTATGGAAGATTATAACTTGCATTCTGACATGTTTGCCTTGGCCTTAGGTGGATGCGATGTGGTTTTGGGCATTCAATGGTTACGCACTCTTGGCCCTATCTTATGGGATTTTGTTGAACTTTGGATGTAGTTTTCAGTCAATGGGAAACAACACAAATTTACGGGCTTACAACCAGGTTCTCTCCACATCATCAGTTCACATTGCCTAGAAAATATCCTTCAGAAGAGTTCACATGGTGTCATCGCTCACCTCCATTCCATTCAGATGCACCCATCAACGGTCTCCACTACTTCCTTGGATAGATATGAAGGTGTCTTTGTTGAACCAGTGGGCTTGCCGCCTTCAAGAGACCTTTTCGGTAAGAATTTAGCCTCATCTACATCTCAGAAGGTAATGATGGCTATTTTTCATGTAGTATAGAAGTGGATACCATACCTATTAGGGAATTATTTGTGCATCAAGACTAATCTCTAGAGTCTGAAAAATTTCCTGGAACAACGGGTCTCCTCCCTAGAACACCTGAAATGGGTTATCCAACTCATGAGTTATGCCTATGGGATCACTTACAAGAAGGGTAAGGACAATCTGGTGGCAAATGCTCCTTCTCGCAAATTAGATGACCAGTTTCTCTTACAACTATTTCTCTACTTGTTCCAAATTGGTTGCAATCTGTTCAACAGGGCTATCTATTCTATGAACTCCCTGCTTCTCCATTGGCAGGGCACTCTGGGTTCCTCAAAACGTATGACCAAGAACAATGTAACTTATTTTGGCAGGGACTGAAAATGACAATTCAACAGTTGGTGGCTGACTGTGATACTTTCCAGGTTAACAAGGGTGAAACGACACTCCTTTCGAGATTGCTCGAACCCTTGTCTATCCATACACAGATTTGGACAGCTATTTCTATGGATTTCCTAGAAGCACTCCGGTGGTACAATACCACCTCTAAAATGACACCATATGAAGCAGTCTATAGACAGGCACCGCCAATTCTTCTTCCATACACCCTCAGCAGTTCCCCAGTTCAGGAAATTGACTCGGTTCTTCGAAACCGCAATCAGATTCTTCTCATTCTGCGGGACAATCTTCACATGGCAAGAATTCGACTAAAACAACAAGCCGATCAACACCGTTCTGAGTGTACTTTTCACGCAACTGATATGGTTCTTCTTCATCTACATCCTTCCACGCAATCCTCCCTGAAACTCAGAAGGCTTCATCTTCTATCTCAATCTATCACAGAGGTATTCATTCAGTGGCACGGAATGTAACCCGAGGATGCTCCAGGGGAACCACTCCTTCAGATTCCGCATCAATTTCCACATCTAAAGCTTTGAGAAAAAATATTTTTCTAAGGGAGGGGGGATGTTAGGAACCTGTGTCGACCCTTCTCTTTACTTTGTTAGTATATTGTTGTTGGACGCATATCCTTTGTAAGTCATCCCGTAGTATTTGTTGATCCATAGTTTGTATTAGCCCATGGTATTGAACCATAGTATTGGACGCATATGCTTTGTAAGTCGTTTCGTATTATTATATGTCCCATGGAATTGACCCATAGTATTAGTATATAAGTGTGTGTTGAGGCCAATGAAGGCACCGTGAAGTTATTTGTATTGATCTTGCTCAAAGGAGGTTGCCCCCTCGAAGTGGCCTGCGATCAATAAAGCGATTTATGAGTTCTTTTAGTTATGCTATCTCGTGTATTTTCATTAATTAATTGTTGCAGGTTCTTCACAGATGGATTATGCTCTCATACACATACTTATTATTTAAAACCTCAAAATAATGCTCATATCATAAGCATCAAAATAAGAGATAAAAAGAGCAACACTAGACTCAATACAGAAGTTTTTGATAAATCAATAAAATATGGCTATAAGGACATATATTTAGGCCATACATAATGTTAACTATACATGATTCACAGTTCTGTCAAGTAGCTCCCTAAATAGGTGATGGGCCTTATGAATGGTTCATGACTCATAGAAGCAATTATTGTGGTCTAAATGCTTAGTTTTAAGCTTTAAAACATGCCCTAGACCCTATGACACATACATGTTGTGATAAACCTTGAAATGGTGACAACATGCAACTAGTAGGATAAGGTATCTCTTCAATGGGATTATGTTATAGTCTAGGGCCTCACGCATGAGTGATGAACCTTAGAAGATATTATAATGGCCCGAGTCATTATCATTATTCTTTAAACAATGGACCAAGACCTTAGACTTGTTGTTTATATGAAATTTTTTTCAATGATACACATATTCCACACTTAGAAGCCTGCTAATTGGTTTGATGGTCAAGTATAGGTTGTGCGCTTTAGTTCCATCCATTTTTGGGATTAGTTGATTCGATAGGTGATTTGTTACACTCTCCTTAGTTGATTTTGACTTCCATGACCATTGTTTTGATATCATAATCTACCAATGGCCTTTGTGGGATTTGGGTTAGCATGCAATTTAGCATTGTAACTCAACTTTTGGTTCATCCCACATCACCAGTGATGCTTACCAAAAATAGCCCACTTGGAGCTCTTGATTTGCTCTAGTTGATAAAACTTGCAAGTGAGCTCCAACTATCCCGAGTGAAACTTTGTAGGTAACTAAATACTAGATGGTTCAATTAGTATTTCACCCCTATTTCCAAGTTAAATGAATGATTTGTACTTCAATATGGCTATGGCCCTCCACCAATATTATATATATGTGTGTGTGTGTGTGTGTGTGTGTGTAAAGTGTCCCATTTTGGATGGTCTAGCCCATGACACCCAAAAAGGGTTCTTTTGATGAATCAATGTACAAGTCATATGTTTCATACTTGGTATAGACATATGTTGCAAACCTGGTTTGGATCATATGACTAGTGAGTGCTTACATATATATGGTTATACTTTCGATTATGTGTATTAGACTGATTTTGGTTCTGTACATGTTATATGTATGTTTGTCTTTCTGCATCTAACTTATGACATAGGTGTATGAGATGGTTCATGAACTATGATTGTCATATATGGACCTAAGGTTGGCCGTTATTGGATGGATCTAAAGATGAATTATGATGTGATTAATGGTAACTAATTCATATGATTATGTATACTTAACCTTGCAATGAGCAAGATTTGGTATGGAAATTGATACTTGCTGGCAAGGATGCTTAGATCATAAATGACCGTGGAGGTCATGAATACATTTGGGTAAAATGTACTTTAGCTAAATTCATTGTGAATTTTACTTGATTCTTTTAATCTATGATCTTATGTTGTGTGCAAGTCTTGGGAAAAGACCTTGCCAAGAGACCATCAAATGGGTATGAGCTCACAACCAGTACCTTGAGATGAAGCGCACAACATAACTTATTTTGGCAGGGACTGAAAATGACAAGTCAACAGATGGTGGCTGACTGTGATACTTTCCAGGTCAACAAGGGTGAAATGACACTCCTTTCGGGACTGCTCGAACCCTTGCCTATCCCTACAGAGATTTGGATAGCTATTTCTATGGATTTCCTTGAAGCGCTCCGGTGGTGCAATACCACCTCTAAAATGACACCATATGAAGTAGTCTATAGACAGGCACCGCCAATTCTTCTTCCATACACCCTCAACAGTTCCCCAGTTTAGGCAATTGACTCGGTTCTTCGAAACTGCGATTAGATTATTCTCATTCTGCAGGACAATCTTCACATGGCAAGAATTCGACTAAAATAACAAGTCGATCAACACCGTTCTGAGTGCACTTTTCACGCAGCTGATATGGTTCTTCTTTGTCTACATCCTTCCATGCAATCCTCCATGAAACTCAAAAGGCATCAGCTTCTCTCTCAATCTATCATAGAGGTATTCATTCAGTGTCACGGAATGTAACCCGAGGATGCTCTAGGGGAACCACTCCTTCAGATTCCACATCAATTTCCACATCTAAAGCTTTGAGGACAAAGATTTTTCTAAGGGAGGGGGGATGTTAGGAACCCGTTTCAACCCTTCTCTTTACTTTGTTAATATATTGTTGCTGGACGCATATGCTTTGTAAGTCATCCTGTAGTATTTGTTGATCCATAGTTTGTATTAGCCCATGGTATTGAACTATAGTATTGGATGCATATGCTTTGTAAGTCGTCCCATATTATTGTATGTCCCATGGAATTGAACCATAGTATTGGGCATAGATTTAATATATAAGTGTGTGTTGAGGCCAATGAAGGCATTGTGAAGTTATTTGTATTGAGCTTGCTCAAAGGAGGTTGCCCCCTCGAGGTGGCCTATGATCAATAAAGTGATTCTAAGTTCTGTTATTTATGCTATCTCGTGTATTTTCATTAATTAATTGTTGCAGGTTCTTCATAAATGGATTATGCTCTCATACACATACTTATTATTTGAAACCTCAAAATAATGCTCATATCATAGGCATCAAACTAAGAGATAAAAATAGCAACACTAGAGGAAATACACTAGTTTTTGATAAATCAATAAAATAGGGCTATAAGGACATATATTTAGGCCATAAATAATGTTAATTACACATGATTCATAGTTACTTCAAGTAGCTCCCTAAATAGGTGATGGGCCTTATGAATGGTTCATGACTCATAGAAGCAATTATTGTGGTCTAAATGCTTAGTTTTAAGCTTTAAACCATGCCCTAGGCCCTATGACACATACATGTTGTGATAAACGTTGAAATGGTGACAACATGCAAGTAGTAGGATAAGGTATTTCTTCAATGGGATTATGTTATAGTCTAGGTCCTCACGCATGGGTGATGAACCCTAGAAGATATTATAATGGCCTGAGTCATTATCATTATTATTTAAACAATGGACCAAGACCCTATACTTGTTTTTTATATGAAAAAAATTTCAATGATACACATATTCCACACTTAGAAGCCTGCTAATTGGTCTGATGGTCAAGCATAGGTTGTGCACTTTAGTTCCATCCATTTTTGGGATTAGTTGATTCGATAGGTGAGTTGTTACACTCTCCTTAGTTGATTTTGACTTCCATGACCATTGTTTTGATATCATAATCTACCAATGGCCTTTGTGGGATTTGGGTTAGCATGCAATTTAGCATCGTAACTCAACTTTCGGTTCATCCTGCATCACCAGTGATGCTTACCAAAAATAGCCCACTTGGAGCTCTTGATTTGCTCTAGTTGATAAAACTTGCAAGTGAGCTCCAACTATCCTGAGTGAAACTTTGTAGGTGACTAACTACTAGATGGTTCAATTAGTATTTCACCCCTATTTCCAAGTTAAACGAATGATTTGTAATTCAATATGGCTATGGCCCTCCACCAATATTATATATGTGTGTGTGTATGTATGCATGCATGCATGTATGTATGTATGTATGTATGTATGTATATATGCATGTATGTATGTATGTATGTATGTATGTATGTAAAGTGTCCCATTTTGGATGGTCTAGCCCATGACACCCAAAAAGGGTTCTTTTGATGAATCAATGTATAGGTCATATGTTTCATACTTGTGTATAGACATATGTTGCAAACCTGGTTTGGATCATATGACTAGTGAGTGCTTACATATATATGGTTGTACTTTAGATTATGTGTATTAGACTGATTTTGGTTGTGTACATGTTATATGTATGTTTCTCTTTTTGCATCTAGCTTATGACATAGGTGTATGAGATGGTTCATGAACTATGATTGTCATATATGGACCTAAGGTTGGCCGTTATTGGATGGATCCAAAGATGAATTATGATGTTATTAATGGTAACTAATTCATATGATTATGTATACTTAACCTTGCAATGAGCAAGATTTGGTAGGGAAATTGATACTTGCCGGCAAGGATGCTTGGATCATAAATGACCATGGAGGTCATGAATACATTTGGGTAAAATGTACTTTAGCTAAATTCATTGTGAATTTTACTTGATTCTTTTAATCTATGATCTTATGTTGTGTGTAGGTCTTGGGAAAAGACCTTGCCAAGAGACCATCAAATGGGTATGATCTCACAACCAGTAACTTGAGATGAAGCGTGGAGCTTCAATGCAGAATGGATGAGAAGCCTTTGAAGTTAGGGCATGGAGTCTCAAGTCCATGGAAGATCGAGACATGGAGTCTTGGATCCATGGAATAGATCAGGGCATGGAGTACTAGATCTATAGGGCATGGAGTCCTAATAAGTTTGGGGGGTGCGCAATAGGGGTTTGGAATCTCTATTCCCCAATAGAAAATACCACTCATAGGAATAAATCAAATAGGTAAGCTAATCTAGGATAATCTGAATTAATTTTATTCTAAATTTACTCACTTTTGAGAGGTTTTAAACTTTAATAGTATTTTAATCAAATATTTAAAAATGAGAAAAAACATATAATTGGAAATAACGTCAAAGTGACACATGGGTGGGGTGAATATTAGGTGATAAAGAAAATAAATAATTATGGAAAAATGGAAAGGGTGACACCTTAGGGGAGGTGATGAATAATACATATTTTTTGAGTTAAATAATTAAATTATTTTTGCATGAGGGGATGAGGTGGCATCCCTCTCAAACGCCATAAATTGAGAACGACCCCCCGATTGTCATATCCCCTACCTTTGATCCGGCTCAAGGGAGGGAACATGACTAAAAATTCGGGAAAATCTGGCCCCATCATAAAATTCATAACAAGTAAAATGCAAACAAATATACATGTGTGCATATTTATAATCAAAATAAACACAGCGGAAATAAACTCTACACACATCTAGCATGCATTAAACATATTCATAACAATCATCAAATAAATAAATTATAGAATTAACACAACAGAGTACTTATCTTGAAATGAAGTAGTCCCAAGCAACTGGCTATGTAACTACAACGTTCCACCCAACCATAGGGTAGTTGTGCTCATCAATCTCTCAACACAACTGGCACCCACGAGCTGGGCATGATTTCCACAAGGAAGAGGGAACAACAACTAACACATATCCAAGTCTAGACACATCTCAGCCAAGACAGTCTACAACTAGGTTTATCAGGCTGTTAAGGTAGTAGGCTAAAGATTTTTAATTATGGGAGGCCCAAAACAAGATTTCCATGGGTTTTTCCAAATCATGGCACACCAAAACGGATTGTGAGAGGGAAAAATGACCATAGGGAACAAAAAAATTTCTACCACAGGTATATGAGCATTCAAATGGAAAAAACAACCTCTATGGACCCCCAAATCATGACTCCCTTCCTCCCAGACATTCTGCAACACCAAAAACATGTTTCCCAACTAGAAAATGAAGGAATACTCAACAAAAATGTGGAGGAAAATGCCCAACAATCTAGAAATACGTGAGAGATCCAAACCAATGGATGAATAATGGAACGGGGAGAAAATTTGTGGTTCTTTTCTTGCCCAATAAGATAAACAAGTTTTTAAAAAATGATGGCTTCCCCATACACGAAATTGGACAACCATGCCTCTCCATTTCCCAACATAATAACTACCTCAACCACCTCTTGGGAAGAATTAAATGATTGGGTGTATAATTCAAAATGGGTAGTTGATGGTTCTCTCATTGACACTTGTATTAACATTATTGGCTTCAAGGGTTTGAATATTTCCCTCCCTATTCCTTGTAAAAATCACACCCCCATACTCTTGTTGCACTACATAGCTAGTTGTGGGTATTTGATTAAAATACATATTTACACGATATTTGTAATTTGCATTGTGCTAGGCTAGAACGCGATCCACATGCATGATTTTTAATTGCCCATACATAAACAATAAATCAATGGTGGGGCCTTGGCCTTGAGCTTCTCACCATGATTTTATAACGATATTACATCATTTACATATTTAATGCAATGGGGTCAAAATCAGAGTGTTACATTCCCCTCCCCCTAAAATTAGCATCGTCCTTAGTGCTCTTCAAAATTGAACAAAAATGGATATCCCATTCTCATGATATCATCCATATCCCATGTAGCCTCATCGGGACTGTTGTGCTTTCATTGCACCTTTACTTGTCCGATGGCTCAGTTCCGGAGCAATGTTACCTTCTTGTCTATGATACACAAAGGATCAGTTTGGAACTCTCCCTCGAGTTACACTTGGATCACATCCCAATTAATCACATGGTTAGGATCATGTACATTTTTCTTAATCAAAGAAACATGAAAAAATTATGAGCTCTAGTGTTATCAAGAAATGCAAGTCTATATGAAACTAGACCTATTCTTTCAAGCACTTCAAATGGTCCACAATATCTGGGTGATTGCTTGGAACAACTCCCAAGCCTGAAGGAACTGTTCCTTGGCCTCACTCTAAGATAAAAATGATCCCCAACACTGAACTCCTTATGCACCATATGCTTATCTACATAGATTTTTTGTCTATCTTGGGTTGCTTTTAAATTTTGCTTGATATTTGCAACCTCTTGTTCCATTTCCTTAAGCAATTATGGCCCAAGTACAATTTTGTTCACTGGATTATCCCAAGTCACTAGTGTCCTGCACTTTTGGCCATACAAAGTCTCAAATGGACTCATACCCAATAATGCTTGTTTCCCATTATTATATGCAAACTCTACCAAGTGTACATAATCCTCCCACTTGGATGGGTTTTCTATTACATATATGCGAAACATGTCTTCAAGCACCTGATTTAATCTTTTTGTTTTTCCATTTGTCTGAGGATGGTATGCGGTCCTAAAGTTCAGCTGTGTACCCAAATATGCAAAAAGAACCTTCCAAAAATTGGAAGTGAACTTGGTATCCCTGTCAGAAATTATTTCCTTAGGAAATCCATGCAATCTTAAAATTTCATTCATGAAAATATTTGCAATGGCATCGGTTTTATACTTGGACTTAACCGGTATAAAATGTGCTACCTTTGTTAACTTCTCCACCACCACCATGCTGGAATCATTTTGTGGCATGGTCATTGGCAAACCTGTAATAAAATCCATGGATATTACTTCCCATTTCCATTCTGGAATTGGCAATGGATGCAATAATAGTGCTGGATGTTGGTGTTCAACCTTCACCCACTGACATTTCATTCACTTAGAAATGTATTCAACGATGTTCTTCTTCATCCCTAGCCAAAAATATTTTTTTTGGCTGTAGCAATTGTTTTTTGTTATCCCTGGTGATTGGAATATGGAGATTTATCGATTTAATCCATAATAACCCTCTTCAAGTCTATGACATTTGGAATATAAATTCTATTCTTATAATTAAGAATTCTGTCACTTTCCAAATGATACCCTTCACACTTCTTTTCAAGGTTTCGTTGTTGCAATTTGTCCTTTATCTGCACATACATTTCATCTTCAACAATACAGTTGACGGTCTGCTACCTCAAATTTGATTGGAAAGCACTAAGGGATGCCACATGCATTTCATGTAATTTTCTATTGAGTGCATCAACCACCTTATTTTCTTCCCCCTTTATGTGTTTGATCTCAAAATCAAATTCACACAAAAATTCCATCCATCTAGCTTGCCTAGCATTTAATGTTGGCTGCTCAAACAAATATTCCAGACCATAATGGTCTATTCTTAGGTCAAATTTTCTGCCCATCAAGTAGTGCCTTCACATCCTTAAAGCATGTACTATGGCTGCAAGTTCTAAATCATGAGTAGCATAGTTATTCTCATGCACCTTCAAATTTATTGAATCATAGCATACTACATGGTTGTCTTGCATAATAAATCCTCCAAGTCCTTTATTACATGCATCAGTACACACCACAAAGTCTTTTTCCAAGTCTCCAATTTTCAAAATTGGTGCACTCGTGAGAAGATTCTTCAACTACTGGAAACTTTCTTCACATTTTGGTGTCCACTCAAACATTATCCTCTTCTTTTTCAAAGAAGTGATTGAATGTGCAACCTTGGAGAATCCTTTAATGAACCTTCTGTAGTAACCAACAAGTCCCATAAAGGATCTCACATCTGTGACGTCCTTTGGAGTTGGCCAATTCATAATGGCTTCAATCTTCTCAGGGTCCAAAGATATTCACTCCTCTGAGATAATGTGATCCAAATAATGAATTTTGTCTTTATAGAAGTCACATTTGCTCAACTTTGCATACATATTATGCTCCCTTAACAATTGCAATGCCATTCTCAAATTTTCTTCATGCTCTTCTTCATTCTTAGACTAGATAAGAATGTCATCTAGAAAACAAGAACAAACTTGTCCAAATACTTGCTAAAACATTATTCATGAGGCACATGAATGTAGATGTGCATTTGTGAGACCAAATGGTACCACCACAAACTTAGATTCCTTGTTCTAAAGGCTATCTTATGAATATATTCCTCTTTGATTTTGACCTGATGGTAACCAGACCTCAAGTCAATCTTTGAAAATACATTTTCTCCTCTCATTTGATAAAAAAGGTCATCAATTCAAGGTAATGGGTATTTGTTCTTCACAGTGACTTTGTTCAACTTCCTGTCGTCAATACATAACCTAAGTGTTCCATATTTCTTTTTCACAAATAACACAAGTGCTCCCCATGGGGACACACTTGGACATTTCCAATTCTAGAAATTTCGGTGTACTCATCCTGTAGGTTGTCTTGGAAATTGGTGCAACTCCTGGCACGAGGTCAATTGTAAAATAAATGTATCTATTTGGAGGGAGTCCCAGAATCACATCAAGGAAAACATCCTGGAATTCTTGTAGCACGCAATAGTCCTCCAACTTGGAAATTTAATTTTATGTTGCCTCCAAAACATGGGCGGCATACAATTGACAACCCTTCCTATAGAACTTCTTCAGTTGCATGGATGAAATATGCCTAACAGAAATAACCTTTGGAATATCTTTCACGACTGTTAGGTTTCCTTCTTCATTAATGCATTCAAAAATCTTGTTGTAGAATTCAAGTTTAACTCTGTGTGCTTCTAATCATTCCATTCCAATGAGAATATCATAGGAACCAAGTGGCATAATATTCAGGTTTGTATAAGTGAATAGCCCTGCATCCATCTCTAATGGACATTTCTCTACCATTTCACTAACTTTCTCTTGGTTCCAGTGGCTAGTTGAACTAACCATGATTTACTATGATTTAATTTCTTAAAAGCACAAATCTCAACAATTTTAGGAGTAATATAACTGTGAGTAGATCTAGGGTCTATAAAAATAGAAACAACTTGCTTAGCAAATATTACCTTCAACTTCAACCACAATTGATTGATGGTTTTCCTGGTGGTCCTCTAGCGCTGCATAGATTATAGGGATGGTCCTTGCCACTTGACCCACAGTTTCAGCTCCTTGGATGGTGTGAACTTGATTTACACTCCCATTCCGATGTGGACAATTACTAGGGATATGTTCCTCTCCACATCCCCAACATTGAAGCGACTCTCTTGGATCCTTTGGATCTCTTGGCTTGTCTCCCATCATTATAGTTGGCTTAGTCACAACCTATGATGGATGTATTTGTTGATTTATGAGATGATGAGGTTTGAAACCCTTCCTCCTTTGGTCAAACTTCTCATTTTTCTTGTCCTTCCATGCCTTATGAAAATCGGGTTTGATTTTGTTCTGATCATAACAATACTTGGCCTTTCTCATGGCCTCCTCTAGAGTTTGAGGTCCATAAAAATCAATTCTATCTTTATATGACTGAGGCAGTCCACTTAGAAAGCACTGAATTTTCACCTTATCATCTCTGATATACTTGAAATATCTCAACAACTCCAAGAATTTTTGGCATATTCTTCTGTGGTCATTTGTCCTAATTTCATCTCATGGAATTCTTTGATCTTATCATCATAGTACCTATCGGACATGTACTTCTGCTTGAAGTACTTCATGAATTCATTCCAAACAATCTTCCTTTCATTGATCTTCTTCACTTGCCTAAGGTGATCCCACCATATAGATTCTCTTCCATTTAAATTGAAGGTGGATACTCTTGCCTTCATGTTTCCAGAGTAGTCTTGGAATTGGAAATACTTCCTCATCCCAAGAATCTAAGCTTCAGTTTCTTGACTAGATTTTACATCACCATCAAATGTAGGAGGTTTGGCCTTCTTAAATTCCCCATGTGAATTGTTCTTGTAATGCCTCTTCCTCTTGATCCTGTGAGATGAGGATCTTGAACCTTGAATGGATTTTTCAAAGTTAGATGATCCACTAGAAGATATTTCTGGAGTGTATGTCCCGTCTCTAGAAAATATTCTTGAGCTATTGGACCTCTTGCGGGAATTTATCCTTGAAATACTCCCACTCATTTTTGGATTTGCTGAGTGATTCCCAAAGTTAATCCTCCTTTGAATGTATGTCAAAATTTGTAGCATGGAAACATTCAGTTCATTCTGTTCTTCTTGGTATTTAATCAGCCTCTCATTGTCTTCTTTACAACTCTGCAACCCCACCCTTAGGCTCCTCATGGCGGCTGCAATATCTGGGGGAGTCTCTTGATATATTCTCCCATTGGATTACGTTTTAGCATTCTCAACCTATATGTTCTCTCCCATGACATTTGTATCAGGCTCATACGGATCATGTGCATCATCCATGATGATGATCCTCTTGGCCCAACCAAGACTAAAAATTTCCCAACTACACTAGACTTAAATGATGACCCTTAACTGTCACTGATATGATTCCAAGTTTGCAAACTGTGTTTATAAACACAATTTTCAGTTGCATTATATTCTTAGAAATTTATAAATTTGTTTCATGCATTATGGGGAAAATCCATATTGACAATTGTTTTCAAGCCACATAATTTTCTCACAATCACGATGTCTCAAGGGGATGACGGGGGTCAAGGGGGCCTAACCCCTTATGGATTCCCTGTGCCATTGTAGGGTGTTAGGATATCTCATCATTCAGTATGTGCTTTGCATGCACTTTGCATGCATGCATGCATCCGCATGCTACCCAGTCACCAGTTTGATGCCTCCAGCACCTAGTCCCTAGTCTGCCAACACCCGAGAGCCACTTTCCACTATGTTTTATCCCTCCTAGTCAGGGAGGCTCCCACTTCTCACCCACCACTTGAGAAGGGTTCCTTTTCTCACCTACCATTCCAGTTCACTTCAGTTAGCTAGTTGTCTTTCCTTGATTTGAGGCTAGACTGACTCCTCACTACTGTTATCACTCCGATTGACCTCCGATGAGACTTGAATACCTATTATGAGTGCATTTAACTCCTCATGCGCCCTCCACTGAGCCTCCATCCCTACATTAGTGCCACTTACCATCAGTTACACATATTACACTCAGTTAGACTCAGTTTGACACTTGTCTGACAATGACTTGTGCATTGATGACCACCACTGATTGATGATGAGGACTCCTAGTTGGAGCCAAGATACACCATGCAGTATATTCAAATGAACTCCCTGGCTAATTCAAATTGCTCACTCATTGTGATAGTATTGTATTGTAATTCTATCATTCTAGATTATAGAGCACTGATGCATCTCTCTTGCACAGTTTTCACTCCAAATTGTTTTACATCTTTGTGATTGATATTCTTGTTCAATAGATATGCTATGACTAATTTTACATGGTATCAGATCCATTGCAAGGACAATATCTCTCTCCTATAGGTGTTCTACATGAAGAATTAAGTGAATTTGCTCAAAATTACTGAAGGTTTGGCATGCAAAATCTCATGTGCATTCACTCATGTGCATGCAAGGCTGAAAATTACTATCCAAATCCACTCCAGAAGCCCGAGTTTTCCCCAGAATTCTTGGATTTGATACATTGGATTATTCAAGCTTGCTTGATCTCCAATCCTAGGTGTGATGCAACTCTAAAAGGGTGGATTGTTCGACCTTACTGTTCTTGTTTTGATTGTGATTTGCAGGTTTATCATCTCTATCAAATGCATTCACTATCGTTGAGATGGATTCTTCTTCTTCTAAGATACTCACTCCCTTCAATTATTTTGAATCGAAGAATGACATGGATATTATGTTGCGCTCAAGAGGGTACTACAAAGTCAGCATGGGCCTCGAAGTTGAGGCCAATACACTCATTGAAAAATCAAAGCACTTCAACAAGTTGGATGAAGCATATGGTCTTCTTTGCCTCAATATTTCCAAGGATCTTCACTTTCACCTGAGTGGATTGACTACTCCGAAGGAAGTATGGGAGCAACTCGAGAAACTTTTTGGAAATCAAGATGACATGCGGTCTTTTCAGTTGGAAAATGAATTGATTGCCTTGAATCCTGAGAATTTCGAGACCATCAATGACTTTTTCACAAGATTCAAGCATTTGTCTTTGCAATTGAAGAACAGTGGAGTTGTTAAAGAGGATAAGAAATTGATCCTCTCCATTCTTTCAAAGCTTGGCAAATATTTCTCGGTATTTGTCTCTACTTTTAATTCTGGTCGGCTAACTACCCCGAATTGGAAGATGCCTACCTTGAATTCCTTCATCGAGTCTGTTATCAAAGAGAATGATAAGATAATTCAAATGGGGTCCATAAGCTCCAAAGATTCAACCCTCTTTGTTCAAGGATCCAAGAATTCGAATGGCAAAGGAAAGCAAAATAAAGAGAATCCCAAATTCGAACCTAACAAGCAAAGAGAGAAAAGCAAAGCATCGGATGCACCATCCGGTTCAAGGAACAAGCAAAAGGGTAAAGAGGGTAAAGAAAAATCTAAATGTTCATATTGCAACCATGGCTTTCATCCTGAAAGTTCATGCATGAAGAAAACAATAGATCAAATGGCCCTCCTTTTGGAAAAGAATAACATATGTCTTCCCGATGGTGCACAGAAGAAGGATAGAAATGATGATCATGAAAGAGGTCAAGCACTCATGGAAACTGTTTCGAAACCCACCACTCTACTGATAGATTCCGGTGCCTCGAATCATATAGCTGAAAATATTGACTCCTTTTCTTCATTTGATCCAAACAGCTCCATCCCCATCCATTTGGGAGATGACTCAAAAATTTCTTCAAAGGGTAAAGGTACCATCCATTTAGAGCATGGAAGTTTTCAGAATGTTCTCTATGTGCCTTCCTTGGCTTCAAATCTACTTTATGTGTATAAAATGACACACACTGGTGAACCGAAGCAAGTTACATTCAGCCTTAACAAAGTTGAAATTTCTGATATTGAAAGTGGAAGACTTATTGTAGTCATAAAGGCAAATCATACTACAAAATACTATGAGTTTTCACACTTTGTGTGCTTGAAAAGTCCACTGATCTTCTCACACATGGAAATGAGGTTAGTAGGATTTGGAATGAAATATTTGGACACCTTAATTACAAGCATTTTCTTCTTTTACAAAAAAATCCATGGCTGATGGTCTTCCGCAACTCCGTTCCTCGAAGGGAATTTGCCTCGGTTGCATTGTTGGGAAGCACCTTGAGCACAAGTTCGAATGCGACAAAGCTAGAAGAGCTTCTACTATTTTGGGTCTCATACATTATGATATCAGTGGTCCACTGCCAAATATGTCCATGAATGGTTCAAGGTATGTTTTGACATTTATTGATGACGTCTCCCGCTTTACTTGGGAATTTTTTCTCAAAAACAAGTCAGAAGTGCTTGGAAAATTCAAGGATTTTAAGGCTTCTATTGAGATTGCCACTGAGAGCAAGATCAAAGCTCTTAGATATGATAATGGAAGAGAATATATTGTTAAAAATTTAATATGCTAAGACAGAAAATAGCAGCATTACATTCCATTTCACAATAATAGCATATACAGGATCACTGAAGAAACAACAAGCACAGCATAAACACAAGAGACACAAATTTATCCTGGGAAACCCTCATGGGGTAGAAAACCCAGTAAAGCTTCCTCAATATAGATGACCAACAATATACAAAGATGCAAACCAAAGACATGGTCTCCTCCTCCACAATAGCAGACCTCTCCTCCATAAGTGCGCCTCTCTCAAGTGAGTGAGTGTGTCAAATGAGGAACACACCTCCTCTATTTATACACTACTCTGACATATCTTTTACACAAGTACACGTAGGCTCGTATTTAACCAATGGGTTAAATACCCCAGTACAACTGACTAGGCCGACCCCTCTAGGGTGGTCTAATAAACCTTTGACCCACATAACACATATAGGGCCGATCTCCACTAGGGAAGTCTAATAACCCGAGTTACCACATTCCGACGGAGGAATAAACATCTCCGGATATACAATAAGATCTTTACGGAGGAATGAAACATCTCTGGAATAAATAATATACAAATATAATATTCTTTGAAGTTACAATATCTCAACACTCCCCCTTAACGAGAAGGATATTATAACAGCATCTGCACGAGCAAGGAGTCATCAACATCATACATGATACATCTATAAATCATTGGAAGCTTTCTCAACATCATCAGTAACTCAACTAGTTACTGGAACATCTTCAATACTGGAACATCAACATCTTCAGTACTGAGTCTTTATCTTCTGCAGCACTTAAACAGCTATAGAAACATCAATATTTGAATCCTCATGATCGTCAGCATCGTCATCACACGATCATCAGCATCGTCATCACACGATCATCACCATCATCATCACACGATCATCAGCATCATCACATCATCTTGATCTACAATATCTGGTTCATCACAATCTACAGCATCGTCATCATACGATCAACAGCATCGTCATTATCATCATCACACGATCATCAGCATCGTCATCACACGATCATCAGCATCGTCATCATATGATCATCAGCATCGTCATCACACGATCATCAGCATCATCACATCATCTTGATCTACAATATCTGGTTCATCACAATCTACAGCATCGTCATCATACGATCAACAGCATCGTCATTATCATCATCACACGATCATCAGCATCTTCATCACACGATCATCAGCATCGTCATCACACGATCAATCCAGTTCTCTATGTCCAAGGATGATGCAAACCAGTCATGTACCTTTTGAACCGAAGTCCAGGGACGATCCAGTCCTATCATGTACCTTTTGAACCGAAGTCCAGGGATGATCCAGTCCTATCATGTACCTTTTGAACCGAAGTCCAGGGACGATCTAGTCCGATCATGTTCTCAGAGACCACATGTCTACGGCTCAGTTTACAGGACCAAAGTCCAAGGATGATCCAATCCTTACCGTACATTTAGGACAGCGTCCAAGGATGACTTAATCCTCAACCGTTCATTTAGGACCACGTCCAAGGATGACTTAATCCTCCACTGTACATTTAGGACCACATCCAAGGATGACTTAATCCTCCATCGTACATTTAGGACCATGCCCAAGGATGACTTAATCCTCCACCATACATTTAGGACCATGCCCAAGGATGACTTAATCCTCCACCGTGCATTTAGGACCTACATCCAAGGATGACTTAATCCTCCACCGTGCATTTAGGACCTACGTCCAAGGATGACTTAATCCTCCACCGTGCATTTAGGACCTACGTCCAAGGATGACTTAATCCTCCACCGTGCATTTAGGACCTACGTCCAAGGATGACTTAATCCTCCACCGTGCATTTAGGACCTACGTCCAAGGATGACTTAATCCTCAACCGTGCATTTAGGACCTATGTCCAAGGATGACTTAATCCTCAACCGTACATTTAGGACCACGTCCAAGGATGACTTAATCCTCCACCGTGCATTTAGGACCTACGTCCAAGGATGACTTAATCCTCCACTGTGCATTTAGGACCTACGTCCAAGGATGACTTAATCCTCCACCGTGCATTTAGGACCTACGTCCAAGGATGACTTAATCCTCCACCGTGCATTTAGGACCTACATCCAAGGATGACTTAATCCTCCACCGTGCATTTAGGACCACGTCCAAGGATGACTTAATCCTCACCGTCCACCAAGGACTTCATTCTCGAAGACTTACGTCTACGGCTCTTCTTTAGGACTGAAGTCCAGGAATGATCCTATCCCTTCACATGTTCATCAAGAACTTCATTTTCGAAGACATATGTCTACGGCTCTTCTTTAGGACTGAAGTCCAGGAATGATCCAATCCCTTCACATGTTCATCAAGAACTTCATTTTCAAAGACATACGTCTACGGCTCTTCTTTAGGACTGAAGTCTAGGAATGATCCAATCCCTTCACAACATGTATAACAAAACATGTATCCTCATCATCAAGACATGTATAACCACAACATGTGTCATCATCATCAAAACATGTATAACCACAACATGTGTCATCATCATCAAAACATGTATAACCACAACATGTGTCATCATCATCAAAACATGTATAACCACAACATGTATCATCATCATCAAAACATGTATAACCACAACATGTATCATCATCATCAAAACATGTATAATCACAACATGTATCATCATCATCAAAAGAAAGAATATAAGAGTCCTAAATCTAAATAATTCTAGGTAATTAAGTGTAGTAAATAGGTGACCTCATCATTGATGAGATAGACTTGTTATTGGATACTGTGCTACTCCCCCTTTCGAGGAGGGTCCTTCTGAACTACACCAAGCTTGTCTCGGAAGTGTTCAAACTTTACTTGAGACAGAGGTTTGGTCAAGATATCAGCAATCTGATCCTCAGTGCTTATATGTTCGAGCTTGATAGCTCCTCTTTGCACCATATCTCGTATATAGAAGTATCGGATCTCTATGTGTTTTGGCTTATCGTGGAACACAGGATTTTCAGTCATCTTAATACAGATTTGATTGTCACACATAATCACAGTGGGATCCATTTCTAAGTCAAACACTCCATATAAAAGCTTCTGAAGCCATATTGCTTCACAGCTGGCAGAGCAGACAGCCATATATTCTGCTTCAGCAGTACTGAGAGCCACACTAGATTGTTTCTTGCTGAACCATGAGATCATGGCAAATTCAAGACTATAACATCCACTTGATGTACTCTTTCTGTCTGAGACACTTCCTGCCCAATCAGAATCTGAGTAACCATGTAAACGGAGTTCATGACCTCCAAGATAATATAGACCAAAAATCTAATGTACCTTTTAGGTACCTCACTACATGCTTTGCAGCTATTAAGTGAACCTTTCTAGGTTCTACTAGATACTGACTTAGGGTATTTACAGCAAGGCATATATCTGACCTAGTATTCGTTAGACACATCAATGACTCAATAATTTGTTTATAAAGGGTTAGGTCCACTAAATACTATGAGTCATTAACTAATAACTTCAAGTTGGAGTCCATGGGAGTGGCCATGACTTTATACTCCAACATATCAAATCTTTTTAGAAACTTCACAGCATACTTACCTTGATTTAAAAGATTCCTTTTGGATCTTGCCATACTTCTAGACCTAAGAAGTAATGCATTAATCCGAGATCTTTCATTTTCATTTCTGCAGCCATTTTCATGACCTGTTTCTCATTCCTTGTCAGAAAGAGATCATCGTCATACAATAATGGTATGATAGGTTCATCATCCACAACCTTAAGGTAAAGGTTAGGAACAACTTTACTTCTGGTAAAGCCCAAGCTTTGTCATGAAGCTGTCAATTGTCCATTATTCACACTCAGCATTGAATGATCTTCTGCATATCTAACTGTGCCATCTCTCGTCAGATGGGTCTACTAATATGAGCCTCAAAATCATTCGAACTCTGTGGTGAGTTCCTTCTTGCATCCATGTCATATGTGTATAGAACCCATATTCCACCTTGTAGCAAAGGTTGAGATCCACATCACCCATGATGATAATTAAGCTCATCAATTGACTACCGATCCTGGGAACCCATACAAAACCTAATTACATTATTAAGAGAATGGTCTTATCTAGTCCCTTGGAGAAAAACATCTCATCATGATTCTCTTCCTCTTTCTAAGAGAATCTCTTAACCACAGGCTTTCTATAGTGTGTTTGATTTGTAAATCTTTTGTTGAACATCCATCGCTTGTTCAGAGTTCATCATTCATCATGATCTTTCCTACAAATCAAAATTAAGTACATGATTAGTAATACTTCATAATCATCAAATCATATTTGACATGATAACCTATTATGCATACAGATATCATTTACATAGTTATGCAACTATTTTGACCAATACTTTGGCACAACACTTTCCCATATCCTGTATGCATACAGTGGCTATCTAGATGCCTTCCATCTCTACCAGAACATACTATCGAGAGTGTGCACAGCTCTCAGCATGTCAGCAAAGAGGTTTCATTCTAGACAAGCAACAATGGAATGTTTGTCCAACTTACCAATCATATGCATATTAGTAGTATACTGTTCAATGCTTTATGAATGTTTACACTCAGCATGATATATTCTAGGAATACAAATATGCATACAAGCAATATCATTTACTATTTCTAATAATAACTCAAATACTTATCTTTTATGTTTGTGTGGTTGCCTCCCGCTTGATCTTCTGTATGTCTTCTGAACTTCTATTCATTCTGTACCACTGTGCATGCTCAAGTGTACACTAGTGTCATCCTCATGATCTCATACACAAACATACATTCATTAGTATATTCTCAATATTATCAAAACATTCTAATTCTAAATAATCTTGAATATGTACAGTCATGATCATTAGTATTCAGGGTTTCAAGGAAGTCTTCTTTTACTCATGCATATTCTTGTTTGATCTAGTTAGTTAAATCATCAACCAAGATAAGAGACATAATATGCATAGACCCTTGATTACTAACCAATCATACCAAGTATACTTACACAAGGTAAGATTCTAACATGACATAGGAAAACATACCTGAATTAGTATACCTGCTTAGTTATGTACAACATACCTATACAATCTCTTCAATGATTTAGAGATCCTGAGCTAGAGCCTGCTTGTCTCGTAGGTTAAACATAATATAACAAAGTCATACATACCTCATGATTCTTTGTCTTCATGTTGTCATGGTCATGGAACTTGATTTGTCTTTTGTAATGTACCTGTGTCTTGTTAGCAGACAACATCAACCTCACACAACACCATAATGCATAAGTACAATCATATAGCCCTAATCAATGAATTTTTTTTTTTTTTTGGATCGTTCACATGCATTGATATTGTTACTAGGGTGATAAGACAATTAATAACATTAATCAAGATTGTACTAATAAATAACATGAAGACAAACACATTATGAACTTAATCAAGAATCAGATTTCAAGGCATACCTGAACCTCCTTCAGTCATACCTGTCGAGACTTTTTGTAGTCTTCTTATGTGAGGCCTTAGTCTCAACTCCCCCTGAAACTTGATCTGGAGCTTGATTAGGGTTTGCTAGAGAAACCCTAAAAATTCAATCTTTGACTTTCACACTTCTGAATGGATGAAAGAATATGTCTTGCTGAGCTGATCAAACTGGCATACTTCGATTTTGGAATCTCCAAAAATTTGACCCCTCAAAATTGCCTTTGAAACTTCTAGATCTTCTGGACAAGACCCCGAACTAGGGTTTGATGAATCCCACCCTTCTGTCCAATCAAAAGGTTCGATACAAGGCTCTAAACTCTTATTTTTCTGAGGAGCTTCCAGCCGTGGTTACAGACTTCAAAAATTCCAACTTTTGCTGAAGCCCTAATTTTCCATTTTTCTGATCAAAATCCCGAACTAGGGTTTGATCAAGCCCGGTCTTCTACCCAACCAAAAAATTCGATCTTGGTCTCTAGATTTCGATTTTCCTGAGTAGCATTCAACCATGGACTCCAATTCCAAAAATTCTAACTTTCCCCGAAACCCTAAATTCCAGAAGCCATGTAAAGGTGCTCCAAAAATAATTCTGTTTTGACAGAAATATGCACCTGATTGTTTCTGCTATAACTCTGAAATTTTTTGCTCCATAGGGTCTGAAACCCTTTTTCTATAGTAGCCTGACCTGTCATCTTTCCATCCTGACAGGTCTGACCTCAATTGGGTTTTCTGAGAGAGAATTATGCCAAGTGTCGCAACGTGACCTGTTTATGGGATAAAACAGGAGAGCGAACTTGTACGGCATGCCACGTGTCACTGTTTGAACTTAGGCCTATGAAAACTTTTCCTGAGATATCTCAACCTATGATATTTCCATCCTAACAGTTCTTACCTCAATTGGACTCCCTGAGAGAGAGTTATGCCAAGTGTCGCAACGTGACATACCTTGTCTTCCTTCAGGTTAGCTCTGATACCATGTTAAAAATTTAATATGCTAAGACAGAAAATAGCAGCATTACATTCCATTTCACAATAATAGCATATACAGGATCACTGAAGAAACAACAAGCACAGCATAAACACAAGAGACACAAATTTATCCTGGGAAACCCTCATGGGGTAGAAAACCCAGTAAAGCTTCCTCAATATAGATGACCAGCAATATACAAAGATGCAAACCAAAGACATGATCTCCTCCTCCACAATAGCAGACCTCTCCTCCACAAGTGCACCTCTCTCAAGTGAGTGAGTGTGTCAAATGAGGAACACACCTCCTCTATTTATACACTACTCTGACATATCTTTTACACAAGTACACGTAGGCTCGTATTTAACCAATGGGTTAAATACCCCAGTACAACTGACTGGGCCGACCCCTCTAGGGTGGTCTAATAACCCTTTGACCCACATAACACATACAGGGCCGACCTCCACTAGGGAAGTCTAATAACCCGAGTTACCACATTCCGACGGAGGAATAAACATCTCCGGATATACAATAAGATCTTTACGAAGGAATGAAACATCTCCGGAATAAATAATATACAAATATAATATTCTTTGAAGTTACAACATCTCAACATATATCAATAATTATTTTCTATAACTTTGTGTCGAAAGTAGAATTCATATCCAACATACAGTTCCCTACACACCCCAGCAGAACAGTGTAGCGGAAAGGAAGAATCAGTCACTGAAAGAGATGGCTACCTGTATGCTTGAGTCAAAAGGTTTGTCTGAAAATATTTGGGCTGAAGCCATGAATGTTGCTCCATACATTTAGAACCGAGTTCCATATTCATCTGTGAAAGCTAAAAATCCTTTCAAAGCATTCACTGGTCACAAACCGGATGTGTCTGATTTGAGGGTTTTTGGCTCCACTACATGGGCTAGAATTCCTTTTGATAAGAGAAAAGATTTGGATCCAAAAAGTATTGAATGCATCATAATAGGATATGGAGAATAATCAAAAGCATATAAACTCATGAATATCATATCCAAAAATATATTCATAGAGCGAAGTGTGAAGTTTGAAGAACCACTTCCAGATCTGAAACTAGTCGAGGAAAACACTATCGATCCGTAGTCTCTACAAGAAGAAGTTTCAAGAGAATACGAAGAAAGAATTGGATATGATATTTTTGATATTTTATCATACTTTGATGGCCATGAAATATCAGGTTCATAATCCGACCATAATGATCCTCCTCAGTTACCAAAGTGGGCCCAAAACACTCTACAATTTGCTGCTCCAAACATTGGAAATCCTGTTGATCCAAGGAGAACACGAGCATACTTTCAAAAATAAGGTATGGATATTTCATTTTATGATCCATTTTATCTGAGAAATGTTATTTTATGATTGGTTCAGATCCCAAATCATGCTATCATTCCCACCAAGATCCACGATGGAAAACCGCCATGGATGAAGAGTACAATTCTCTTCAAAAGAACAATACATGGGAGCTAGTTTCTCTTCCACCTAGAAGAAAATTGGGTCAATGTAAGTGGGTCTACCACACGAAAGTTGTTGTTGATGGATATATAAGAAAATACAAATCTAGGTTGGTGGAAAAAGGTTTCTCCCAAGTCCAAGGAGTGGACTACACTGAGACCTTTGCACCGGTTGCAAAGATGGATTCCATCCGCCTAGTTTTGGCCATTTCCACATCCAAGCACTGGGAAGTGCACCATATGGATGTGAAGAGTGATTTTCTACATGGATACATTGATGAAGAAGTATATATGAAGCAACCAGAAGGATACATATCAGATCCATCATTAGTTTGCAGATTGAAGAAATCTTTGTATGGATTGAAATAGGCCCCAAGAGCTTGGTACGCAAAGATGGACTCCTTCCTTCTTTCTCAGAATTTCAAAAGATACAAATATGATACGAATGTGTACCTACAAAAAGTTAAAGGTAATTTGCTGATTTTTTTTCTTTATGTTGATGATCTTCTCATTATTGGTAGCACTCTCCTTACAATCAACAAGCTAAAAACCGCTTTAAATCTAGCTTTTACATGAGCGATTTGGGCTTGCTTAAGCAATTTTTGGGCTTGGAAATAGCTCAAAATTTGGATGGGATCACATTATCTCAAAAAAAGTATGCTTAAAACCTTCTATTAAATTTTAATATGGAAGAATGTAAGGCTGCTCCATTTCCATTCCTCTCAGGAATCAGTCTTGAGGAAGGAAATTCCACACCGCTTGCAGATTGCACTATGTATCGACAATTGATTGGTTCACTACTCTACTTGAAAGACTCCAGGCCTGATATTTCATATGCCATGAGTGCTGTATCAAGGTATATGCAACAGACCCATGAGCTTCATTGGCAGACAGCCAAGTGGATCTTGCAGTATGTGCAAGGTACGAGACATTTTGGCATACATTATGCTGCAAATTCTGAGCTAGATTTAATTGGTTTTACTGATTCCGATTGGGTGGGTGATAGCATAGATCGGAAGTCCACTTCCAGATATGTTTTCATGATTGGAAATGGCCCTTTTTTCTGGTCAAGCAAAAATCATGCAACCATTGTACTCTTCAACAGAAGCAGAGTATTGAGGGGTAGTCAATGCCTGCATTCAGGTAGTTTGGTTGCAGGGTATTCTTTCCGAGTTTGATTTTGGTAGCACTACTTCGACTGCCCTATTTTGTGACAATCAAAGTGATATTAAGATCTCCATATATACAGTTCAGCGATAGAGGACCAAGCACATTGAGATTCATATGCACTACATTCGAGAGTTGGTGCATGGTGGCACCATCATTTTGCAATATTGCCCTACTGATGAGCAAATTGCAGACATCTTCACCAAGAGCTTCACTTAGAAGAATTTCTCTTACCTCCATTCACTATTGGGGGTGATTTCCATCATGGTGTAGACATATTAGATCCATTTTTATGTTTATATTGAGGGGGGGCTTTCTTCCCACTGGGTTTTCCCTCTTTCCTCACTTAGATTATATTCAACATTTTTGGATTATTGTATTGGGGTGACCTTTGGTCTCAGTAACCAGGGCCATACATTTTATTTTTTACATCATAGTATAGCTTGAAGGGGGGTTGTTAGGATATCTCATCATTTAGTATGTACTTTGCATCTACTTTTCATGCATGCATGCATCCGCATGCTACCAAGTCACCAGTCTGATGCCTCCAACACCTAGTCCCTAGTCTGCCAGCACCCAGGAGCCACTTTACACTCTGTTTTAGCCCTCCTAGTTAAGGAGGTGCCCGATTCTCACCCACCACTTGAGAAGGGCGACTTTTCTCACCTACCAGTCCAGTTCACTTCAGTTAGCTAGTTGTCATTCCTTGATTTGAGGCTAGACTGACTCCTCACTGCTGTTATCACTCCGATTGACCTCCGATGAGACTTGACTAACTATTATGAGTGCAGTTAAATCCTCATGCACCCTCCACCGAGCCTCCATCCCTACATTAGTTCCACTTACCATCAATTACACTTATTACACTCAGTTAGACTGAGTTAGACTCAGTTTGACACCTGTTTGACAATGACTTGTGCATTGATGACCACCACTGATTGATGATGAGGACTCCTAGTTGGAGCCAAGGTACACCATGCAGTATATTCAAATGACCCCCTTGGCTAATTCAAATTGCTCACTCATTGTGACAGTATTATATTGTAATTCTATTATTCTGGATTATAGAGCACTGATGCATCTCTCTTGCACAGTTTTTACTTCAAATTGTTTTACATCTTTGTGATTGATATTCTTGTTCAATAGATATGCTATGACTAATTTTACACAGGGTGGTTTGAGGGAAATGATCTCATTTGTTTTTTTGTAAATATTTTGATTTCGCGCAATTTGGCGCATAAGATCAATGTCTTTTTTTTCAATTTATGGCACCTAAAAAAATTCCTGGAAAAATGACCAATTTCCCTGTTTCGAAGGACTTCCCCAAAATTCACTGAAATGCTGGTCGGTGGACTTTTCCATTTCGCACCGAAACGCCTTTTCGATGACTTTTTCCATTTGTCGTCGATCGCCTTTTTGGTGACTTTTTTCCATTTTTTTTTATTTCCTTTTTGGCAACTTTTCCATTTGTCATCGATCGCCTTTTCAGTGATTTTTTAATTTTGTCGCCGATTGCGTTTATCGACGAATTTTTCATTTTGTTTCCAAAACGTATCGGTGAATTTTTTAATTTATCGCCGGTAGTTTCAGTAACCTTTTCAATTTGTTGCTGACAGTTTCAACGACTTTTTCAATTTGTTGCCGACCTGTTTCGATAACCTTTTCAATTTGTCGCCAACCTGTTTCGACGTACTTATCTCTTTTTCGTCGAAGCACTTTTGGGGAATTTTTCCAAAATTAGTCGATATGTGTCGGCGCAAATTGCTCAAGTCCTCCGACACACACTTAGGAAAAATTCGCCCATATGTGTCGACGCAACTTGCTCAAGTCCGTCGACACACACTTAGGAAAAAAACTCAAAAAATTTGAAATTTTTTGTTTTCTTTCTAATAAACAAAGGTGATCAAGAAGCTACCTTACACTGCTAGTTGCATGACATATCTCATACTTTTTCCATTTGTCACTGATCTCCTTTTCAATGAATTTTTCATTTTGTCGCTAATCGCCTTTATCAGTGAATTTTTCAGTTTGTCACTGAAATGTACCGACGACTTTTTCAATTTGTCACCGACTGTTTTGGAAACCTTTTCAATTTGTTGCCGCTGGTTTCTGTGACTTTCAATTTGTCACCAACCTGTTTCGACATACTTTTCAATTTGTTGTCGACCTATTTTGGCGTACTTATCTCTTTTTCGTCGAAATAGTTTGGGGGAATTTTTCCAAAATTTGTCGATATGTGTCAGTGCAACTTGCTCAAGTCCGTTGACACACACTTAGGAAAAATTCACTGACATGTGTCAGTGCAACTTGCTCAAGTCTTTCAACACACACTTAGGAAAAAACTCAAAAAATTAGAAAAAAATTGTTTTCTTTTTGATAAACAAAGGCGATCAAGAAGCTACCTTACACTACTAGTTGCATGACATAGCCCATATAGGCCCAATGTTGCAACCTATAGCTTTGATACTAGACTTTCACATCCCCTCCTTTCGATCCGGCTCAAAGGAGGGAGCATGACTAAAAATCCAGGCTTTTCAAAACTCTAGCCCCATCATAAAATTCATAACAAGTAAAATGTAAATAAACATACATGTGTGCAGATGTATAATCAAAATAAACACAATGGAAATAAACTCTACACACATTTAGCATGCATTCAACATATTCATAATAGTCATCAAATAAATACATTGCAGATTAACACAAGAGAGTACTTATCTTGAAATGAAGTAGTCTAGAGCAACTAGCTATGCAATTGCAACATTCCATCCAACCATAGGCTAGTTGTGCTCATCATTCTCTCAACACAATGAAAACCTCCAAGCTGGGCATGATTTTTCACAAGGAAAGGGGAACAACAACTAACACATAGCCAAGTCTATACACATCTCATCCAAGCTAGTCTACAATTGGGTTTATCAGGCTCTTAAGCATGGATAGTTTTAGGGGCTAAATTTAGCCCATGGGATAAATTAAGGGGGTTATAAAAATTTAGTGGGCTATTTTCTTATATGGCAAGGTTTTTCCAACCAATATATATTCTTCCAATATTTATTAAAAAAAAATCCAAAATTAATAGCCTCCTATATATTAATGAGGAAAATGAAAAAAACTATTTTCGTCCTAGAAAAATCTCCCTCCAATCTATATTATGCCCCCGATTTCTAGAGAAATTCCAGTGAAATCATTCCTTTGCCCCCGATTTTTAGTAATGGAGGCTCCCAAGGGGTATTTCGCCCTCCATTTTCCATGTAATTCATGCATATGGTTGCATTCACCTGGATTTTTAGTCAATTTCATGTTGATACCTTCTTTGAGCCCTTGATTTCTAGTAGTGGAGGGAAAATCAAGGGCGATTTGATCACATATAAAGACTGTAATGATTCATGGTTCACCCACTTCAGATTGCATTTGCAAGGTGATGGTTGTGGTTGATGTGATACCACATTTCATTCTTAGTTTTCTTGACAATTTAATCTTTGTGCAACATCTACATTGGTGAAAGTTTAGGTCTTGAAGGGGCACGCCACACATGCAATTTATCGAAGAATACATACTCACATCATGATTTTTATCCAATAATTAATGCAATATATTTTTTATCTGCAACTACAATAGGTTATTATACTGTAAATTTTCCTTTTATCATGCTTTTTACCATGGATGATTCTTTTTAAGGCTTGTTGAATTCTAGGGAAATCTTGATTCTTAGGGCTCATTCGGTGTTGTTAGGATTATAATCTATCCTAGGAGTATTGGTAACATGAAATCATTATAGAGCTCAGAAGATATGATTTATTTTATGCCTTTTTTGTGTTTAAACCATTGACTAACATTTATATGTTGTTAGTGGCTGATATTCTTGATGGAGAGATGCCACATGGTTTTTATATATTCAAACTAAATTTGACGCAGTTGTTTAAAATGTGCTTTTATTATAATCTTGCTATGCAATTATGATTGGATCTTAGGTGTTCATGTGTGTGTATGTTCATATTTTTTGTCTGCTATTGTTGATGTTTGGGATGTTTGTAATATAAATGAATGGACACTTATTATAATGCTAGCGATATAGTAGAATGGTCATTATTTTGGCACTGTCTTTTTGTAGAGTTTTCCAAATAATTCTGGTGGATCCTTTTATTTGTATTGAGAAGTTCATGACTGGTATATTTTTTTATTTGTATTGTCAAGTTTGTCAATTTTATTTGTAACCTTATAATTTTTTTGGGTTTAGTATTTGCTTTACGGTATTCTATTTTTTGTAAGGGTCATTTAGAAGTAAAATGTTTTTTGGTGATTTCTTTTGATGTGTAATTGCTATCATAATCTAGAAATGGATCAAGTTATGTAATATGAATATATGATTTAGTTGTAACATGATACTTCATTTCCATCATGATTATATATAATATATACAAGGCATGTTTGACTTGAGATGTAGACATTTTTCTATTTGATATCTTGTCTTTTGAAATCAATGAGTGTGCTAAAACAATTTTACCACATTTTGCACGCGTTCGAAAATTTCAAGGACATGGATACAAACACCACCTCTGTTTATCTGAGAAAAAGTAGTCTTTAACATAGTATTTCTAATGATATGTGCAATGATGCATTAATGTGGTTTCTATTAATGTTAGTGTATGGTATTATTTCTAATAACCATTGCAAGTTTCCAACTAACTCTAAAAATTATAAATCAAATGATATAATTCATATTTTGATTATCAACAAAAGAAAGGGAAAAATTGGTATTTGTATCTATAAACGGATACACAGGCTATTTTTTTTCTTAGAGGGTATCCTAAAAATGGGAGATTTGGAAAATAATCTAATTGGGAATTCGTACACTATATTAAGGTTGTTGGTCTTGATAAGACTCCACGTTGTAATAATGGTTTGTGGGTGCCATAATCACTCCACAACGTAAAGTGTTTGATTCTATCATTTTGTCGGTCTATTAAGATTTGGGTCCCCACATATCTGTTGGACCATTAAGGGTGTAATAAAAAGTGGAGTGCCCACTTGCCTTCAATCTAGTTAGTATAGTTGTGCTTCACCAACACTTTTAGTTGTGAGTTACTGAATATTGTTTGTGAATTGTATAAATAATTTCCTCCTCTCCTCATTCATGCATTTGTTCATTTGAGATTTTGGGAGTTGAGAAAGTCTAAGGTTGAGCTGTAGCATATGCTCTTCTATTGCACTATCTTAGTAATCCGCAGAATCAAAAGTTGAGTCCTGTTGGAAAAAGATTCACCAAGATGTTACAAGGTTTTATAATTTGATGAAAGGTTTGCCAAGATTTTACAATATTTTATAATTTAGTGAAATATCCACCAAAATTTTACAATATCTTAAAATTTAGTGGAAGATGCACCAAGATTTTACAAGATTCTATAATAAAATGAAAGATTAGTCAAAACATTATACATACATATTATATTATTGATAAACAACCTTCAAAATTTCCTATACATCAGGAAGATTCTCCCATTTATTATACATATAAATTTTTGGGGTGTTATTAAAATTATCCCTGTTGTTAAGGAAGTAGGAAGGAAGAATTGCTAAGATAGTGAGCTTAACAACAGATCTATTGGTACCTCTACAAGATCTAGCTATCTTGGCACCCACAATGCCTACACACCCAAAACAAGGAAGTATTCCCTTCACTACTACACAGTCCCTTACGCCATACCTTCTTTTCTAGTGCTCTTCAGGGTGTGCATAGAAAGGTATCCAAAGCCCTTTGACCTTTGGTGAGGTTACACTCTTCACTAGGTTTATCAAGCCAATTATAATTCTCTTCTACTCCTAGTTTCTTAATCACAAGTTCAAGCCAAAAACAAGGGATGTACATAACCCAAACCACAACAATATATCCCCCCCCACACACAACAAGCACAAATGTTGTGCATGGAAAAATGTTTTTAACTATGGGAGGCCAAAAACAATATTTCCATGGGTTTTTCCAAATCATGGCACACCAAAACGAATTGTGATAGGGGAAAATGACCATAGGGAACACAATGATTTCTCCCACAGGTATATGAGCATTCAAATGGAAAAACAAAGCCTCTATGGACCCCCAAATCGTGACTTCCTTCCTCCTAGTCATTCTGCAACACCAAAAACATGTTTCCCATCTAGAAAATGAAGGAATACTCAGCAAAAACGTGGAGGAAAACACCCAGCAAGCTAGAACCGCGTGAGAGAGCCAAACTAATGGATGAATGATGGAATGGGGAGAAAATTCATGGTTCTTTTATTTCCCAAGAAGAGAAACAAGTTTTTAAAAAATGATTGCTTCCCCATACAAAAAATTGTACAACCATACCTATCCATTTCCCAAAATAATAACTACCTCAACCACCTCTTGGAAGAATTAAATGATTGGGTGTGTTATCACCCAATATTTTCCTGGGTTGTGGCAGGAAATACCATGGGGTAATTGTTGCAAACCAATATTTAGTGGATGGAAACTAGCCTTTCCAAACACAAATAGGGATCTCTCTTTAGTCCTTCGAGCAATGGGATATAGCTTGAATGGGTTGGGATATTGGTAAAAGTGGTGGCTAGAACTTCAAACAATGAATTAAAGGTATGTTTTCATTTGGTTGGAGTTAAGAACAGGAGGATAGTTGGGCATGGATTCAAATTTGGTGGGTTTACTGTCACCAATGACAGATTCATACCACAATTGCAGAGGCAAGAGGCAAGGTAGATGGGTTTCTTTCAATTCAAAATGATCAGCAAGTGAAGGAAGAAAAAGGGAACAAGTTCCATTACAAGGTTAGAGCATTTATAAATGAATTCTAACCTGCAACTTCAAGAGGAAAATGGTGGAATACCTAGTCATATGCATCTGGATCATGTGGGCATGAATTCCAGACCATGTAATCTTGATATTTAGGTATTGCAGAAGTAAACAATCAATGGAAATACAAATGCAAGAAGACATATACAGGAAATAACAGACATCAGAACACACATTAGAACACACATGACATGAATCTCAAGCTTAAAAATTGGGTCTTCTCATTATATTAAGAGACCGAGTTCAAATACAGGCGCAGAGCAGTAATCTATTTGAAACAAAAACCTCCAACCCTTTGGTTCTCTTCGGAACCTAAATTTATAGGCTTACAAAATATCAAAATATCCTAACTGATTTAGAACAAACTTGGATTGGTAATGATGAGGTCGTTCGAGCTGGGCCGCCCGAATCAACAACCTCTGATTCTGTCATGCGTAGAGGAAGGGAATCACTTGTGCTGGCAATGCACCATTGGGCCACGGAAGCCACTTGCTCGGAGTGATGGTGGGGGATTTCACACGCTGGAAGTGCGTCATTGGGTTGCAGTAGCTGCCTGATTGTCCTTCGAATCGGGTTGTTTTTAGATTGATTAGGACATGAAACTGAAACAAGCCCCCTTTGTTGTTCTGAAATGAGCCACCTTTGCTATTCTAAAATGAGCCATTTTTCTGTGAAAATATTCATTCCCTGCGATTGTGATTCGCTCCACAAAAATTCTCTTGATCCATAATTTTCTTTTCGTAATCGCCCTTTTGCAGCGATCTTTCCGCAACGAACTTTCTGCCATGGCCTTTTCACAATGACCTTCCGCAATGGCCTTTCCCCATTGACCTTTCCTAAATACGCAATCCGCCACGTGGAATGCGGGATTTGGAACCTCGGCTTCGTGATTTCTAGAAAATTACCTTTCCGCAATCCATAATGCGGAAACTTACTTTTCGCCCTTTTGGAAAATCACTGTTCCACAATCCGTAATCCACAATGCGGAATTCAGAAACATACTTTTGCACCATTTGGAAAATTGTCACTCCAAAATCCGCAATCTGCAATGTGGAATGCATAAACTTATCTTTGCGGTCTCTGGGAAATTGTAGCTCCGCAATCTGCAATCTGCAATTCAGATTGTGGGAACAAAAAAATAGACCTGCGGAACACCATTTTAATCATTGATCTGATCCATTGTTCAATCCTGGCCGTCGAATCTCCTTTTTTTGTGGAAGAAGCCTATTTAGTCCTTTTTAGTTGCGGAAGACACTTTTATGGCTGGTTTTTCTCATTCTTTTCATTGTGGCTCTATCCTTTGGCTCGAAATCGCTCAGCAACTAGTGATTTTCGGGCTTTCTGGTTCTTTATTTATTGCAAAATATTGATCGGTGAGGCTTGGGGTTTCCTCCTCCTCCTTGACGGGAACATTACCAGATGGGAGTTAACATCGGCTCCAACCGGGGATGCTATCCTCCTTTCCAGGTAGCAAGAACATGTATACCAGTGACCTGATCCCTTCGATCATTCAAAAACCTCCATATGTAACATGTTCTCAACTCTGAAAAATTCGTAGCCATACAGGAACCTGAACTGCAAACCGAAACTAAATCCATCATACACTATTGAAAACTAAACTGACTTCAAAACCTTCCTGACATATATAAAACCTGAATTTCAAAAACTGAAGACATTTATTGCAGAAAAAAGATGCTCAGACTGTTGAGATTATTCTTCATATCTACCTACCCTAACTTGGTGGAATAACTCTGGAATCAAGTGAAGCTAAAGTGCCAATGCAACCAATCCATCAAATGACCACCTGACTGAAACATGCAATCAAGGCCTCCAATCAGAAAAAGACATCTAAACTGTGACAACTCAAATGAAGGGAAAAAAAGGGTAAAGTGTTTCCTTCAATGATAAAGGTAAATTGTAAATGCAACAATTAAACCCACCATCAAATATTGATTCATGTGTCCATGAATTCTGCAAAATCCTCTTTCTTCGATGTCTGCAATATACATGCGAAAGGATCCTCAATACCACGAGCTATTACCTCTAGTTGACGATCAAAAAAAGGAATTGGGAAATTGAGATCACGCTCCAAAGAAATAGCATCCATGGGCTTATCCTCTTCAACATTCGTAGTGGGAAAAAAATCTGTAAATCTTTGAAAAATATCAACTCGAACACCCACCTTTTGAACATGAGGGATCTCCCTTTCACTATTTCACTGTAGCTCTAGATTATCATTTTTCTGAACTTGTGAACTATCATTCCTATTAATCAAAAGACTTATGATCAGTTCTTCACGCATCTTAGTAGGAATATCAAAAAGTGACCCTTTATGTGGTTCAACAAGGATATCATTCTGATTCTCAAAAGGATCAGAGAGAACAATTCCTTAACTATCAAGGAGATCGTACATAATCTGCTCTTCTTCAATGGTTGATTCAGGAAGCAGAATAACTATAGGAAATAATGGTTGATCATCTATATTTTTCTCTTGATCACTTAAATTCTGAGAATCTTCAACAAACTCAAGGGAAAGTACATGAGTTTCAACATTAAGCCCTTAATCCATTTCATTTAACTTTTCACATGGATGACCTGTAGAATGTCTGAACTTGGAATGAATTCTCCTGCATCTTTTGAAACTTCTAAAGGATGCTGGACTTTCTCATTATTCTCAGGACAGGGAGTATGAATACTAAGGTCCTGATCTTCTTTGTGTTAAATTTTCAGAATTTACTTCAATCTGATCTAGGATCTTAACTGAGAGAACAACATGTACAACAAATCTACAACATATCAATCATGGACACAATAATGCAAGCACACAAGAGACACAGAGTTTACTTGGGGAAAAACATAAAGGTGAAAAACCCCAATAAATTCCTCAGAGATAGATAGAGCAATGATACAACCAGAATACAAGAGATAGTCTTCTCCTAGCAGCAGAGCCTCCTCCTCCACAAGTGCGCCACTCTCCCAAGTGTGAGTGAGAGAATAGAATGATCAAATAGAGATCTCCCGATCTCTATTTATACGAGACTTGACTTGCCTAATAACCTTTACTAGGTCGGCCTTAACTTAACCACATAACACAATGCTGACTGGGCCGACACCCAATAGGGTGGTCTAATAACCTTTGACCCACATGGCTGACCCCCACTAGGGTGGTCTAACAACCCTTCGACCCACATGAATTATACAGGGCCGACCCCAACAAGGTGGTCTAATAACCCATCAAGTATAAGTTACGACACTTACAATATAAATGATGACACTTCCGTATAGAGGAATAATAACATCTCTATAGGAATATAAAATACATATATGAAATACATGGGTGAAATACATTCCGAAGTTACATATACATCAACACTCCCTCTTAACTAGGAAGGTATTTCTCGACACAGGTCTTCTAGCACAAGTCTTCTTCTTTGGATCATCATCAATGAATCATCATCCTCAAATCATTGTCATCGTCACTGCTGCTGCTATCTCAATCAATATCTGAATCTACTCGTCATAGGAAGTTCTACAGAGCCAGTCCTTTTTCATACTAGATGTAGGCCCACCACCTGTAGGTCTTCGTCATCACTGGCCATACTGTGGAATCCTCAGGACTTATTACGTGCATCACAAAACCTTGCAAGAGCATCCCAGGACTTATTACGGGCACATAGCCCAACCTATAGGATCTCCCAGGGAGCTATTACATGTGACCCTACCACAAAACCTCGAAAGAGAATCTTAGGACTGATTACGAGCACACAGATCAACCTATCGGATCTCCCAGGGAGCTATTATATGTGGTCACCACAAAACCTTGCAAGAGCATCCCAGGACTTATTACAGGAACACATCCCAACCTAATGGATCTCCCAAGGTGATATTACATGTGGTCATGCAATACCTTGCAAGAGCATCCCAGGACTTATTACGAGCACACAGCTCAACCTATCGGATCTCCCAGGGCGCTATTATATGCCATAGGACAAAACCTTGAAAGAGCATCTGCTAGATATCCCAGGGAGCTATTATATGCTAGCGACGAAACCTTGCAAGACTATTTGCAGATCTCCCAGGGCACTATTATATGTCCTCCCAAAGCAAAACCTCGAAAGAGCGTTTGCCAAATCTCCCAGGGAGCTATTATATGCCAGTGGAGAAACCTAGCAAGAGAATCTGTAAACCTACCAGGGCCAAATTATATGCTCATCTGCACAACCTGATCCACGGCCATAGAGTATCATCCTGATACTCACCATACATCATCCTGATGTATACATGATCATCCTGATCATCATCACTGCAACATCCTGCTGCAAGTCATCTGGAGCAACATCCTGAAGCTCGTCATCCACGATCATCCTGATCATATCATGCATCTACCTAATGCATACCAAGTATCTACCTGATACATATCATAACACATGATCCACCTGATCATAGAATGTATCCACCTGATCATACAATAAATCCACCTGATACAAATACAAATACATGATCCACCTGATCATACATGATACTTATCAACGTACATGATCTACCTGATCATACGATGTATCCACCTGATACATATACAGATACATGGTCCAAGCATCCAACATGATGCATATACAAAATTCATACAAATGATCCAACTGATCATATCCAACATCCAACATGATGCGTACATACATATACATATAAATGATCCAACTGATCATATCCAACATCCTCCTGATGCATATATAGAGTAGTAACTGGAGCATCATCCTAATACTCATCATCCATGATCCTCCTGATCATCATAGCATCGTCCTCTTCAGATAATCTCATCGTCCATGAAGCACAACCCAGATGCACATCATCCAACACTTACACCACCAACATGGGAGAACACATCTACCACCATTAAGGGAAGGATCCAACCCTTAAATTTTCACCATGGGAGAACACATCTACCACCATGTGAAAAATGGCTCAACAATTACATCATGACCAAGGGAGAACACGTCAACCATGTCAGAAAAGCTCATGTGCATCTGCATGTGCTCGATCTGAAGTGCACCAAGCCTCTCTCTGAAGTACTCAAACTGCACTCTGGCCAACGACTTGGTTAATACATCTGCAACCTGCTCATACATCACAACATACTCTACTTCGGCTGTACTCAGTGCTACGCAGGACTGCTTCCTGCTAAACCAAGAGATCACACCTGATCCCTATCTGCAGCACTGCCTGCCCAATCTGAATCAACATAACCCTGCAGGTTAAAATTTTGATTCGCATCATACTTGAGCCCATAATCAACTGTACCCTTCAGATACCCTAGAATATGCTTTACAACAACCAAGTGAACACTCCTCGGATCCGTCAGGAACTGGCTCAATGTGTTTACCGCAAAGAAAATATCTGGTCTCGTGTTCGTCAGGTACATCAAGGACCCAATCATCTGACGATACATCATGACATCAACAGGATCAGATGAAGCACCACATAGAAGCTTCAGGTTTGATTCCATAGCCTCGCAGTCCATCATCCCAAACCTCTTCAGGATCTCTACTGCATACTTCCCTTGTCCAAGGAAGAATCCATTTGCACTATGCCACACCTCCATACCAATAAAGTAGTGCGTCATACCCAAGTTCTTCATCTCTAACTTGGTAGCAAGCTTCTGCTACTTGTCAGCAATCAATCTATCCTCACCTGTAACAAATAGGTCATCCACATACAAAAGTAGTATCACTGGATTGCCTTCCTCAACCTTGTAGTAAAGGTTGGAATCCGCTTTACTCTTGGTAAATCCCAAACTGGATAGAAAGCTATCTACCATACCAAGTTCTGCACATATATGACTCCCTGTCATGTGTCTTTGAACCAAGTGGCTTCTCCACATACACTTCTTATTCAACTACACCATTCAAGAAGGATGTCTTGAAATCCATCTGGTGTATCTTCCACTTCATCACTGCAGCCAGAGCAAGTACAGATCTAATGGAAGTGTATCTAGCTATAGGAGCAAAAGTCTCTATGCTACCACTTGCAGCATGCTTGATATTGTATCTTCTCTTGGAAGTCACTACAGACTCCCCTTTAGGTCTTGGGACTGCATCCCAAACATCTTCGTAATCGACTGGTACTCCTCGATCATGGCATTCTTCCCAGATCCCGGGAACTTGAATATCTTCAATATTTTCAATAGATAACTTTGTTGCTGAACAATTGTTGTAGTCCTTCTTTTGTAGGTGATGGTATACAATCTTTCCTACACAACCAGTTAACTTGCATGATTAGAAAACATCTCATATTTTTCAGAACAAATTCTTACACATAAAGAAATATGTCATACAGTCATGCAATTATCTTAGCCAATGCTTCAATACAACATTTATCCATATTCTGTAACTTTCTAGATGCCTTCCAATCTCTACCAGAACATTATTAAGAGTGTGCACAACTCCTAACATGTCAGCAAAGAGGTTTCATTCTAGATAAGTAGCAATGGAATGTTGTACAATGCCATAGGCCACTTACCCATGTATATTAGTAGTATACTGTTCATCAATGCAACTATTCTAATATGCATAATCCACAACCTAATTCTAGGAACATAAGCATATACATCATTGAATAACATTATGTAAGAAATGACAATTCAAATACTTATCTTTGTTTGGTTGCTGGGTGGAATCCCTCTAAATATTTACAACTCCATTTTGATGTGGATTGTGAGAAGTGGTCAACTCCCTCTAAATATCTGCATCCTTATAGAAACTACTGAAGTGTGCTCCTTTTCTTTCTTGCAGGAACAACTGGAGTGTGCTCCCTCTTGATCTTTGCTTCTTGGATTACCTGTCCTTGAACTTACATCCATCCTTAATCACTATGCATGCTTATTATTATCATCATTGTGTTATCCTTGAGGTCTCATACATAATCACACATTTATTAGTATAATCTCAATACTACCAAAACACAATAATCTTAAACATGTATAGTCATGATCATTCACAGATAATAAACATTAGTATTCAAGGTTTCATGGAAGTCTTCTTTTACTCATGCATATTCTTATTTGATCATAGGACTCTTCTGATTAGTTAAATCATCAATGCATAAACCCGTGATTACTCAAACCTATACCTTCATGATTCTTCTGGTTAGTCATATCATCAATTATGGTAAGAAACATAATATGCATACAACCATGACTATTCAAACCTATGACTTCATGAATAATCAGTATCAACAACACAACAGTATAATATCCTAACACAAGGTGTGATTCTAGCTTGATATAGGAAAAACATACCTGGATTAGCATGCTAGCTAGTTATGTCTAACATACCCACATAATGTCTTCTGGTTCTCTTCAGTGACTTGTGCTAGTAACCTGCATGTCTCATAGGTTGACCATTGTAGGACCAAGTTATACATACCTCGAAAGTAGATCTTCTATGTGATCCATGACAATGGATGAATCTTTGTCTTCATGTCACCATTATCATATGTTCTTAAAGTAGAACATGATTTGTCTTTCTTGGTGTACTTTTTATGTTAGCGAACAACATAAACCTCATACAACATCACAATGCATTAGTACATTCATAAGTGTCAAAACCTTAATCAATGAATATCTTCTATTAAGGTGATACGACAAGTCTAGTAATTAATCAAGATTCTACTGTAATGATATGAAGACAAACATATGATAAACTTAACCATGAACCATACCTGTAAGCCATACCTGTCAAGATTGCTTGTAATCTTCTTATGGAAGGCCTTAGCCTCATCTCCCTCTGAGATAGGAACTTCTTCACTTATGCAGTTGACCAATCCATCTTCTTCTAGGATTAACCCAATCCACTTGATTTGCAAGAACTGGACCTGGACCTAGATTAGGGTTTGTCAAAGAAACCCCAAAAATTCAAACTTCCGAAAGGATAGAAATATGCGCCTTGATGAGCTAATCAAGTTGGTATATTCAGAATTTGAAAGCTGCAAAGTTTCACCCCTCGAAATTTCCTTTAAGATTTCTGGATTCACTAGGGAGGACCCTGAATTAGGGTTTGAGTTTCCCATAGCTTCATCCAACCAAAATATTTGATTCAAAGCTCTAAGCTTCGATTTTTCTGAGAAGCTTCCAGCCGTGGTCATAGATTTCCAAAATTCCAATTTTTGTAGAAGCCCTAATTTTCCATCTTTCCGATCAAAGTCCCAAACTGGGGTTTGATCAAGCCTAGCCTTCTGCCCAACCAAAAATATGATCTTGGTCTCTAAATTTCTATTTTTATGATTAGCGTCCATCCGTGGTCTCCGATTACAAAAATTCCAACTTTCTCTGATGCCCTAAATTCAGGAAGCCATGAATGAAGGTGCTAAAAAATAATTCTGTTTTGACAGAAATATGTACCTAATTGTTTTTGGTGTAACTCCAAACTTTTCGATCCACAGGGTCTGAAAATTTTTCTTGCAATAGCCCGAACTGTTGTCTTTCCATCCCAATAGGTTTTACCTCAATTGGATTCTCTGAGAGAGAGTTATGCCAAGTGTCGTAACGTGACCTGTTTATGGGATAATACAGGAGAGCAAACTTGTACGGCGTGCCGCGTGTCACTAGTTCAACTTCGGCCTCTAAACACTTTGCTTGATATATCCTGTCCTGTTATCTTTCCATCCCAATAGGTCTGACCTCAATTCGATTCTTTGAGAGAGATTTATGCCAAGTGTCGCAACATGACCTGTTTATGGGATAATACAGGAGAGCGAACTTGTACGATGTTCCACGTGTCACCGGTTCAACTTCGACCTCTAAAAAACTTTATTGTGCTAGTAAAGCCTGTGTACTACCTATCACTTTTTACAAAATTTCATTTGGATGTTCCTAGCCCAAGTTATGACCTTTTTCCCAAGGTCACCTGATTTTGACTCAGATCTGGAAGAGGCAGAAACCCTATATTGTACAGATCATAAATCACAAAGTACAATGTGTTAGAGGTTTTCCTTTGGACATAAGGTACATGGGGATCTGATCTTCGACCTGTAAAAGTTTCAGATCCGAAACCTTTTCCAAAATTGATTTATAGCGAAAGTGCTATGGTGACTGTTTTTTGCTATATCAAGCCCTAGCATCGTAAGTGCAACAAGTGTCATACATGCCATATCATGCCTTCTTTCAGGCTAGCTTTGATACCATGTTAAATTTTCAGAATTTACTTCAATCTGATCTAGGATCTTAATTGAGAGAACAACATGTACAGCAAATCTACAGCATATCAATCATGGACACAATAATGCAAGCACACAAGAGACACAGAGTTTACTTGGGGAAAACCATAAAGGTGAAAAACCCCAATAACTTCCTCATAGATAGATAGAGCAATGATACAACCAGTATACAAGAGATAGTCTTCTCCTAGAAGCAAAGCCTCCTCCTCCACAAGTGCGCCACTCTCCCAAGTGTGAGTGAGAGAATAGAATGATCAAATAGAGAACTTCCGATCTCTATTTATACTAGACTTGACTTGCCTAATAACCTTTACTAGGTCGGCCTTAACTTAACCACATAACACAATGCTGACTGGGCCGAAACGGAATAGGGTGTTCTAATAACCCTTTGACCCACATGGCTGATCCCCACTAGGGTGGTCTAACAACCCTTCGACCCACATGACTTATATAGGGCCGACCCCAACAAGGTGGTCTAATAACCCATCAAGTATAAGTTACGACACTTACAATATAAATGACAACACTTCCGTATAGAGGAATAATAACATCTCTATAGGAATATAAAATACACATATGAAATACATGGGTGAAATACATTCTGAAGTTACATATACATCAACACTTTGTTTATCATCAAAGGAGAAAGCATTGTTTGCTGAATATCTTGTTGAATATCAAGGAAACTATCCCCTGGTATCTCGACCTGATGTTGAAAGTAATCTTCAGAAAATTCTTTGATCTCTTCATCCATTAATTCTTCATCACCATAATGGTTTCTTAAGTGTTGCATAATATCTTCAATTTTTACTTTACAACAGCTTTCAAACAGTGATAAAGATGAGTAAATTTCCTTATAATTTTAATAGAATGCTGAATGAAAGTCTTCTAGGGAATACAAACTAGCAACTGGTAACTTTTCATACTAGGCTCTTGCTCTTCCTTCCAAAGTAGCCATGAACATTTTCATAAGGGAATATTCGTGAAATTTCACCCTCGGCTTATATATATGCATATGGAACTTAATTAAATGCAGAGAGGGGTCATCTCCTTCCTCATCTTTAAATTTGGGAAAATATGTTTTCCAATCTATACGAGGTATACAGTTTGGAAAACCTGGAATGTGTGAATGATTCATAGGAGCATACCTTCTAGATCTGTAAGCTTCCCTGGAATCCATCTCCAAATAGTGGGGTATCTTGTGATGCTTTGAATTTTGGATTCTGCTAATAGTAGAGCCTCCAGGTGAATGACACAAGACCCTCTTGGTTTCTAACTAATGTTCACCATCAGCAATCAACCCTGATCTGATACAACTTCTTAAATTAAGCTCGCTCTTCAATGGAATCACTTGTTTAAATTTGGATTTGCTAGGGAAACTAATATAAGCTTAGAACTTCAGACTCTCTGTTTTCTCTCAGAGGTCCAATTTGATACTGTGAAAACCAGAGATTCTCCCCAGCGGAGTCGCCAGAATGTTATCACCCAATA